>QNUK01000484.1:0-385000 GCA_013621035.1 Clarias magur | reverse complement strand
TTTTACATTATAAAAAAACACGTTTAGACTTTTTCCACACAGGAGCTTCACTCTGACAGTTCGCACAGGGAATCACGGGGAAGTCATGAGCGCTCCAACCTCCAAGCAGAGACAAGCCTGCTGGGGGGCGAGAGATGAGTTCTGGAAGTGTCTGGACCTCAACAAGGACGACGCAGCCGCCTGCGAGAAATATCGCGAGGGATTCGAGTCCAGTTGTCCTGCTCAGTGGGTACGTTTGTTTGTAATGCAGGTGTGAGCCAGTACTTTGTGTTTCTGTCTCTAGTGTGTTATTTATTAAGGGATCATCAATACCTTCAAAGTAAAGATTATGTAATGAGCAGTCCAAAAGAATTCCTCCAGAAAATCTGTTAAATATTCCTCACTATGGTCTAGGACATGTGTTACGCGTACATGCTGTGGGTAGATGGGTCAGGCTGACCAGTCTGTCTTTTAAAAAAACTGCACCAAGACAGTGAGATGAGAAACACCCAAAACACCCAAAAAGCAAACTTAGAACATTGTCCGTGTTATCTTCTGTCACAAGGTGTTAAAAGCACAAATATCAAAATTTTGAGATGAAAACTGCTTTTGGTTACATCAGATCGAGTTTTGTATGATTTTGCAAAACTCTTCTACAACGTCTGCACAGTTCTGTACCAATAGATGAATTAGTAAAACAGTGTTGTATTCAGTTGCTACCTTTCAGAAACGAGTCAAGAACTTCTTCATGATCAGCCTCCTCTTCCTCAACCAGTTTCAGGTTCATTTCGGTTTTAGACGATCTATAACGTCAACTCAGGAATCAACAATCTGCATCTGTGGTCCTGTAACAGCTTTACACGCACAACACGCCTCATGTTTCTGATAAACAGGATTATAAACATATAGAGAATGTGATCACACATAGATTAAATGTTGTAGTATTGACTGTCTTTGTTTAATTTATTTCACGTAAATACTACATTCTTAAATATTGCAGTGCATCGTCGCTCCTAAATGCAGCGACACCAGCGCTTAGTGAGAGTTTAAACTTGTTGTTTCCTGTTTAGTTATAGACGCCTCTGTGTGCCTGAGGAGAATTCACTAGTGATGGTGAGGTGAAGCCTCATTTAGGTGTCGAGGCTTTCAGACAGTGGTTTCATCAAAAGGTTCATTTCATGAAGCTTCATTCGAGGGCTCGTTGTACTGCCATCTAGTGGACGAATATTGTGTAGAAACTAGAGAGCCGTAAGTACTGTAATGTTGCCTCATCACTGACTTGGTTGAAAATCCACCGTTCAAGGAAATGTTTATGCACATAATCATCATCTCTGAATCTTTAAAAATTAACTGAAGATCTAAAATAGAAAGGAAATGTGAAGAGCAAATAGTGAGGTCATTTGTTTTCTCTTTTTTTCTTTCTTTCTTTCTTTTAATTATAAACACGCACATGAATACAACTAACAAGCCACTGTTTGGAATATATGAATAGAATATACAAACCCATCAGTCAGCGTTAAGGATTCAACGCATATCAATGATTAAAACATACAATAATGGAAATTAATAGAAGAGGGAAAGAAAATGAAGAGAGATTAAGAAAAAAAAACCTAGATACAATAACACTAGAGTTTATGAGAAGTTTGAGGTCATTAATAGATTTTGTGTGCATTTTCCTCCTTCATATATTATATAAGAAGTCAATGTAAAGTTCATTGTAAAATATATATATATAAAAATCTTGATTTATGAATTTAAGAACAGAAATCTCATGAGGCTTTGTTTGTCGTTGTTTGTCGTTGATTCAAATCGAGGCTTCATTTGGACACACCCCCTTTTGCTCGATACAAGCTCCTGTGTCATAGTGACATCACTGGAATTTGCTAGAAAGAATAAAAACTCTATAAATGCCGTTTATCTCGTTTTGCTGTCAAACTCTTCACTTTTACTTGCATTACCTTGAATGAAATGTAATACATGTGCGCAAAACAAGTCAAAACTCATAATGTGAGTAAACGGCCCAGGTTTGTCCACACTGATGTTTGTGTTCTGTTCTGTTTACAGGTGAAGTACTTTAACAAGCGAAGGGATTTCCTGAAGTACAAGGAGAAAATGGAAAAGGAAGGATTTGAACCTGTTCAGGGGGCGCCAAAATTATAGCTCTACAACAAAACTGCAGAAAGTCAACACTGGAGTCAGATCATCGTCTGTTCTGAGTAGTACGAGTTACATACAGAGGATTTAACTATGAGCGAAATGGACATGGTTTATATTAGATTTTTGTGCTGTTCACGGAAAAATGATCGATACTTTATGTAGTTATTTTATTATGGTTTGTAAACATGTTGGGTGCAAATAAATGTGCTAGCATGTAGTACAAAATGAAACTTTTTCCTCCAGTGATTTATGATGTTTTAAACATCGCAGTATGTGACTGATGAGTTACAGCCGCAGTGTGAGATCACAGAGAAAAGGAAACAGTGTTCAAACGAGCCTGATTATACTAAACCCTAACACACTGCTGCTCTGATTAACCTTATCGAACTGTACATCACTGAATATTTAAATATATTACTTAACTTTCATCTGAAAACCCTCTAAAATGTGGAGACCTCCTTAATGCCGTATCATGTACAGCAGAGCAGGTCAGTTCGTCTGAAACAGATGAACGGAAGTATAACTGTCCACAATTCCTTAAACCAAAGAAGAATGTCGAACTGCCACAAAATTAACATTATATGAGAATTTCTGTGAATGGTCTCGACGGCTGTTATAGGGCTCATTATAATAGTAATTTCATATTTGACAGTAATAAACCTATGAATTTATGTTGTAATATAATGTTTGACAGAGATTATGTGTGTGTGTGTGTGTGTGTGTGTGTGTGTGTGTGGGGGGGGCATTTTAGCACCTGGCTTTTACTTCGAATATAGCGATTAGGGCGGAGGGGGAATTTTAGCGTGTAACACCGTTTATTGTGCAACTGGCAACCCCCGGTACATCATTGAAGAGTGATGAATTCCGATCGACAATTTATTTTGTAATTGTAGAGGCCGAGGGTAACCTGCGATATCTCAGTACATTTAGTATTAAATATTTGTACAAGGTTTTCTTTTCCGGAAGTGTGTATACATTTTTTGGGCTGAATTGTTTGATTTTTGCCAAAACATAGTATTGGTGCTGATTTTATTATTATTTTTTTTTATGTTATACGTATAATCCAGGAAGCCAAAGAAGCTACGTCTGAAGTTTTTCCTGTTCATTTTGCTGTCAGACAGTTCACTAATATGTAATATATAAACATTAAAAGTAAAAAAAAAAATCACATGATGTGAGTAAACAGTCCATGTTTTTCCACATTGATGTGTGTTCTGTTCTATTCTGTTCCTAAGTACTTTTAACAAATGACGGCAATGTCAACAGAAAATCAACACTGGATTCAGATGATGTCTTCCATAGTCTTTTCTGACTAATATGATTTACACGCATGTGCGAGGACAGAAGCTTTATCTATAAGTAAAAGGGGCCTGGTTTTGGCTGCTCGCAGGAAATGGGTCGCCACAGCAGACCATCTGAACCACACAACAACTTGGCAGAGGTTTTTACCCCAGATGCCCATGCAGTGGTTGGGGTTTGGGCACTGGCTGGGAATCAAACCAAAATGGACCTGGTTTATATTTGTTAGATGCAAAAACGATCAATTATTCTCTTTGACGTTATTTTATTATGGTTTGCAAACATATCAGGTACAAATAAATGTCCTAGCATGTAGTACAAAATGAAACTTTTTTTTTTTTTTTACAGTGATTTATGACAGGTTTTAAACATCGCACTGTGTGATGTGTTTAAATGAATTACAGTAGTAGTAGTAACAGTGTTCACCATCCACCTTAAACAAGCCGATTGATACATCATTGATGCTAAACCCTAATGCAATTAAGCAATATCACATGATTGTGCTAGACGTCAGCACGGCTGTGATGTGATCGTAAACACGAGGGCACAGACCAAGTGCTGAGGGCATCACAGCCATGCTGACATCCAGCACAACCTCAAGTGTGATATTGCCTTTATACAGCTGTCCCACAAACACCATTTATTATCAACAGATCATGATTAGTTTCTTTATTTAATCGGTTATTTTTGTTCCACCAACACGCATCTTTCCATGACTGGCAGACGGAATTGGTGACTGGCAACCAACAGGTGTAATTAACAGGGATGAGATTCTTACCAGAATAAACCATGGAGGTCGTGGACACCCCTGTAAATCCCGCACGTTTCTCTTTATATTTCCTCTTATTTCACTTCAGAAGCTTTTAGAAACATTTTTATTAGCTCTGTTAACTTAGTTCCTGGGGTGAATCTCAAATAGAGTTCAATAGAAACCAGGCACTTGGGTGTACTGTACAATCCCTTGTTTAAGACACTAAGTAGTGCCCTTGATAAGGCGTTACAGAAGGATTTGAGACTCAACCTTATGTTGGAAGCACGTTCGGTTATTATGTGGACAATGTGTTGTTTAAGTAGACGTAATGCAATCAGGTGTGTTTTCTTGCTGAAAGTGCTCTTCGACTGGTTCTATATGTAGATTTTGGCACGTAGCTGATCTCCTCTCAGTACTGCCGACCGTACCGACCAATTTTCACCCATGCTGCAACTGAGAGTTAGTTTATTTAACGATTGTTATAATAACTGTGATGTGGAGTGATACATATAGCTAAACGTCCCAGTGCTGGGTTACCGTCTACTATTACCACTTCTGAATAACTCGTCCAATCGGATTACTCAGTCGGAACTACAGTAACTGTTGCATAATGCTGGATTGATCTAGTTATAAAACTGTACATCATATTACTGTATGTACTGTACCATTCATTTGAAAACCGGTCACCATGAGGAGGTCTCCATATTGCCTTGTTATTGCATTGTTTTGAGGCAGTCAAAGAAAAAAAAAATGTATAAAATGTATATTTAAAAAGTTGTCCATTCCTTTATGTCATTTCAGAAACTCTCTTCCATCCATGTGCGCCTACAAGCTGCTGGTTACATTTCTCATCACCGCCCAGGCAGGGAACTCTGACAACTGGAAAAGTGGAATGCCCCATGTGGTTATAGCCAGCATGACCACCATAACTCCAATCAGATTCACCCCAAAACCAGCCTTAACCTTAAACAGAGACACAAAAGTAAAAAAAAATAAAATAAATTCACTGAATGAACAGAATCATGTGCATTCATTAACAGTCAGATCAAGTCTTCAGATAGCGACACCACCACAATGGATTTGAAATGAAGCATTCTAGATGTGATTGAATGTATTGCATGCATACAGAAAGATAGAAACCACCAGTATGTGATATGTGTGATGCTGGTGCCTGGACACTGTTGTGAGTCCGTCTAGAACTGCTGCTGTTTGTGCTGCTCGAGACATGAACTCTGCCTTGGAACAATATCACTGATGATGGCCCGCAGCTACTTGACCTGCAGGACTATCTCTACTTTCTCCCACTGGATTCTCCCATCTTGTGTTGCTTACCACTGTGGATTTCCAACCAGACCACACTGCTTGATCCACTTTGCTAAGAATGTTCTACAGCTCTACAGTTTGTTCCCTTGTCGTGGATGGTGTTAACGGTGTTTACACCATTAACACTTTATTGAGTTCCCTATACTTTTCTTTCCCTTCTCTGTGCTCGTGTGTGATTTTTCTGCTTGTTATTGTTCACCTACATCTGATTTATTATGTATCACCCCTGGTTTGGATTGGTTGCAGCGTCTATTAAGGATATCAGGGGCTGTCTCAGTCAAGACTTGGATGAAAATGTTGGTCATGGCTTGAAGATGTTCCTGAAGAAGAAAAGCAGCAAACTACTTCCTTATCCTTTCCTGGAACTTTTCTGCAACTGAAGGTCAAATCTCAGTCAACTGTTGTTAATCGATCTATATTTTCCACGTGGAAGATCATCCTTGTTGTTGCTAAGATCTGCCATGGGAATGTCCTTGTCCTGGCCCTGTTGCTTAGTTGTACCAGATCTGCAATAAGATGTAGTCATGTAGTAATCTGGCTATGGTTTTGGCCATTAGAAGTAGGTCATGTCCATTACCAGGAAGCCTGGTGTTCTCTAAGGTTCCCTAGCTTTCTTCGACCTGTGCTTTGTTGTAACAACACAGGTTGTTATCATTGACAATTTCCAGCAGGCATAATCCGCTCTCACTGGTACTCAGATTACAAAATGCCAAAGAAATCCCTCCAGTCTACTTGGGCACTACCAGCTGTGATCACCACCAGCTTACTAAAGTAAGTGTCCCTCATTTGTCTGAACTTCTTATACTGTACTAGAACTAACCTATACTAACCTGGGCTGTGATATATTCCTCATCATGTGGCATCGCCTGGGCCAATCTGGCCTGGCGGAGGCCGGGCCATGGCTGACTCCGTCCATCATGTAGGCCTGACCTGGTCCCGCTAACCATACGTGGAGATCCTCCCCTATGGCCACTGACCTTTTCAGGGAGGTTAATCCGCTTAGCAATGCTGTACCAGTCTCATCCCTTTAATGTCAGTTGAATAGCTAGCAGAAACCATTGTCGAGGGGTTGGCACTAGGAGGCAGACTTGAAAAATTTAACAGTTGGGCAAGGACCAGTGCGCCATGCAGTGTACTAGTAGAGTGCAGCTGACAGGCAATGAAGGATACTACTTCTAGTCCCTGACCCCTGGGCTCTTGGGTTTCTTTTGCAGTACAATCTTTAAAGTGAAACAAGGTCCTTCACTGTAATCAGGTCCGTACCCGAATCTGAATAGAAAGCAAAGCTCTATACCAGGGGTGGCCAAGATCGGTCCTAGAGAGCCGCAATCCTGCAGAGTTCAGCTCCAACCCTAACCAAACACAGCTGAACAAGCTAATCAAGGTCTTGAGGACTACTAAGGCTACTGGCAGGAGAGTTTTTTTTTCAGGGCTGGAGCTAAACTCTGCAGGATTGCGGCTCTCTAGGACCGAACTTGGCCACCCCTGCTCTATACACTTCGGAATTTATCCTGCTATTTCTATTGGCAGTCACATATGAAATAAATGACCATTGGCAGCCATTCATGGTCATGCTATAATACCATAATACTGCCGCCACCATAGAGTTTATTTGGAAAATCTAATCGGATATCTTCTTCTTTGAGCATTACTGGTAGTATAATGTCTGTATTTACATGCTTGAAGGCATCCTTTGATTGCAAACTTTGCCACACCTGTCCATTCCAGTGGGTACTTGACTTGACCAGATGCTGTTGATGCTGTCTGTCATTCCTTAACAGTTAACACATTATTTTTGTTAAACCCATATAAATAAAGACAAAATCCTTCACTTCAATCAACCCACCATTGATTGCTTCATTTTAAATCCATTGTGTTGGCGTGTAAACGAAAAAAAAAGTGTCACTGTCCAAAGGCTGAACCTGCCTATATATTGCCATCAAACTGTTTTAGTGTAATTGATTAGTAATAATAATGGATAATTGAATTTCTCATCCTGTTAATAAACATATATGTCTTACCATGTCGTGGATTTTTAAATGTCCATAACTGAACACAATAGCATTTGGTGGGTTTCCTACAGGCAGCATGACTCCAAAGGATACACACATTGTGGCTGGGATGAGTGTGTACAGGGGGTTTATCTGCAGAGTCTCAGACTGAGAGGGTGACAGAGGACACAAATGTTGTATCAGAAAAGCCTTTCAGGACAGAACATGGACACACATTTCATTTTGTAAAGCAGGCGCTTTTTACAGTAGCTACAGTAGCTGATTTTGGCATGAAATTCTAGCAAAAAAAAAAAAAAAAAAAAATGGGAAGCTCTAAAAATAAAATTAGACTGGTTATTTTCAGGTGGACTATTTCCTGATGTCATTTCTTTGTCAGTCATATTGTTTACATAATTGATATGATTTGCTTGCCTCTTCTAAGACCAGTGTAAAAATTGAGGCTTTATTTAAGTTACACGCATTTTTATGCTTATATTTTGTCTTAAATTACTGTATGTAGTTACATTCACATACTGTTGGGCCGATCATGGTGAAAAGGTTTTTTTTTCTTTTTTTTCTTCTCTTTAAGCAACATCTCATGAAGCATGAATATCTTACACTCCAGTTAAGAGTTCATGTCCATCCCAACATGCTTTAATTTAATGTAAACATTTACAGTATAAAGAAACCTCTGAAGATTGAAGAACTTCCCTTTTCCAGCATGTAGCCAACAAAGCTTTTTTTATTTTATTTTACATGCTGTGCATGCTATTATTTCATCTTAGGTTCTACATTCTTGTTAATTTATTACATTTATGTTTTGATTGCATGGTGGATTTGGAGAGGTTAAATAAACCAGTAGCAAGATCACCACTCGCTGAGAGGAAATTATATGCAACATGCATAGTATTTTATTTTCTACGCTCACTGTAAAGTGAAAGGAATATGGCAAAGCAGACACAAACAGCACCATTAAACATGTTTTGTCATATTAAAATGACATTTTTTAGCATCTGATATTGGGCAATACTTAGGACGCCGATCAGTGCATACTTAGTTATTCAGTTGACTATTTATTTATCTTGATTTCTGTTCAAAGACGAATTATATTTCACCCTACCAGGAGCTAATATAAACAACAGGCATTTGATATCTTGCAAGCATGTACGTTCGAATTCTGCATCACTTTAATACACGATGGTTTTGCTCTCAGGTTGGGATTGCAGGCCTGAATTTTCTATGTAGTTTCCATTTCAAAAATCCGATATTAAAAGCAGCCTTACGGAAGACTAAAGACTAAAACGTTGCAGAAATCTGCCTTGTGTCCATTCTTACCAAAGCAGAAAGGATGGGCAGGAACACGGTGAGAGTGGCAGGGTTGCTGGCGAATTCGGTCACAGCAGACACGAGCAAGCAGGCGAGTAGAGTGACGGCCCACGGCGGCAGGCCGCTCATCGGCTCCAGCTGACGCCCGATCCACATAGACAAACCTGACACCTGCACACATTATACACAGTACAGGGTGAACTTACAGTAATATAACTATCTTACATATAAGTGCAAGTGTATATAAGTATCACTACATTCATAAAAGTTCATGAAACAAACATATATTATATTTTATTAACGACAACCTACTTTTTTGCTTTGGTTAATGTTTCTACTGTATGATTGAGGTTATTTGTGCTTAAGAGGTTTACATTCCTGGCATACCTTACACCCCGCTGCGAGCGCATACCCTGCTCCAACCAGAATCACAATTTCCCATGGCATCAGTCTCAAGAAGTCTTTCCATGTTATCATGGGTGCCAGGGGGTCTTCCTCTTCATCCTTCTTATCCTTTTCACATGCACTCACTATGTAAGGAAACACA
This sequence comes from Clarias magur, assembly GCA_013621035.1. NCBI lineage: Eukaryota > Metazoa > Chordata > Actinopteri > Siluriformes > Clariidae > Clarias > Clarias magur. The sequence continues at coordinate 375,627 of QNUK01000484.1, read as the reverse complement.
AACAGCATTCATCAAACGAACTGATGGCCTGCTAAATGTGGATGTTAATAAAGAGTACGGATGGGATTCTGAACCTGTGCTTTCAGTTGAAGATGAAGAGGACCAGGGCTTGCGTGCAGGGATGAGGAAGAGGAGGAAGCCGAGCAGCACAGAGACAGTGGCATCGGTTCTGTACCCTTTCCTGTAAGACAGAATTTAGTTACATCAGTGTCAGATATTCTGCCGGTATAATATTTCTAGTTTCTCATTTCCCTTCTGGCTTGTATAGTGAAAACTATAACACCTACTACTACTGCAAGCTACTACTGTTGGTCCCGTGAGCAAACTCTTGATAACAGCGTTTTAGTGTCACTGATAGAACTGGGACTTATTTTTAATCAGTTAATTCCATATTCACATATTTTCACATAAATGTACTTAATGTATTCAGTAAAAAATATTCTTTTTTTTATTATTAAATCCTTGTACATTTACAGTGTCTTAATGTTTTAATGAAATATTTTTAAATAATAAGAATCAAGATTTTTGTGGAGAGGTGGATACGCTACCCTGGCTTCAGAAAGTAAATGTACTGCCACATATATTCTTCTAGCCATTAACTAAACCAGCTGATACTACAGTAATTAGCCGACTATTCAGCAGGATAGACTCAAGCTAATCAGTGACATCAACTGTTATGAGTACAAGAGATCTATATTATAGTAGACGGCACATGTTATCTACATTTTTTTGGCCACCGCTGCATATTTTTATGATTATCCACTCACTTATTTGTCTTTATAACTCATGATCAGAGGTGGGTAGTAACGAGTTACATTTTACTCCGTTACATTTACTTGAGTAACTTTTTGAAAAATTTACTTCTATGATTAGTGTTACTGAACCATACTTTTTACTTTCACTTGAGTAGATTGGTGAAGAAAAAACGCTACTTTTACTCGGCTATATTCAGCTACACTCGACTCCTTACATTTCGAACTATTTATTCTACACGTGCCTCTGGTAGATTTACCACATGACTGTTTAACCAATCAGACGCAGCAACAATAATCACATGACTCCATTTGACCAATCAGCTGCAATAACAGGTCATATGGTCATATGTGGTCACATGGCCACACCCAAACTGCCACATGACATCACCCAAACCTGGTGTTATGCGCTAAAATACCCCCCCTGCCACGGATCCCCCCCCCCCCTACATAATATACTCCATCAAATATTAAATTAGAACATAAATTCATACGTTTATGATTTACAAATTACACCAAACAAATTTGACTATAAAATAAGCAATATAAAAAAAATTACATGTTGTATATGAAAAAAAAGAAAGTTTAAATTATTATTATTTTTTCATGTATAACATGTATATTTTTACATACAGCTGGCATCCCTGGCATCATATACAAAGCATGTTGTATATATATTGTACTGTATATACACTGTGTACAGTGAAACAGTTACTCGAGTCTTCGAGTAGTTTTTTCACCAAATACTTTTTTTACTCTTACTTGAGTAACATTTTGGATGACTACTTTTGACTTCTACTTGAGTAATATTATTTTAACCTACAGCTACTCTTACTTGAGTACATTTTTTTTGGCTACTCTACCCACCTCTGCTCATAATTTTAAATATCTTCCAAAGTCTTCCAATTCATTATCATAAATGTTATGATGAACAGAAATCAAGATGTATGTAGAAAATATGTGAATTAATTATTCATCAATATAGCGTCTTATTTTTTACACACTTCTCAAAGAGGAACGTCCAGCCAGGAACAAATCCCGGTTCTCTTGTGAACCACAGCAAGGTCATCAGAATGAAGAAGAGTCCTGTCACAATTTCTGGGTAACTGTTTGGTAAGAAAAATATATTATATATTTTACACCCTTTTCCGCATACATTTTTAAAAAACCCTATTATCATTTCTAACTGTCAGTGAGAGCTTATGCAGTATTTTTACCTTATGGCGCCAAGCTTCTGGTACTCTTCATGTATGCGTTTCTCAGAGAGAATCTCACGCTTGGTTTTGCGTTTCTTACTCCAGGAGCAAGTTTCCTTGAAACTGAAAACATTGGACATTTCAGATGTAAGAAAGCGGTCATGTGTTTGTTTACTTACTTGTTACCATATTAACATATTGCTATTAACTCTTTACTTTTATGCGTGTCATGTACAGTACTGTTGCCCCAAAGTTTTCTAAAGTGATTAACGTCTAATGAGAAAGAAGGCATTGATTCTTACTTGCATCCGAGGAACAGGAAGTGGAGCCAGAGCCAGGTTAAAACCAACATAATGAGAGCAATAGGCACGCTGAAGATGAACCAGGTTCCAAAATTGATGACCTTGGCATCTGGGTATCGACTACAATCAAATAAATAAATAAATAAATAAATAAATAAATATGTTAATACAGTAAACACTTATTGTACTGTGAATATAGTATAACAGTGAATGAATAGTATATAACCTAAACTGAAGGATTCAGTAATTATTTAAGGTTTACTATTAGTTATTGTTGTTTTTTTTTGTTTTTTTCATTTGACCTTTTTCACAATGAACTTTTTTGTACATATGAATTCATTTTTCACAGGTTAATTTGCATTGCATTTGTAAATTACTGCAACATCACTAGCATGAGCACAACCACGAAGCAGAGTAACCTTTTTTACCTTTCAAGGTCTCACAGATTTATCCCAATTTTGCAAAAACTTCACTCCATTTTGTACTCAAACCTTCCCTAATCACATAGCGACAAGGCAACAGATAGTTGAGATCTTCATATAAACTTTCATTCAGCTCTCTCCCATCTGGGTAACAACACATATGTAACAATGGTGGTTATCGTTATTTTAGCTGTGCTTTTAACATATGCATATCCTCGACACTGATCACCAAGCCAAAGAGCCTGGGCATCAGCTCTTCCTTTTGCAGTGATTCTGGACCTTCTAACTGACAGACCTCAGTGTATTAGGTTGATCTATTACATCACTTCTACCCTCATATTGACAATGGTGTTCCACAGGTTTATATGTTCAGTCCACTGCTCAACTTGTCTTTGTAGAGAACCCAGCATTATCAGCAACTCTTCCCACCTGAGCCACAAACTTAAAAAATTTTTTTTTTTTTATCTCTTTCCATCCAGGAAAAGGTCCAGCTTCATTGTGACAACCATCACCCTGCTAAACTCTACACTACACCATTAGCCCACCTAAACCACTTATACCTGAATACCTGAATGAAGTTATTTTTTACAAATCTTTTACTGTGTCATTCTTAATATTAGGCAAATATAACCTTAGACAAACAACAACATTTAATAACTTTTTTCACCATTGCCAAGTTGCAAAGAAAAACATATGGACAATACTAAGTACCCCTATGATTCAATAGCTTGTGGGTCCACCGTTATAAGCAATAACTTAAAGTCTTTTTTCTGTATTATGCTTTTTCTGTCAGACAATATTTTGGTCCATTCTTCTTTAGAACTTTGTTTCACTTCTTTGAGATATTTGGGCATTCTCCTGTGCACAGCTCTCTTAAGGTTCTGCCACAGCATTTCAGTTGGGTTGAGTTCAGTTGGACTTTGACCTAGGCCATTCCAAAATCTTGATTCTTTTATTTTTCAGCCATTTTGATGTTGATTTACTGGTGTTTTTCGAATCATTGTCCCAATTTTACATTTGCCTCTAGAGTACTCTGATATACAAAGGAGTATACACTCAATGACTGCAAGATGCCCTGGTCCTAGGTGTTTGCTTTTCCTCAGTGTACAATGGCAGAGTACAACAGACCTTTGCACTTCAATCAATTCACATCAAAAGGTTGTTCATTTCCTGGTAAAGGCTTTAAGTGAAGCCCTGCTTAAACAAATCCTTAAAACGCAGGTTTCTGTTCACTGATTCAGCAAAATTAAGAGTCATTCACGAGAGACGACTTACTTGTTAAACTGTTCTGCAAAGATGAGATTGGTGGAAGTGCCAGTGATGGTGATGAGGCCACCGATTGTAGCTGCGTATGTGATGCTCAGAGACAGACACTTGCAGATCATGTGATCTAGTTTGGTTGGGTATATGGAGTCCTTCCAAATTTTTGAGCTCTTTGGTACAGGAACATCAACTGAAACCTGCTGCAGACAAACAATTAGTGAAGGATGGTCATTTTACTGAATTATTATATTCACCAGCCTGTTTTGAACTTGAGGTATATTCGTGAAGAGTTTTTTCTTTTGTCAGAAATTCTGGTATTTTGTTTCGCCATTAATTCACTGGTGTCAGCATGTGTGAAATGTTGTGTAAGTTACAGAATTAAAATGTCAGATTAACACTGTAGTCAAATTGACTTGCTGTAAGTTACTGTAATCATATGCTGAACTTCTTACATCAGCTAGATGTCCATTGGTCTGCTTTGGAAGGTCTGTTCCCTGAATTGGTTTCAACGCAAAACCATTAGCTTCCTGTGGGAGAGAGAGAGAAGAAATGCAATGTGGCTTTGATGATGATGATGATGATGATGATGATGATGATGTCATCATGTGTCTTACCTCAGCAGCTGTGCAAAGTTCTGGGCTCTTACAACTGTGGAAATAAATAAAGTCAGAAGAAATGTTGGAAGAGAAAAGACTTGTTGGAGGAGTTGATAAACTACCTTTCCCTACCTGTTGTCGCAGTCTACAATCTCAAGGTGATTTTTGCTCTGGTTCAACTCCTTATCTGCACAACATAATAATAAAAAAGTTACATTACAGATACAGTATACATGGCTTTTTAAGATAAACGTTGTATCAATAATGGCAAAACAATAAAAAGAATACAATTCATCTTATTACCAGAATTATTCAAGCCAAACCAGGAATAAAATTTCTTGCGAATGAAGGAAAAATAAAATGATTGACATTTACAGAAGACTTCAGACTAGCGAGTGGAACACATGACCCATGAAAATCGACAGACAAGTTGTTGTCAACTTGCAGCAGAGATACATCTGTCTGTGTGAACTGTACACACAACCATTCACCAACACCACTTGAACATTACAGCAACTCAGCTGGACGTTATTGTCACATCCTCATCCAGTCCTGACCAAGACAGGCTCCAAGACATTTCTGCATTTTTAGCCCAGTGATGGAGTTTTTGTGAGGCCAGGACTTCAGATATAAAGCAGGCAGTCTAATGAAACTTTCTTGATGGTATCCATCACTGGTGAAGCACTGGGATAAGTGCATTAGTGTAGCAGAGGATTATATAGAGAAATAAAGGCAGAACTGTTCTGTTATTCTGCACAATCAAGAGTCCCAGTTTCTAATAGATTTAGTACAGAGAGAACAGGATTTAGGATCAAACTTGTTTTCAGTGTACGATGTTACAGTGTTTGACTGAAATGTTCCACTGCAGATAGATTTGATGTTTTTTGTCCAGAATAAATTGTTGTACCGTTTTCATCCTCTTGTGTCTCCACAGTATCCGAGTCATCGTGAGAGTCAGCGATGCCAGTGTAGATGAGCTGCTGCAGCACAGCCTCAGCGATGGGCATCACCATGGCTGTAGTGGAGGTGTTACTCAACCACATGGACAAGAACATGGTGCAGCACATGAACCCTAACACCAGCCTGCAACACATCCACCCAACACTGTTACTCAACTTATCAATTCAGCATGAGGCTGTAATACATCTAGACAAATATACATATACATATACATATAGATATACATATACCTCAGCATCATCATGAACTACAGTCTAAACACATCAACCAACTCCAACCTCATCACAATCTAACTTACATAGTATATTTCTTTCCAAGTGAAGTATCCTACTGTATATGGCCAAATGTTTGTGAACCCCTGAGTGTCATACGCATATACAATAATTTGCAATAGATTCCATATAGTAAGTGTGCGGATTGGTGCTCATTCAACTACAAGAACATTGGAGAGGTCAAGCCCTGATGTTAGACTAATCATTCGCTTAGTCAGTGAACCATTATAAGGATGTAAGTAGCTCTGAAAAAGGGCAGATGATGCTGAAAATGTAATGGGTAAGGAGGTCTGAACAATAAGTCAAAGTTTCAGTTAATCCCAAAGATGTTCAAAATGGGGTTGAGTTCATTTATCATTCCTTAATGACAATTTATTCCTTATGACCAGTACAATTTCACTAGCAGTTAATTTTGACTACAGGATCAAAAAACCTCCAGGAACCTTATGATTGTGTTCAAATGAGCTGTGATCTTTTCAGTATAATAAATGATTTTGTCTGTGCAGGAGGGACATACATTCCAGGTTTGGCTCCAGCTATCATAACCATGCGCAGAGCAATGCGTTTGTGCAAGTTCCACTTTTCTATAGAAGCAGCCAGGCATATAACTCCCATCAGGAGAAGCGTTGTGTCCTTAAAGTACTCAGATGCGACCTGAAAACATAAACAAATACTTATTAATTCATATTAGAGAAATAAAATCTAATTTAGTGCACGTTGCTGTTAGGGAGCTTTATCCAAACAAGTTATAGGAAGTAATAATATAGGGTTATGAGTATCATTAGATTTTCTGCTGTTATTGAGGCAGAAGGTTTTACGTTTGCTGTCAAGGTATATTTGATCAATTATGTTGCTGTAAAGAAGAAAAGCCCTTTTTGTGTTACATGATAGTATTGAAAACAATTAGAAAGCTAGAGCAATGTAATATTTAACAATTAAACACTTATGGATGGTATATTATTGTATAAAAGACCAAATGTGTGTTCTGTCACATCAGGTATTAGGTCACATTTTGGATGATTTAATTTGTACTGTACATAATTATCCATATTTTCTTATTGCTGGTTCAATAAGCTTCATATTGATACAATTTTAATTTCTGTATTTTGCCCAGTTCCTGAGAAATGGCCTGTGCGAATTATGGAGAGCACCTCAGAAGAAAACGATAAAATCCTGTTTTATAGAATATCATATAAAGATTTGACACAAGGATTTCCCAGCTACCCCTAAATATAATGCCAGCCATGTGGGTTTATAGCAAAAATAATATAATAATAATAATAATAATAATAATAATAATAATAATAATAATACATGGATTTTTATAACAACTGGAAGAACCAGGGAACTTTCTCAATTCTGCTAAAGCATCATGAAGATAAGACCGTTTTTTACTGATATACACTGATTGGATACATTTCACCTACTGCACACTATTTATTCTAAGCGCAAACGTAACCTGCATGACTTAGTATGGACATTTACAGCATTCGGCAAACACCTTATCCAGAGCAATTTACAATTGTATTTGAATACACATCTGAGCAGCTGAAGGGCCTGATAGTGGCAACCTGCAGAGGTGGGATTTGAATCTGGGATCTTTCGTTCAGTAGACCAACACTTTAACCAGCGAACTTCCCCAGCGTCCTTTGACTTGCTACTGTATGACTGCTCACGGTTACAACACATGTTTAGACTGACTTGGTTGCTTTGTCAAGTCTGTCATTCGATTTTAGTCGCTGAATCCAGCATGGTTTCTCATCTGCCATGTGGAAGGCCCGGGTTTGATGCCTAGCCAATGCCCAAACCCCAGCCAGTGGATGCAGTGCCAGGTCCAAGCCCGGATAAAATGGGAGGTTGTGTCAGGAAGGGCATCCGGCATAAAACCTGTGCCAAGTTGTTGTACGGATCAGATGGTCTGCTGTGGCGACGGGAGCAGCTGGAAGACTAACAACAACAACTTTACACTAGACCCCTGTGTTTCATTTGTTTTCTATATCTTAATATAGCTTAAATAACTAACAGATACGCCAAGTGAAGGTTTGATGGGCACACATGTGTGTGTGTGCATGTGTGTGTGTGTGTGTGTGTGCATGTGTGTGTGTGTGAAACCACAGAATGCTGTGCTGCTAAAAAAAATTATCTCCAAAGTGTTGGGAAAATAAACACCAAAAATTCCCTTTCACAAGAGTTTTGAGATGCCTTTGTTTGCACAGTATGACTTTTAGATGTTCAGCACACTACAGTCCAAAAGTCTTAGTCAATTCATATTCTTTTTAGCTAATCACCTACTACCTAGGTCAATCTTTATACATTTTATAAACATAGTTATTCCAATTGTCATGCATCTTCATGTTTTAAAAAGATGATATATCGATTTATTTGAGTATGTCTCTATACTCAGTAAGCACTACAATGTTACTGTTTCTGCAGTCTGGTATAGTATTTAATGTTATTTAATTCTATTTTAAATGCAAACTAAAAAACAGCGACATATAATAAACAGGATGAACATAGGTTTGGATGATTATATTACTTATTGTATATGAGTCAAAAAAAGCTAAATTAAATATATATTACATTTATATATTTTAGTATCATTTGGTATCACTTTTCCTGATATAAACATATAATGAGTTGCTCGACCATTGCTTCACTTAAGCAGACAAAGACTGAGACAAACAAACTTTCTTGACCCATAAAGTCACTGTCTAGATGCGGCGGTACACATTTAAATGACGTGTTCATTCTTATTTGCAATACATTGTTTATCTGAAGGGGCAAAGGGTTAAAATATTATTTAATGCTTTACATGTCTTGCACTTTGATTAATATACTGTATTGAATGTCCCAGAAACAAACACACACACACACACACACACACACACAAGTGCTTCTTTTACTTATACAGGTGTACTCAGCAGTATATCTGTGATCAGATGCTGAGAGAATTTAACAAAAGGTCGAGAGCTCATGGCTGAAATCCAACAGTAAACCATTGCGCAAGTTCATCTGAACATCATAATCTTTTTTGCTCTCTCTCTCTCTTTTTTTAGCAAAAGTATTCACCCCCCAGTGATTATTTGAGATTTTATTTTAACACAAAAGGTAGACTTATTTTTTACTCACCTCACTTGATTTGAGAACCCCAAAGAGCGGGAATAAGAAGGCTGGGACCAATGCTGCAGCCCCTAAGGGCACTGCCTCTGACACCCAGTACACTGCTGTCACAATCAGCACATAGGCACAGGAAGACTCCTACAGAGAGACAAGCACAGCATATGTCAGAGGTCTGGACACCACAAACTGTTACACTTTAGCAGCACAACTATGTACTTTTAATGATACATGAAAACAGCTTATAGTAAATCACCTCACTGAAAGTAAAATATCTTTTTTTTTTTCCATACCAACCAGCCATAACACCATATAGCATTAACACCATATAACATTACCACATTAACACTGATGATCAATTATATATCTGTAAACTGGTGATTGAATAATGGGGACCCAAGGCTCAACCATGCCCACATGGACCCAAGGTCGGCCTGTCCAACGAGCCTTAGGCGCCCACCTGGCCTCCAAACATCCTAGATCTGAACCTTATCAACCACCAATATAGATGCTCTGGACAAATCCACAGATGCCCCACACCACCAACCCATAGCACCTAAAAGATCCTCACAGCACAAGGAACTGGAAGGGAAACCCAAAACTTATGTGGTTTTAATGTCAATGTTTTCAATGTTGTGGCTGATTGGGGTATTTCTTTATTTGAGATATAATAAATGTTACATTTAAGATTATTTCACTGGCAAATGTATTACCAACGATTAAAATTATGAAATTATGAAAGAAAACTGTGGAAAGGTGGAAAGTAGTAAAATAAATATAAAAAAATAGGAACCACCAGATCAATCTTATGTATATTAAAAATGTTTTAGAGCATGTGAATATTAGAACAATGTGGACTTCAGAAGGTTTTAATGCAACACATTTTATATACTGTACGACACTTAGTGACTTGGTGGCTGTTTGTCCCACTGTTCTTTTTTTTAACGTAAAAGTTGTAACTGGTAACATCCATTCATGGACGTCTGTAGTCCAACCAGGGACCATGGAGACCAATATTGATTATTTTATTTATTCCAATTTTCACAACCGTGGTAGGACCTCCAGTCAACATACACACACTACAGGCAATTTGGGAACTCTGATTAGCCGAATCTGCCTTTGGACCAGTGTACCCGGAGGAAACCCACCAAGCACGGGTAGTACATGCAAACCCAGAGGCAGGAATCAAACCCAGGACCTGGAGGTGGCTAACCACTACACCACTGTGTCACCAATTGATAACAAAATGTATGTATTTGTAAGTATGGAATCAGTCTTACACAGGATCCTGCCATTTAATCCTATACTCTCAGATATTTGGATATTAAGGACTGCTGGTACTACCAAATTATGTAATTTGTTTCTGGCACTCACATTTTATTGTTTCTCAAGTTCTGGGCACTATCCTGGAACAGTAAGGAAGTTAGTCAGGTGATTTATATTCATGTATTAATCAGATTTTATAACAGATGAACGTAGTCAAGCAGTGTTTAAACCTGCTCAAGTATTTCTCTAGTAAAGCAGGAAATTATTACAATTATTCCATTTATATGAATGAAGTCTAAAAGAAGCTTTTCTGTTTTCGTTTTACTTGCTTTTGGCTAAAATGCATGGTAATCATGTAAACACAGTGATTGTGGCTGGTAATCTTTTCACAGCCAGTAAGACAAATTAAAACTTTGCTTGGCATGCACTCACATCACTTCCAGCACCAGGTCTTATGTGGTCATATCTCCTGCTGGCTGTACCCAAGCTCAAAGGTGAAGGCACGCCGCAGCAATGTGCTCCGCTGGCAGATTAAGCTGCAGGCCAGCACATGCTGTTTTGTTGGGTTTTAATCTGTTTCTTGTTAATCAGTCCATTCCAACGTGATTGATTTAAAATATTTTAAGGAGTCTGATATGAGCATTTTTCTGGGGTTTTATTATCTCATTACAATCATTCTATGACACTGATTTTGTCAGATGTTGAAGTAGGAGAAAATGAATTGTCTGCAGTTAATCACTGAGTAAATGTGCTAATGGTTGGATTTAGTCAGAATACACATTCGATTAGCAGTCACTAGAGCATTCATTACATTGCATTATGGATAATAGTGGGCTCTTGTTGGACAAGGTCTTTATTTGTTGATTATTCTGCCACAGATCAGCAACCAAAGCTATCTCGTCTTTAGTTTCCCTTTGTGATGACAGTTCAAACAGAATGTGGATGTGAAGGTAGGAAAAGAATTGATCACATTAACCAAAACTGATTTGAGCTGAGGGTCAGACTGATTATCATTATCAGCCACTCTGTTTGTGGCTCTTGTTTATTTTGCTGAAGTAACTGTTAAAAAATAGGGGGAGAAAAGCAACTAAAATGAAGAAACAGCTGCTTCTCACATGATACCAGTGAGCTTTCGACTCAGAATGGACCCAAAAACATCTGCATAAATATAAACAAACAACATCTGCAAAAGCTGCTGGTGTTTCAAATAAACAATTCTGACAGCAAAGCAAGATGTGACAGGACATCAGGAGGGGGCATGGCCGTATCCTGTAAAGCATTTTCACAACCTCTTCACATGTAACCTGTCCAGACTGCTGAAAGTTTCTCTTACTCTTCACTTAAAGGGGCTTATGTGAACAAATGTATTAATTATTGAATACAGGTGTTTGAATTCAATCAGGCTCTTTATCCCCGCTGAAGGACAATCATAATGCTTCAGCATGCCAAGACATCTTGAACAATGGTATACTTTAGTTTTTCTATTCCAACATGACTGTGCTCCAGTACACAAAACAAGCAGCATGAAAGACATGGTTAGATGAAGAACTTGACTGGCCCTAACACAGAGCCCTGACCTCAACCTCACTGTGCACCTTTTAGATGAACTGGAACGGAGATTCGCGAGCCAGACCTTCTCGTCCAACAACAATGCCTGACCTCATAAATGCTCTATGAATAAGCACAAATCACCACAGAAACACTCCAAAGTCTTGTGGACAGCCTTCCAAGAAGAGTGGAAGCTGTTACAACTGCCACTCCATATTGAAGTATATGTATTATGATACAATGTCATTGCAGTTTTGGATAAATACTTTTTGTCCATATAGTGTAGTCTACCTTACAGTGACATACTGTACTATTAAATAATATGTAGCCTGCCTGAATCAGGTTTTATAAACGATGGAATTAATCAAGCAGTGTTTAAACCTGCCCAAGTATGGAATCATTAATCAGGAAATAATTCCAATTATATGAATGAAGTCTAAAAGAAGCTTCCCTGTCTTCAGTGTACTTTGCATGTTAAACATGTAAACCCAGTGATTGTGGCTGGTAATCTTTTCACAGCTAGTAAGACAAATCGACACTTTACTTGGCATGCACTCTTTTTATTTAAACGTTTTAAAAAAAGCTCGGCAGTTTTCAGGACAAAATTAAAGCTGAGGATTAAAATAAAAATAAAATACACCTAAAAATAAACGACACAGATCGGGTATTTTTTAGAGGACTTGTAACCTCAAAATGTGTAGGACAAAGTCAGTGATCAAGACTAGGGCTTAATAATGAGCTATAGATGCGCGAGACAGAGCGCGCGCGCATCCCCTCAGGAGTTATACCGAAGTGCGCTAGTGCGTGAACACGCGCGGAAACACGCGCACAAGTTTTCGGCGTTCTATCCCGTAGAGTAGTCTAAGTAGTTACACGTTCCACACATATTTGTAGACTTCATAATTTATAGTCCTTATTATTTTTTGTTTGTACTGTATATGAAGCCGAATTATCGGAAGGAATCGATTCTGTAAAGTGAATCATCTCCATAAACGACTTTATTGTGTATGGTTACTCAGTGATACTTGTCATTAGCTGCGAGTGCTAGACATCTCACATTTAGTGGATTCTCATTCATAACTGCTTTAATAGTAATAATAAAAATCCCAGCACAGTTTTAATGTATTGTCCAGTAGAGCACGGAATATGTAAGGATACTCACACTGCTCGGATGGATGAGAGGCAGAGGCAGCAGGGACAGAGGGATCATGACCACCAGAATCAGCTTCCTCGCCAGCCACAGCTTTCTGAACAGCTCCATTCTTCTGTCTCCAGGCCCACCTGACTTTACTGTGTTTTATGTTCTTTCTTTGTTTTTTTTTTCTTTCTCCCTTGAATGTCCACGAAGTTTTTTTTCCCTCTTTGACTAAGTGCGCATAAGTAGTATGCTGTGATTGAGGTTATAACTAATAGGATGTGATTTCCCGAGCCACTCATAAAATAACGTTCCCTTTATGCATGATAAAAAAAAAAAAAAAATTTAAGAAAATTTGAGTTGCATGAAAGTAAAAGTGCAAAACGCTTGTTCTTTGGTGTATGTTTATCACAGCCAGTCTCTTCTAAGTGTTCTTATCTGTTTGCTCCCATTTTCGTTCTTTTTAACCTCCAGAAAACGCCAGAGCGTGTAGTTCTTATTAGGATCTTATATAAATCTGTGCCTAGGGGCAAAAACCATGGCATGATCCCGCCTTGTATTCTGATTGACCAATCAGAAAGCAGTATCCAAATACTAATCAATCGGTCAAAGGCACTGACCAGGGTAGATGGAGAGGGAAGGTTTTCTCTTAATAGTGAACTTCAGTATTTTTTAATACATATTTTATGTTAAATAATAAATACAATTTATTTATTATAGAAAAAGCATGTGTAAGTTTTTGAGGAGGCTATAGATGTTTCCTGTGAAATGGATTTGCAACACCGTTTATGCCCTGCAATTGGGGGCGGAGTCAAAATGGATGAAACCACGCCCACAAAGAGAGCGTTTCATCACAGTTTAAAGGTGATCCCACTCTCCACTAAGACTTTAGTCATTACACCACTAACTACAATAAAAAGATAACAGAAAAAAAATGTATACACTGGTAAAACATGTACAGTATTTAGGACTTAGAGGATGTCATGTTTATGATTTAGGATATTGTCAAAGGTGTAATTAATTACATGGTTTTATTTTACTTTTCAATCCTAGTTTATCATATCACCTTCCACCCTCAACAACATGAAGTCTCCTTCTTCTCCAGAAAACTAACAACAAATCCAAATAAAAGAAAGGTTTTGTCTGTAAATTGGTCAGAACTCACTCTTTCAATGATATCTTTGCGTTTCATACATTGGAGGACCCGAAACCAGTCTCAGAAAAAAAAAAAATCTGTCTGTCTGTGCAGCCAGATTTTGATAAAAATAAAACTTTGGTAGTCCTTCTATATTTGCCTGAAGTTAAACCAGCACCATGAATTAAATTATAATGTTGAGTAAAAGCGATGTTATAAACAGTTATATGCTTTAAAATAAGTTACTAATAAGCTACTTGCTGAATGAAAAAAAAAAAAAAAAACCTGCATCAATACATATTAATTAGAAAAGCATAACTGAATATTTTAGTGGGATTAATTCATCAGCAGAAATAACAGCGCTGAAGTGTTAAGTGAATTTAAATGCATTGGAGTCATTTGGGACAAAACTTAATCTTTATCTGATCTACTTCTTCGATTTCTCATCTGTGATTTACAGTACTCCCTGAATACTGAACAGGAAACAACTTAATGTAAACAATATAATCTTACAAACTTTTTTTTTTGTATTAATAATACAAATAATAATACAAAAGAGAGTTCTGCCGTATGGAAAGAGACAGACTGATCATCTTATTTTTAGCTTTAACCTTTTAACCATTTATAAAAACTATATTTTCCATCAACAACTGGTATTGTCATGGGTCTAGCTGGTTGTAGTGGCTAGACCGGCTGATGTTGTTGCCGTGGGCATATAGGTAGGCATGAAGGCAGAGGGGTGTGTGAACAGAAAGAGTCTTTATTTAAACCCAATAAACAAACACAAGAACCAAAACAAGAAACTCAAACTAAAACTAGGGCTCAGGAAAAACACAGGAACAGGAGCTGACATGCAAACTAGGACCTGATACAGGGAGCTGACAGAAGGACTAGGGATGAGGAACTACCTAAATCTCAGACAATCACAGACAATCAGACCAAACAAACAAACAATGCTCGACCCAGTTTCCCAGAACAAACTGCTATTTATAGAAGGTTTTAATGAGCCACCTCAGTTCAGGTGAGCCTCATCACCTGACTGAGGTGCCTTCTGGGAAACTGAGTCAACCAACAGGAACTACACAGAAAGACAGACAGACATGAACAGTGACCTCTAGTGGAGGTTCCTAACAGGTATATGCGCTAGTTGGTAATAAATGGAACAGTCAAGCTAGAGTAGAAATATGAGATGATATCAGGCTGATTATTATCATAGTTGACCTTCTGGTTGAGTTATTTCTGGTTGAGAAATCTCTACAGACACCTCCTCATGAAAGGTTGGTACTAAAACTTTTGTACACAATTTGTATGAAGAGTTATCATAGACAGTTTTTTTGTTATCTGAACACGATTTTGTAAAAGTATACATCTAATATGCCTGTGTAAAATATTAGTGCAGGCCAATCATCAAAATTATTTGTCATTTGGTCAAAGATTTTGGCTGTAAGAAAGTAAAGAAGCCTTTACACACTTTGGGTCACATTCAGTGTAGTTTTCTACTAAATAATACTCAGTGGTTAAAACTTGACGTCAAAGGCAAAAGACACTATATCGTAACTTATGCTATTTTGTATCTTATGGAAGACACTGTATTTTATCTCTTCTTTCTTCTTTCCCATTGTTACATTGTTTCCAGTGTTACTCCTATTGCCATTTATTGAAACAGTGATGTTTTTTTTTTTCATTTATTTTTTGTCTTGAAGTTGTTAAGGTCAATAAACCTAAAGGCACAATGATAATCAAAGCATACATGGCTGTTTTTGTTATTAGACAGCTAGGGAACAAATGTGTAGTGCTTTAGGACCAGGGCATAAACATACCGTCTCAGGTTACTTAGCTGTAACCCTGTTCCCAGATAAAGCAGGAACGAGATGCTGTGTGAAAACGCTATGGGAATATCTCTTTGTTCTCCGGTTGTGAAGCCTGTGTATGTCAAAACCGCCGAATACATTGGCTTATAACCTCTGCTAGGCATGACGTCACCGAATAAGGTGCACCTGCAGGTTATAAATAGGAGTGAACTGGAAACATCCTCAGGTCAATTTTGTCTGAAGGACGTCCAAGCACTCCAGCAGTGCGGCATTGAAACGCAGCATCTCGTTCCCGCTTTATCAGCGAACAGAGACGTTCCCTTTCAAAAGCTACACTCGATGCTGCGTGAAAATGCTATGGGAACGAGAATACCAACACTGCCGCACTGCAAGTGTCTGGACCCCCAGGTTGTGTAGCGTGTGCGCTCAATAGCCAAGGAGGTCTCAGACCTAGCTCTGGGATGCTGACTCAAGGATCCATGAGTCTGGAGTAGCATTGACATCCAGACTATAAAATCTAACAAATGTGTGTGGAGAGGACCAGCCTGCCGCATCACACCCCTGCTGCAGGGGGACGCCTCTTGCCATAGCAATTGATGAGGCAATCCCCCTGTTTGAATGAGCCCTGATTCCCAGAGGTGAAGTGTGACCATGCGCCTCATAGGCTAGGGCAATAGCATCTCTCACCCAGTGTGACAGAGTCTGTCTAGTGGCAGCCGCCCCCCGGTTGCGACCCCCATGGCAAATAAAGTGCTGCTTTGACTTACACTACTGGCTAGTGCGGTAGACATAAATCTGAAGAGCACATACTGGACACAGTAAGTGAAGTCTTTCCTGCTCTGGAGCTGTGAAAGGTGGAGGACAGAAGGCTTTGAGAACAACTGGGTGCATGGTCGAGAATGGAACCTTGGGAAGATAGTTCGGGTGAGGATGCAGAATAGCTTTGACTAGCCCAGGGCAGGTAGGATGGGGAGACTGACAGAGCTTGCATGTCCCCAATTCTCTTCAAAGAAGTAATAGCCATAAGAAAAAGCATCTTAAGAGACAGAAGCCTGACAGACTCTAGTGGTTCGAAAGGGATGTCAGCCAGGCCTTCGAGTATGATAGCTAAGTCCCATGAAGGGACCGTTGCTCTAGTGGGCGGCCTCAACCGTTTAGCTCCACGAATAAAATGGGCAACTAAATGGTGCTTTTCCACAGAAACCCCATCAGTCAGAGCATGCCGAAATAGCAGCTATGTATGTTCTGAGAGTACTAGGGCTTAAGCCAGAAGACAACTTCTCTTGCAGAAACTCCAGCACTGAAACAATCTGGCAGTGGACTGGGTCTACATGTCTTACCATGCACCAAGTTTCAAATACACTCCATTTGAGGGCATAAGTTCTTCTAGTGAAGGGAGCCCTGGCACTTAAAATGGTTTCAATTACGCTGGCTGGAAGACCAGTATCTCTTAGTTGGTCCCCTTCAGGGGCCAAACGTGAAGATTCCATAGCTCGGGCCGGGGATGAAATATTGTCCCCTGCGCGTGAGACAGAAGATCCCTCCTCACTGGAATCACCCAGGGTGAGCTGTCGAGGAGATATATTAGATCCGAGAACCACACTCTGGTCGGCCACTGGGGCGCTATCGATAAGAGACGCAAACCCTGTTGACAGACACTCGCCAGGACTCCTGGGAGCAGAACTATGAGAGGAAACGCATAAAGGCATAATCTGGGCCACGTGTGGGCCATGGCGTCCAGACCCAGGGGAGGAGTCAGAGTAGTAAAGAGGACATTGTGCTGCCTCTTGCAAGGTGAAGAGGTCCACCTCTGCTATATAAAATCTTTCCCAGATTTGACTGACTACTTTGCGGTGGAGTTTCAGGTAGAGCTGTGGATATGGTGGACGTGTTGCAGACTTTCTTTATCATGGATGATTAAAGAAAAACATTAAAACAGCAAAACTCTCCTCGTACTGCACTTACTGTAAAACAGCTGCTATTCCTGTAATCAGGTTAATCTGCCACAAAGAGATTTTAGTGGCTTTTACATACTTACTGGTAACAAGTAAGTATGTAAAACATGGCTTTTACATACTTTTACATGCTTTAACATACTTACTGGTAACAGCACAGACACTGGAGTGTGAGAGTTTTTCAGGTCCAAAAACTATTATTATTATTATTATTATTATTATTATTATTATAAATAATTTATTGGTTATTATCAGTTAACAGTCACCTACTGTACACCTACAGTATGTCAAGTAATGTATAAATTTTTTCATCTTATCCTGTACAGGGTCACAGTAAGCCTGGAGCCTATCCCAAACTGGCTATTTTGAGAACCAAAAAACATCCTTTTTAAAATACTTAATATACCTTAAAAATAACAATACATAACAACATATACAATACTAATCATAAAAATACAATCATTAAGATTTAATTTATGTTAGTGTGATTTTTGTAAGTGTTCACTTATGCTCATATGATGTTTATGTTCTTCTTTGATTGTGATTTCCCTTGGGGTCATATGTTGACACCTCACCATGAGACTGATATTAATATGGCTGTTTTACATTCTGAGTCTCCTGATTCCTTCAACTTCTAATTCACTCGTCATATCCAGAAGAATTTACAACAATTTTGGTGACACCAGTGGGACGGTGATGGTCTTTGCTGTGATGACTGATCCAGGGGACAGCAACATTCAATTCAATTCAAGTAAATTTTATTTGTATGAAAAGCAGAAAAGCAGCTTTACACAATCAAAATAATTATATGGAATGTTTGTATGGAATGTGTTATGGTCCGGACAGGTGTGGTAGATCCAAGTGCAGAGCCCGTATTGTTGAATGCACTGATTGCCTTGTGAAGATGAGGCGTGCGTTGGCCGGATTGCAAAGCAGGGGTGCTGTGCGTGCTTTGTGTAGATGAGTCGCGGTGGTGAGCCGAGAAGACAAACAGAGTCTGTGATCTGAATTCATGGTCAAGATGCGAGAGTGGGGGTCGTTATCCAGAAATCCAAACAAACAACAATCCAAGACGTGAAGCAAAAGGCATGATCCGTAAAACAAAGCATGAGTCGAGATCTGAGTAGCAAGGCAGGTGAAATCGCTGGAGAATTGGGCATTAAGGCACACAGTAATCTGGCAAATGGTAGTTGTTTGTGAGCAAGTTAAATAGAGCAGAGCAATGAATGAAATGAGCAACAGGTGTGCTCAAGCCACTCAATGAGGCAGCAAAACTGAAACAGTGAACTGGAATATGGAATGGTGTGGTGAGAGATAATGGCTTGGTTTGACAGGTGGGCGTGACCTGGTGTGCCGTGACAGTACCCCCCGCCCTACGAATGCCACCTAGTGTTCTTGAGGGAGCCTCAGGATGAAGTCGGTGAAAATCTGTGATCAGAGAGCTATCCAGGATAAATCTGGCTGGAAGCCAGGTCCTCTCCTTGGGTCCTTAACCTTCCCAGTCCTACAAGATACTGTAGGCCGCGCCCTTGGTGGTGAGACTTGAGCAGCTTATGGATAGTGAAGGCTTCGGCCCCATCATTGAGCCGAGGCAGTGGGGAGGGGGCGGTGACAGAGGGCATGGCACCAATCTGCGGATCTGGGAGACGTGGAATATGGAGTGAACTCGGCGCATGGAAAGAGGGAGGCCCTCTGGTGGACGGTTGCTTGTTTCTAGCATGTGGCCAGAAAGTTCTTTACGTCTTCTGTGATGGATGGCCACCAGAATCGTTGCTGTAGTAGGGCGAGAGTGTGGGTGGCCCCTGGATGGCATGCTAACTTTGAGTTGTGGCCCCACTCTAATAATGAAGGACGGACTGAAGCTGGGACGGGATGGACTTTACTAGGATGGACTTTACTAGGACCTTGCTCTAGTGATTGCAGGATTTGGTTTTCTACTTCCAGTCAAGTGGCAGCCCCCAGGCATTGGGGTGATAGGATGGTTTCTGTAGTAAGTGTGTCCCGAGGTGTGGTGAATTGACAAGCCAGGGCATCGGGTTTAGTGTTCTTAGAGCCTGGATGGTAAGACAACGCGAAATTAAACCTGGAAAAGAACAGCAACCAGCGTGCCTGACATGCGTTCAGTCTCTTAGCCGACTTGAGATATTCAAGATTTCTATGGTCTGTCCAAACAAGAAAGGTGTGTTCGGCTCTCTCCAGCCAGTGTCTCCACTCTTCTAAAGCAAGCTCACAATCACCAGTGTCGTGATTGTGTTCAGGGGGTGTGATCCGACGAGAGAAGAACGAGCATGGGTGAAGTGTGTTATCTTGGTCAGATCTCTGGGAGAGGACTGCTCCAACGCCTGTTTCGGAAGCGTCCACCTCAACGATGAACTGAAGTGAAGAGACAGGGAAGACCAGAATTAGTGCTGTGATGAATAAGCATTTAAGGTGGATGAATGCTTCGTGGGCTCGAGGGTTCCACAGAAAGGGGATTTTGGTAGAGGTGAGAGTGGTGAGAAGCATAGCCACTGAACTGTAATTTATGATGAAACATCGATAGAAATTGGCAAAGTCCAGGAAGCGTTGGAGATCACGCCTGGACGATGAGATAGGCCATTCCATGACTGCCTTGATCTTGGCTGGGTCCATCTGGATTCCCGAGAGGGAGATGAGGTAGCCCAGAAAAGAGGTGGATTGTTGGTGGAACTGACATTTCTCCTCTTTGACATAGAGCTTATTCTCCATTAAACATTGCAAGACTTGCCATACGTGGATTTTGTGTTCCTTCAGTGAGCGAGAGAATATCAGGATCAAGATAGGCGAAAACAAAGGTGTTGAGAAAATCGCAGAGAACATCATTTATGAGAGCCTGAAACACAGCTGTGGCATTGGTTAGGCTGAATTGAACCACCACGGCCGGTGGAAGTGTTAAAGGCCTTTTTCCATTCGTCACCTTCTCTTGTCCTGACTAAGTGGTAAGTGTTTCAGAGTTCGAGTTTCATGAAAACATAACCATCCTGGAGTCATTGAAAAGCTGTTGACATCAACGGAAGTGGGTAGCGGTTCTTGATTGTGATGTCATTTAGCCCCCTATAATCTATGCATGAAGAGATTTGTCCTTCTTCTCCACAAAGAAAAAATCCGGCACCAGCTGAGGAGGAGGAGGGGCGGATGAGCCCTGCCGCTAAGGATATACTGTTCCATGGCCTCCAGGGTGTGACAATGAGTAGAGACAACCTCGTGGGGGGGGGGTGCCGGGAAGAAGGTTGATGGAACAATCGTACTGGCGATGGGGGGGGAGAGAGACAGCAGGTGATTTGCTGAACACCTGCTTGAGGTCATGGTATTCAACAGGGACCTGAGAAAGACAAGGGATCTCCTCTTCTGAGGAGGTGTGTTTGAGGCAGACTGGAGACAGGAGGACAGACAGATGGGGCTCCATTCGAGGATACTGTTCCTAACCCAGTTGATGTGGGGATTGTGGTTCTTGAGCCATGGGAGACCCAAAACTACTGGTGCATGGGGACTTTGGATGATCATGAGATAGATGGTTTCAGAATGATTACCAAAGAGCTGTAAGGTGAGTGGAGCAGATCGATGAGTGATTGGTTGAAGTTTGCTGCCATCTAGTGCCTGAACACGAAATGGCTGGCTGAGTGAATGGGATGGTATCTTGAGGCAGCTGATGGTGGATGCTGCTATTAAGTTTTGGTCGGCTCCCGAGTCTATGAGGGCTTTCATGACATGGGACTGATTGTTGTAGGTCAAGGTTATCGAGAACGGTGGTCGCACATCTGGGAGATGGTTGAACGTGGGGGCCCCCTTGTACCCCCAGAATTACCTGGGGGGCCGTGCTTTTAACAGGCAAGATTGCACTAAGCGGTCTGCTTGGCCACAGTAGAAACAGGAACCTTCATCATGACGACATTGGCATTCCTTTAGTGAAAGGCGTGCTACTCCTAAGAAGTCAGCCAGTCCATGAAGGAAAGTGTTGTAAAGTGATTGACGATCCCAGCCACAAGAGGGAGCCAGACTCCTGAAATCGATGGCATAGTCTTGAACTGACCGAGTCCCTTGACATAAGTTGAGAAGTTGACCCGCCGCCTGTCGTCCAGAAAAAGAGCGATCGAACACTCGCTTCATTTTGTTGGTGAATGCCTTGAAGGCAGTCGAGTTGGGCATACCATAGGGATGTTGCCCATTCCCTTGCTCTGCCTGAAAGTAGAGTAATGACGTAAGCTACCTTTGAACGTTCCGTGGGCAAGGATGAGGCTTGGAGCTCGAGCACGAGCGAGCACTGAGACAGGAAGGAAGTGAGTGGGTCGCCGTCATGTGTGAGTGGTGCAGGGAGGCGTGGTTCATGGCGGGTAATTGGTGGCGGTGATGCCTGAGGAGTAGGAGATGCAATAAGGTGCAGCTGCTGAATCTGTTCGGCAAGGGAGGTCAGCGTCTGCGTGACAGTGTGAAGCGTGGTCATGATTTGCTGAATATCCTGCTGAGGAGATCCTAGAAGGACGCCTTGGCTCTGCAATGCTGCCCCCAGCCGAGCAATCTCTGCTGGATCCATTATTGGCAGAATGTAAATGTATATGAATCAAAATGGTCAGATTGTCCCAGATGAGCAAGCCGAGGGCTACAGTGGCAAGGAAAAACTCCCTGAGATGGCAGTAGTAAGAAACCTTGAGAGGAACCAGACTCAACAGGCAACACATCCTCATTTGGGTAAAACAGAAAGCAGGAATTGATCTGCATTCATACTGTGTGTTAGGTGGCAGGCAGTTCAGTAAAACAATTGTTAACAGATGATAATTGATGTTAATACGGAGTCCAGGTAGTTATTGGAGGCTCAGGTAGACTTGTAGGAAATTCCAGTCCTAAACTAACGAGCGACTGCAGCCAAGTCCTCAGAGAAACAGCTGTCAACATCAGTCGAGGCCAGAACCGTCTTCATAGTAGAGTGAAATCGTTCCCAGACACCGGACGCATCCCAAAGAGACACACGGGGCATCCGTATGACGAGATCTCCAACCAGAAGCAGGGGACCAGGATGAATCAGACAGGTCCAGAGGGCAGAGGGAGTCTGGATCAATGGCAGCTCAGGAACGAGATGTGTAGCTCGACAGAGAGAGCGAAAGAGAGAGAGAGGAGAGCAGAGAGAGGGGGGAGAGCAGAACATTATCTGCCTTGGTTCTTGGGACTCTGGAGGTTCTGTGCATGATTGTACAGGTAAGTTCCATCCTGTTAAAAGAACTTGCTGCTAGATGACTATAGAGGAATCAGTAATAATCTACCTTGAAGTCTTCTCAATACTGAATGAGTTAGCATTTGTATTGTTTTTAAAATATTGCAATGTGATTTCAGGATCATAAGAATCCCTTCCTTATGCTGGTGATTCTAGTTTTGAGAAGGAACTAGGGCAGATGTTGCATAAATTGTGTAGCAAGAAAAAAATTAAGGTCTGCAAACATTTTGAGATTAAGAATGAGGATAAATGAACTAAAGCATAAACTTTTTCTGCTTTGGAAAAGCATGAAAAAATACCTTGAAGTATTTAGACAGTAGCATGCCGCACAGGCAGAAAAAAATATCTCTGTTTCAATCAAAGAGATTGTATTTATCTCTTTCCTAATTGTGACTGTCAGATACTATTACAAGAGCAGTCAGAGTTTAAGGATTCAGACCCTGGCTTAGATCTGGCAGTTATTAGTGTGGTGCTGATGGCTCTTGGTTCCCCTCTAAAAAGACTTACAAGTAACAATGACATGTAAGTCGCTGAGCTCTACACAGGCAGACTGTATGGCAAAAGATTTTAAAAATACCAGAGAAATGGACATGGTCTGTGCTTGACACAAATGGGATTTCCACCCTCTGGATGTGATCGACATAGGTTCTTAGATTTTTCTACCCTCAGAAGTCGAAAGCTCATTATCAGTCTCATGAAGATAAGCAGAAACCTACTTTGGCAAAAGCTGTCCATAAGTTTTCTGATGTCCTTCTTGTGATTATTTGTGAGTTTATAGACTGAAAGGAATGCTGGCATAAGGTGATGGATTGTCAGCAGACAAAATAATAGTCAGCGGGATAACAGGTTGTATATTGTAATGACTATCAATGATGTGAAGTACTTTTCACTTGTGCAAAAGCTTCAATAATTCCATTAGACATGGCTAGGATGCTTGGGTTTGTTTAACCAAGTCTAACATTATCATTGCTAGGGTCACCCTAGGAAGATTGTCATAGTTACATCACAGAGCCTTTGGCCTTAGGTCACTTGATGCCTCTCTAATATTGGCAAGGGTTAACTCTCCCCCTATCTCGGGCATTGATGTTTACACATACAATTGGATTTTGAATCAGCTGAACCTAAACTTCCTGTTTTTGCAACTCACATGAATTCCCATAATTGCTAATCAATTTATCTGGGGTAAAGATAGGAGCGATTGTGTATTGTTGGACCTTGAACCAGTGCCTGTCACTAGGAAACCCACTCTTGTGACTAAATAGTATCCCTTTTAACAGGGAGCAATTGAGGGGACTCTGCCTGTAATAGCTTACTTGATGAACTTAATCATTTATAGTAGGTTAAAACATACAGCTTTTCCTATTCTTGTCTGTGGCCTGTCAGCAAAGGTGGGCCACAGAGTGATACAGCAGGAGATGCACCTATGACTCTCTGGCGTTTGACAGTTGATTATCATGTTGCCAATACATGTATTGATCACATCCCACCTCACGTAGCTGACCTTAGCAATGTTTTAAATGGTATACCTAGTTCACTTATGGTGAACCCTTATCAGTTATTTACATGGTTAATGGTTTTCTGTCTGTTTCTTTACATCCAGACAGCCAGTCGTCTTTAGTGGTGTTATCTCTTAAATAGGGTCAGTGGGTGGCTCTGAGAGAAGAGCCTTGATAGGATCCAATAACATTCATGTAGCTTTGTCTACTTTTCTCAGTGAATGGGACTCAAGTTAGCAAGGGGAAGATATTCACCTTTTACAATGGTAATTAATGTCTCAAACTGTTGTCTGTCTATTTTAAAATGGGAAAAAACATAGGGTTCACAGGATTTTAAATACACAGACAGAAAGACAGGCTCATAATATCTCTGTGTTTACTGCCTAATACTGCTATTTCATGTGTGTAAATGTGTGTTTTGCAGAAACTTCTTGAGGTTGGAAGAGCTGACATGTGACAACCACGACTCTACTACAGAGTACATCAGGTTCCAAACATTAATTCACATCTTGCATTACAATTCACACCTTGCATTATAATTCATTACAATTAAAACGTATCTGTTGCATTATAAGTGTTTTGGAAATATTTATTCTGATTCAGGCATGGGGTGAGAAATTCTGAAAATATACAAGATAACATCTGTGACACTTATACTCAGATTTACTCTTCTAATGACAGTTGTTTGATGAGTGTGTCAGGTGCTGATGTTGATGAGAGAAACACCTTTCATACTTTGTTTACATTAATCCAGAACATAGTATTCCTCATTGAGTGAATGTTTCTGCTGGTATCACGTGGTCAGATCATTTTGTTTGTGACAGTGCTTTACTGCATATAATTGTGGTATCATTTAACATAACTACTTTTTGCAATGTCAATCAATCAGTCATAACTTACTTTTGTTCTCCAGGGAAGGAAATCTATGATCAGACTTTTCTTCTCTGTCATAGGGTAACTGATGATGTCATTACTTTGACTACAGTCGTGGCCAAAAGTTTTGAAAATTACATAAATATTGGAAATTGGAAAAGTTGCTGCTTAAGTTTTATAATAGCAATTTGCATATACTCCAGAATGTTATGAAGAGTGATCAGATGAATTGCATAGTCCTTCTTTGCCATGGAAATTAACTTAATCCCCCAAAAAACTTTCCACTGCATTTCATTGCTGTCATTAAAGGACCTGTAGATCTGAGATCATTTCAGTAATCGTCTTGTTAACTCAGGTGAGATTGTTGACGAGCACAAGGCTGGAGATCATTATGTCAGGCTGATTGGGTTAGAATGGCAGACTTGACAGGTTAAAAGGAGGGTGATGCTTGAAATCATTGTTCTTTCATTGTTAACCATGGTGACCTGCAGCCATCATTGCACATAAAAATGGCTTCACAGGCAAGGATATTGTGGCTACTAAGATTGCACCTAAATCAACAATTTATAGGATCATCAAGAACTTCAAGGAAAGAGGTTCAATTCTTGTTAAGAAGGCTTCAGGGCGTCCAAGAAAGTCCAGCAAGCGCCAGGATCGTCTCCTAAAGAGCTTGCTCAGGAATGGCAGCAGGCAGGTATGAGCGCATCTGCACGCACAGTGAGGCAAAGACTTTTGGAAGATGGCCTGGTGTCAAGAAGGGCAGCAAAGAAGCCACTTCTCTCCAAAAAAAATATCAGGGACAGTTTGATCTTCTGCAAAAAGTATGGCGAATGGACTGCTGAGGACTGGGGCAAAGTCATATTCTCGGATGAAGACTCTTTCCGATTGTTTGGGGCATCTGAAAAAAGGCTTGTCTGGAGAAGAAAAAGTGAGCGCTACCATCAGTCCTGTGTCATGCCAACAATAAAGCATCCTGAGACCATTCATGTGTGAGGGTGCTTCTCATCCAAGGGAGTGGGCTCACTCACAATTTTGCCCGAAAACACAGCCATGAATAAAGAATGGTACCAAAACACCCTCCAACAGCAACTTCTTCCAACAATCCAACAAAGGTTTGGTGAAGAACAATGTTTTTTCCAGCATGATGGAGCACTGTGCCATAAGGCAAAATTGATAACTAAGTGGCTCGGGGACCAAAACTTTGAAATTTTCGGTCCATGGCCTGGAAACTCCCCAGATCTTAATCCCATTGAGAACTTGTGGTCAATCCTCAAGAGGGTAGTGGAAAAACAAAAACCCATTTATTCTGACAAACTCCAAGAAGTGATTATGAAAGAATGGGTTGCTATCAGTCAGGATTTGGCCCAGAAGTTGATTGAGAGCATGCTCAGTCGAATTGCAGAGGTCCTGAAAAAGAAGGGCCAACACTGCAAGTACTAACTCTTTGCATAAATGTCATGTAATTGTCGATAAAAGCCTTTGAAACGTATGAAGTGCTCGTAATTATATGTCAGTACATCACAGAAACAACTGAAACAAAGATCTAAAAGCAGTTTAGCAGCAAACTTTGTGAAAACTAATATTTGTGTCATTATCAAAACTTTTGACCACGACTGTACATTTCATAATGTGCTCAAAACTGTGTGAGGAACTTTTCCTTCATGGGTGCAGTTCTGCTCACCAAATCCCATCACACTTCTAAAGTTCAAACTAAATTTACAGCTCATTTTTGACACAAATTGGGGTTTGAGGCATAAATACAGGAGGTCCAGGTGTTAACGGAAATTATGTTTATTTAATACAAAACAGGAAATGAAAATATACTTTAAGTGAAAACGAAACTAAAACACGTATAGAGGAAACACGAATTAAACACAGACATTAACGAGGCTAAATCAACAGATGCAAGACACAAACTAGAACTGAAACAAGCTATTTATAATAAAACTAATGAGCAACTCGGTTCAGGTGAGCGCCCATGTCACCTGACCGAGGTGCATAATGGGAAATGAAGTTTAAACACAAAATGAACTATACACAAATCTCTGGGCGCTAGGCGCCCTCTAGGGGTTACCCCTGACAATTTTGTAATGAATTTTCTTTTGAACCTGGTCTGTGGAATAATTTGTTCAGTTTCAGATGGAAAGTGACACAATCCAAAGAGATTTCCTTTCTGTCTGTCAATGAGAAGCACTATGCTGCTAGATTATCTAAACTGTCATTTGTCTTTATCCTCCTGGATCTCTCAGCTGCATTTGACATGGTTAACCACAATAATTTCTTGTCTATTCTTTGAAACCTTGGAATCTGTGGCATGGCATGGCAATGGTTTGCTTCCTACCTAGAAAATCGGTTGTATGAGGTGACGTGGTGGGATCCACATCTGTTCAATGCAGACACTGGTGTCCTGCAAGGTTCAGTACTTGGTCCTCTTCTGTTCTTCCGCTATACCCTATCTCTGGATGAGGTGATATCCTCACACGGCTTTTCTTAGCATTGAAATGTAGATGACACACAACTCATTCTTTCCTTTCCTTCCTCAGACACTTGGATCTAAGCATATGTGGCAGACATCTCATCCTGAAACGTAATCTCAGTAAAATTGAACTGCTGTTCTTGCTGTTTTCTTCTTTGTGATTCATCCCCCTGTGAAGACCTTGCGATCTCTCTGGACCAGATCTGTCCTTCAGTCTTGGGGTAACACTGGACAATCTACTGTCATTTTCCCCACGCAATGCTAACCCTACCTGCTCTTGTCAATTTCTTCTTTACAACATCAGAAGAATTTGCCAGTTTCCTTTTACACAGGCTACTTAGGTGCTTGTTCAGTCTCTTGTTATTTCAAGACTGGACTACTGCAACTCACTCTTGGCAGGTCTGCATCTGTCCACTAATCTTTCTTTGCAGCTGATCCAGACTGCATCTGCACGTCTTGTTTTTAACCTTCCCAAGTTCTTCCACACCACCCCATTGCCTGCACTCACTTCCTGTAGCTGTCCATATCAAATTTAAAACACTGATGACTAAGAACACAAAGCTAAAAACAGCCCAGAACTCTCTTACCTCTCTGCTCTAATCATACCCTGCACCACACGACATTCCCTCAGATCCTCCAGCACTGCTCAGCTGGGCCCACTCTCTCTCAGAGATCAGGAAAGACATGCATCTGGGTGGTGAAATTAATTTCTTCTTTTCTTCCCTCCCAAAACAAATCCTTCCCAACAGTGTTTGACTAATGGTACTATGATAGCAGGCTTACAGCCAATGTGTGCACATTTTCAAAACCTTCTCACTTGGACCTATCACACACACAGCACAAAGCACGCCCCTCATTCTATAGCCCCTTGTTTGTGTGGAAAATGGGCAAGCCTGACAGATTTACCTGGACCAGTGGAGTAGAGCAGTGGCCTATAAAAAGGCAATAAAACTGGTGAGTAGATTTTTTCTCCTGTGTTTTCAGACACCGCAAACCCTGACTCACCCATGACAAGACAAAAGCTGCCTGCCACATGCCCTTGTCTGCACCCCACCACCTCTGCCTTAAATGCACCACCTGTTTCGCCTCACCTGCACCACCTCACCTGCTCAGCTCGCCACCCCACGACTCGGAGGACTTTACCTTCACCGAGCTATGCCCTGTGGACCTGCAGCAACTTCTGTACCCACTGCAATGCTCCAGAGTGTAAATATGGCTACAGTGCATGCTTTAAAAGCTGTTTTATGAACAAAGAACTCTTCGTGTTTCTTGGAACTTTCTATAACTCCTCCCAGAAACCAGCATTCTATAGCAGGCGCTCTTGGAGCAACTCTCACAGGGTCTGCAGGCCATGGCAGCCAAGGTTTTACACCTTCAACATTGCACAGCATGTAATGTAGATGCACAGCACCTGATAACTAAACTCCTGCTGCATGACAATATAGAGGAGTTCCTATGCACTTTTAAAAAGACTGCAGAGCAGGAAGCATGGCCTCAATGTGAATGGAGTGGCCTATTTCTCTGTCTCCGATGAGGACGAAAGTTATAATCTGTTTAAAGCTGAAATTCTAGCATGGCCTCTCCAGCACACAAGCCATGTTAGAATTCCACAAGTGGATGTACAAGTCACACTGTGCCTAGTCAACTGGACTGACTTAATCAGATTACAGCCAGAGCATCTCACTTCATTTGAGGTGGTGGAGAGACAGTGGCAATGGACTGTGTGCTTTGCTCCCCTCCTAAGTACGAACAAAAGTATGCGTATGGGCAGCTGGCATAACCACAATGAAGAGCTGAGTGAGCTTGTGGAACAGTACAATGGTGAGTTTATTGCTGTTGTTGGAGGATGTTTTAAGAGGATATTTTGTATGGATTGCATGCTTGATATTTACATTTTGCAAATTCACAAAAGCACAAGAAGGTCATTTGTTTGTAACCTGTGCATGCTGAAGTACCTAGTACTCATAAATGCGAAAATAAAAATTAAAGTAAGAGAATGTCTATATATATATATATATGGTGACAAAACCTCAGGAATGGGACTAAACAACTGTGTGTTCATAGTTGGCAGTCACACTAACCAGAAATAAAGATTTCAGTTTACCAGGGAACAAAGATTAGACTCTAGGGTCATGTGGTCTGATGAGTCTAGATTCACCCCATTCCAGACCAATGGGCATATCAGGGTGAGCAGGGAAGTGCATTAATTCATCCTGTATTCCTTACTAAATGTAACAGTAGACAGCACATACAGTATGACAGGCAGAATCATGGGTTGACGAAACATTGGAGCAGCATGAGGAACAACATCGAGTTGACACTCACACTCCATTTACAGGTAATGATTGCTAACAAGCATCAGGATTTGCAAGTAATCTTCTTTACATGTTTGTTATTGATGTTTTGACTACAGCCTTTAACAATCACATACTGTACTCTCCCTGGAAAATACTCCTCTGCATTATCTGCTGTATTATCATGGAACACTAGTGCACTGATGGCTCAGTGGTAGGTGTTTCTTCTGCCATGCGGATGGCCCGAGTTTGATTGAGTCAGGCCAGGGTATAGTGCAAGATCAGGCTCTAAGAGTGTCTATTACCAGTTAGAACCTTCCCAGTGTGTGCTCTTCAGCTTGAAGTGGGTAAAATGCCATTGTGGCTGTCGCACAAGTCCACAGTAGTTATAGGCTATAAACCGTCAAACTAATTTTGACAGCTTAAGGTCAAAATCCATACATGAAAGGGTCGTTAAGAGTAGTTGTCTCTTAATTGTTTATGCAGGTTTAGGTTAAAAGTTTATCAAGTATGATATTCTATCTGTTGGTCTAATGTGACACACACACAACAATAAACATACTTAAATTAATTTGTTTATCCCCCATTAGGCTCACACACACACACACACACACACACACACACACACACAATAAACTCTTTCTAAACATTAAATTTTCTAATTTTCTTTACATGTACAATGCAATATTATTTAATGTAAGGATTAACTACACTAGTGAATTAGTGAATGCAGGGGAAGTAAAATAGTCACAGATCACTGAATGTGGTAATAAACCAATTCCTGTACATTAATAACATATAAAACAATCCCTTATACAACATTGTTCCTGTGGCTTAAATATTACACAGTCAATGCAAATTGAAAGACAACAAAAGATAATTTTAATAAAATAAAATAAAATTAATTTTTTTTCTAACATTTTTAACTATTGATATTGTCGCAAAGGTTTAAACAATCAAATTAATTTTGTTTGTATTAAATGTGAATGTGTATGTCTCAAAATGATAAGATTGTCCCTGATGAGCAAGCCGAGAATGACGACGACTGTGGCAAGTAAAACTCCCTAAGATGGCAGTAAGAAGAAACCTTGAGAGCAACCAGACTCAACAGGGAACCCATCCTTGTTTGGGTGATAACAAATAGCAGGGATTGATCTGCAGTCATACTGTGTGAAACTGGAAGTTCAGTATAACAGGAGCGCAGTTCATTATTGGAAGCTCGGGTAGATTGTAGAAAACTGCACTCACAAGTCCTCAGATAACAGCTTTCTGGATCATCTTTGTGTAAAAGTGGAACCGTCCCCAGTCATCACACGCATCCCAGGCAGACCTCACGGGGCATCCTTGCAACGAGATCTCCAACCAGAAGCAGAACACCACGACGAGTCAGACAACTCCAGAGGGCAAAGGGGGTTTGGATCACCGGCAGCTCAGGAGCGACATGTAAAGCTCGAGGATACATATGATTTTTTTTTCAAATACTCATAGTGGAAATTTCACCTATGCTGAAATTTGTAGACCCCTCCATGATTTCTAAGTAAGAGAACTTGCAAAATCACAGGGTGATCAAAAACTTATTGACCTCACTGTATATGTAGACATTACTGGATACCATGCAGTAAATTACAGCAGACTTACACTGTTTATGCTGATGTCAATGTGACTAATGAAAAAAATAAAAGACTGTTTTAAAGGACAAAGAATATTCATGACTGAGATTAATCACATTCATGCAGACATGACAGACAATGTAGAAGAACAAAGCATTAGCTGGATAAGATTGTTTTAAAATGATAAATCGATTCTTATCATCGTTTGTTCACCCTTACTTTTCTTTGAATCAATCAGCATTTGAATATGAAATGACAGTTTTAACACCAAATAAAAGAAAAAAAAACACTCCTCAATTAAATTGTAACAGAAATTTCATGTAACAGAAAATCAACACTCAATTGCTTAGTCGCTCATGAAAGCAGCCCTTAGATACTATGTAGAAAGATTTAAATATCTTAAAATATTAGTTTGATTCCCTACCATTCAGAGAGTTCAGAAACACTTGTTTTTCTTTCAGAAAAAATATCCAAAAAAAAAATCAACGGAGGCTCACCAGTCCAAACCCTCCTCAGACCCGCTGGATGCCCAGGACAGATCCAGAATACAGACACTAGAACATCTCATCATATCACAAGAAGGACCTTAATCAACTTTAAAAGGAAGCGATCAAATAAAAAGAAAAAACCTTGATCTTGACAAGGTCACAAAAATAACATATATAAACATATAAAATAACAATATCTGTTACAGTATCATACTGTCACGCGTTTAGCACTCTCGCACTGTTCAAAGCCCGCTTCCTCCCTTTGACTATTTTGTTCCCACGCCGTCATGCTCTTCACCACGCGGGGTTGTTTTCCCACGCTGTCATGTCACTTCCCACGCCCCCGGCCCGCCCTACCTGCACACAGGTTTCTCATTCGACGCTCATTTCTTAGAGTTTATAAGGAAGCGCTGCGTGCCATTTCTTTGTCAAATTATTGAGTGCCTGACCCAATTCTCTCGTGTTTATTTTGATACTGCTCACGTTACCGAAGTTTATCTCGTTTCTTGTTTTTTCTGATTCAGATTTGTTTGCCTCGCTGATGGATTTCCCTGTTTTGACCCAACGCTAGCGCTCTCTTGACTGCGGTTTGTCTTCACGTCTCGGCACTGACACCACGCTCACGGATTTAATGGCTCTCGACCCAACGCGCACGCTCTCTCGACTACGGCTTGTCTTCAGGTTTCGGAGCTGACACCACACAATATCACTATGTGATAGTTTTCAAGCCTTTTCTGGAGAGATGAAGAGGGTCTTCGACCGACTAGAGCTAAACTATTATGCCTATGCCAAGGATCACGCTCCACCTATGACTACGTCATCGAGTTATGGACCCTAGCCGCTTTAAGTGGATGGAATGACAGCGGTCTAGCACAAGTCTTCCTGGACAGGCTGTCAGAGGCACTCAAGGATGAGCTAGTCTACTGGGAACATCCCTCTGATCTTCACGAACTCATGGACCTTGCTGGGAGGATTTAAATCTTGCATCTTCGCTCAAGACGACCGACCCGGACGTCACCCCCCGCCAGGAGATCAACAACCCCCAGGACATCCTGCCCATCCTCTCCCCCAACACAGACTAGTCAGGAGGAGCCCATGCAGCTGGGCAGAACCAGCATCTCCGATGAGAAGAGACGCCGCCGCCTGAAGAGGGCCCGCTTCTACCTCACTGGAGAGGGCCCACTATTCACCTCTTGTTTTTGGGGCGCATTCCGCATGCTCATTGGAGCCTCCCAGCCTATCATCATGTTTCCATCCCCAGTCCAACGGACAAACCGAATGAATGAATCAAGCATTAGAGGTTTCCCTCCATTGCACGATGACACGGGACTCAACAACCTGGAGCAAGTTTCTTCCTTAGGTCGAATATGTCCGCAACTCTCCACCTTCCACCTTGACAGGTTTGTCCCCGTTTCTGTGTTGCTTAGGCTACCAACTTCCACTCTTTCCAGCTCAAGAATTAGAGGTAGAGACTCCCTCAGCCCAACACTTCGTTTGCTGCTGCAAACAAACGTGGCTACGCACAAGATGAACCGTGCTATGAACCATCTCCAGGCGAACCGCCACCGCACCAAAGCACCCAGATACCGCATAAGAGACAGAGTCATCCTCGCCACAAGGGTCATCCCCCTAAAGACACTGTCACTCAAGCTCTCCTCGTTTCATCAGCCCTTTCACGATAACCAAGGTAATCAACCCGTCTGCTGTCCGACTCTTACTCCCCTCTTCCATGCGACGCATTCACCCCCCCTTGCACATGTCCCAGCTAAAACGCATAATAAATTGTCTGGAAAAAGTGTAGGAGGTCTTACTAAGTTGCTAAACTTTCCGGAAACTTAAAAGAGGTATGGATGCATTGCATCTCCTTTAAATGCTTTTCTTTCAACCTTTTCAACCAAAAATAAACCCTCCAACTCTCAATACCAGTGTTACTTGTAATTAACTTTAAATAACGTGTGTTCTTTTCACTCATAAATTCCTCAGCATTCCATTCCTCTGCAAATACCAAGCTTATCAGGAATGTACAAGAGAGATAGAGGCTTCTTTCTCTATGCTGCATATCTGCGCTGCCATTGGTCCATCTTAAGTTCAGGGTTAATTATTATTAGCCACATCAATAGTAATATAATATCCTATACCTTTATATAATTACTATTTATTTTATTTCTTCTGGATTCTGCAGGACCAGATGGCTACACTGGTCCTGCAGAATTATCTGGTGCTGTAAGATGGTTACAAGATGGTTACACTGGTACTGTAGAATTATCAACCTTTGCTCATACACAGTGATTGAGTTATTTGTGTTTATAGATTTTCAGGATTTCCACCTTTCCACATTGTACAATGTTGAAAAAAAGTAAATAGAATCCACAAAGAGAGAAGGTGTGTTCAAACTTTGATGTCAGACCACTGCGTAAAGTCTTGTCCAGCACATCCCAAAAATTCTTAATATGGTTAAGGTGAAAAAAATGAAAACATATTACAGTATTAAAAAAAAAAAATACTAATTACAAACACAGAATAATGTCAAACCTACATTATACAACAGTTAATTTGGGGCCATGAATTTATTTGGACAAGCAGCGACTCCAAAAAGGCTGATGTTTCCTATATTACATAAAGGAAATAGCAGATTTGATGATTTATGTCACTCCATTTGTCTGGGTTCACTCATCTCTGTGTCTGTTTAATGTGTCATACCTAAATGAATTGTGTGTTTATAAGCTTGCTCCCTGTTCATTAACAGGGAAATGCAGGAACACCCAAATATGCTCATCACACACTGGATATTAATTGTGAATTAATAATCATAATCTGGACTGTGGTACTTCATGATCAACAACATGTAATCATCTCTCCTTTAAGGAAAACATCATCATCTCCTGTTTATAATTAATCATTCAACATTTCTTCATTCTTAGTAACATCTGTGTTATAACAGGAACATGAGCAGATATTTACTCATCACATCACTGCTCTTATCAATCACAGGCTTTGGAGCTTTTTAAATAATCAACACTTCTGAGTCATTTAGCTCTTGTTCTACATTTATATTTAAGTGCAGACTTTAAGAACAAGCTGAGGTGAATTTTACAGGAATGACAGAAGACACGGCGTGGAGGTAGGGTGCTGGAAGAAGTGCAGAGTGAGGAAAGTGGCTGCTTAAATACTATATTTGTAGCATAAAAGATGATCATTTTACTGAGCTTTCATACAGTTGAAAAGTTGTGCCGATTATCAGGAACAGTGAAAAGCAGAGATCATCTTGTTCAGACAAAAGCAGCAGTATGAAGTCAGAGATAGCAGGGTGTCACAAGGAGACGAGGTGTTCATTTACAATCAAGCTCATGCACTCATTTGTGACATTTTGTAGAATCTGTCTGACTCCGTCTCCTTCCTACACATGAAATTTAAATCAACAAAGTTTACTGAACACAAAACAGCAATAAAGATTATTTAATTAATAATGAAATGTTGTATTTAAATAAAACACAGTGATAACAGCCTGTTTCTAACCTGCTAATCTTATATTTATGGGAATAAACAAAACTAACTACTGATAAAAACAAACTAATGATAAATTACTAAAATTATTAGGTCTTTTTTTCCCCAACAATCATATAAAACATTCATTACTCACCACAGTATCTGTAGTTTCTTAATATGGTTAAGGTGGCCTGGTGGAGAATCCATGTTTGAAAATGATGTTTCATGCCTTTCTGAACCATTCTTTCATGAATTGAGCCTCAGGAACACTGGCATTATCATTTTGGAATATGCCTATGCCATCAAGGAATAATAACAAAAAATAATTAATGAAAAAACCTGGTCATGCAGGAAATTTAGGTAGTCAGCTGACTTCATTTTTTTTGGGTACATGCTCTAGAACAGGGTAAATCTGGACTCATCAGACCCATCAGCTAAATAACTTGTGCCAGCCAACCAGCAGTAATTATCCAATAGAAAGCTCTTAACTATTTGCTTAGGCAAATCCAGATGATGAGTTTTTTTTTAGGCAGGCAGTATGTACAGTACAGGGTGGACCATTTATATGGATACACCTTAATAAAATGGGAATGGTTGGTGATATTAATGTCCTGTTTGTGGCACATTAGTATATGTGAGGGGGCAAACTTTTCAAGATGGGTGGTGACCATGGTGGCAATTGTGAAGTCGGCCATCTTGGATCCAACTTCTGTTTTTTTCAATAGGAAGAGGGTCATGTGACACATCAAACTTATTGGGAATTTCACAAGAAAAACAATGGTGTGCTTGGTTTTAATGTAACTTTATTTACTTTCATGAGTTATTTACAAGTTTCTCTTTGTTCACAGCCATTGACATGTCGAAGAGGTTAACTCGTGATGAGCGGATCGAAATTGTGTTGATATCTGGTGAACGCAGTAAAAAAAATATATAATATTGATGTAAAAGTCATTCATTCTATAACATTGAGTAAAAAATGAATTATTAAAACTTTTGTACTGAACATTTTACTCTCATTTTACTTTAATTCTCATTAGATGAATGCACAGTAGTTAAAATTGACTTTGAGGAAAAGCACACTACTTTAATACATGTATGTTTGATGAGACTGTAATTCCTTTAGTATAAACATTTTAATAGCATCTAAACATGAGACAAAGCGACTCTGTTAATGTGATATTTTTATGTTAAAAAATGTGGCCAGGGTGAATTACATTCAACCACTGAATCATTTGTTTAGTGCAATAACAAACAAAATATTATAACAATATTTATCAAGAACTGGTCATTTACCATTATTTTTCTACAACATTCCAGATACATACTCTAGTAATCTGAAACAGAAATTCTGACATATTTATGCATTATGTTTTTCTCAAATGATTATTAATTTATGCAGGTCAATTTAAGCAGTTAAATACAATGTAATTTTAATTGTGTATCCAACAAAACAGCTACAATATACTGTACATGCAAGAAAAATGAAAACATATTACAGTATTAAAAAAAAAAATACTAATTACAAACACAGAATAATGTCAAACCTACATTATACAACAGTTAATTTGGGGCCATGAATTTATTTGGACAAGCAGCGACTCCAAAAAGGCTGATGTTTCCTATATTTCATAAAGGAAATAGCAGATTTGATGATTTATGTCACTCCATTTGTCTGGGTTCACTCATCTCTGTGTCTGTTTAATGTGTCATACCTAAATGAATTGTGTGTTTATAAGCTTGCTCCCTGTTCATTAACAGGGAAATGCAGGAACACCCAAATATGCTCATCACACACTGGATATTAATTGTGAATTAATAATCATAATCTGGACTGTGGTACTTCATGATCAACAACATGTAATCATCTCTCCTTTAAGGAAAACATCATCATCTCCTGTTTATAATTAATCATTCAACATTTCTTCATTCTTAGTAACATCTGTGTTATAACAGGAACATGAGCAGATATTTACTCATCACATCACTGCTCTTATCAATCACAGGCTTTGGAGCTTTTTAAATAATCAACACTTCTGAGTCATTTAGCTCTTGTTCTACATTTATATTTAAGTGCAGACTTTAAGAACAAGCTGAGGTGAATTTTACAGGAATGACAGAAGACACGGCGTGGAGGTAGGGTGCTGGAAGAAGTGCAGAGTGAGGAAAGTGGCTGCTTAAATACTATATTTGTAGCATAAAAGATGATCATTTTACTGAGCTTTCATACAGTTGAAAAGTTGTGCCGATTATCAGGAACAGTGAAAAGCAGAGATCATCTTGTTCAGACAAAAGCAGCAGTATGAAGTCAGAGATAGCAGGGTGTCACAAGGAGACGAGGTGTTCATTTACAATCAAGCTCATGCACTCATTTGTGACATTTTGTAGAATCTGTCTGACTCCGTCTCCTTCCTACACATGAAATTTAAATCAACAAAGTTTACTGAACACAAAACAGCAATAAAGATTATTTAATTAATAATGAAATGTTGTATTTAAATAAAACACAGTGATAACAGCCTGTTTCTAACCTGCTAATCTTATATTTATGGGAATAAACAAAACTAACTACTGATAAAAACAAACTAATGATAAATTACTAAAATTATTAGGTCTTTTTTTCCCCAACAATCATATAAAACATTCATTACTCACCACAGTATCTGTAGTTTGTAATGTTCATCATCCTTAAGAGCAGAAAGCAATTTCTTTGCTGAGGCTCCTATTTTATTCTCAGACAGATCCAGGTCTCTCAGGTGTGAGGGGTTTGATCTCAGAGCCGAAGTCAAAGCAGCACACCCTTCATCTGAGACACCACAACCACACAACCTGTAGAAAGAGACACAGTGATACACTCTTCAGATTTTTATCTTCATTTAAGACTTTTTTATTATTCAGAATGACACCGCTTGTTTATTTTGATTAACAATGTAATCATACTGAAGCTTATACAGTGGAACCTCGGATTGCGAGTACCTCGGTTTACGAGTGTAAGACGAGCAAAGATTTTTAATACATTTTGACTTGAAAAACGAGCATGTCTTGGTTTACGAGTGCCAAGTTTTTTGACACCGACACACACAGACACACACACACTTGCCTTTACAACCCCCTCTCCGGCTTCACACAGACACACACACTCTGCTCTACACAGAAACTCTGCTCTGTCGCAATTCTTTTCAAAGGTAAGGTGCTGGTTCATTTATCTGTTGGGATTTTTTTTTTACTTTTTTAAAAGGTAAAGTGCAGGTTAATTTATTTTATTTTTACTTTATATATTGTCTTAATTATTTTTCTGTATTTATTTTTTTGGGCTGTGGAACAAATTATTTGAGTTTTCATTATTTCTTATGGGAAGGTTTGATTTGGTTTACAAGTGTTTAGGAATACAAGCTTGCTTCCGGAACGAATTATGCTCATAATCCAAGGTTCCACTGTATTTAGTTTCTCTCAGCAAATGCAAATATATTTAAAGAATTTTGCTGCATGTTCAAAAAATTTAAAAATAGCTCACGCCTTCTGTCCCTCTCGGAAGCCTACACAGCACTTGGAATCACAGGTGAGAGAAGGAGAAGAGCCATCCGGGAAAACAGAGGCTGCAGAGACAGCCTTGAGGTGGGTATCCATTAAGAGAGGAGATCCGTGGGTTAGTGCTGCTAGAGTACAAGCTGAGGTCTGATCAGTCTCATCTAGGTCGCCTGAGTGAGGGTGTAAGACTCGAAACATCCAATGAACTCAGGATACATCACTGATGATGCACTCTAGCTAGGCGTCAGTAGACGTTTCATTATATCAGTGGATCTGGATAGACCAGTGACTACCAAGAAAGGCTGGTTGACAACCGAGAACAGTTTGGTGACATTTGGAAAGAGAGATGGCAGCGCGGAAAGACAGCTTACCGAGCAGCGAGGGTAGGCACCCGCACCTTTCAAGAGGCAGGAACCAAGATTGCTATGGACACAAGAGAGAAACTATACCCCCAAGGGATCCTGAGAGAAGGGGAGGATAAGCACCCCACCCAGACAGATTTAAGGTTAATGACTAATAGAACCAGACAAACGACGATGAGCAGTAAGTGTTGTTGTGGTAAGGTGTGTAAGAACGAGAGGCCTCAAGATCCATCAGGCAAGGATGAAATGCAAGGAGAGTCTGCAATCACCACAATGCACAGGCATAGCATCTGGTGAGACAGAGGAAGAGCAGGGCCAAGAAGCACCCCACAGTGCCCAGAGCTTCCATGCGGTGCAAGCAGTTCCCACCCAAGCAGGAAATTAAGTGAACAGAAGGATCAGGTGGCCCCAGGCCCACAAAACTGCAGAGTGCCAGAGATTTGACGAGGATGTAGATCAAGTACTTGAGACCACTGCCAAAGGGGATGTTGAGAAGAGGATACAAGCTAGGACTACCATCATAGGTAGTATAGCTATCGAAAGATTTGGGGTGGAGAAGGAGAGGCCACACGAGATCTTGTGACACCAAGAATCAGAGGGCAGTTAAAATCCACAATATCAGGAAGGAACTGAATGTTTTGAGATAGCAATATGAGTTGGCAAGGAAGGAAGAGCGGGCACCACTGGCAGAGCTTCGCCTCATGCTATGCAAGAGGCTGCAGTCCCTACTTAGAGCAGAACAGCACAGAAGATGGCACAGAGAAAGGTCTATGAAATGAACAGCCTTCATTAAACATCCTTTGTTATTCACTAGACAGCTCCTTGGGCAGAAAAGTAGTGGTCATCTAGCTTCACGACACTTTGAGCGATCCCCACAGAGATCAAGGTTTAGGTCAATGTAATAACATCATAAGGCCCCAGCAACCAGTGCAGCTCTTTGACCTGAGGGGACCCCTATTAAGGGAAATCTAGGATGTCATGAAAAGAGCAAGTGGAATATCTTATATAGTATACAAATACTGCACCAAACTGCTGTACCGGCTTTGGAGGATTTTCAAAGTTATTTGGTGGAGGGGAAGGATACCACAGCAGTGGCGATTTGCAGATGGAGTATGTATCCCAAAAGAGGAGGATTCAAAGACCATCAGCCAATTCAAGTTTATCTCTCTGCTCAGTATTGAGGGAAAGATTTTCTTCAGTGTTGTAGCACTGATTTCTTTCTCAAGAACAGGTTTATTGACACTTTGGTGAAAAAAAGTTACATTGCATTCAGCATACAGGCGTGGTCTCACAGCTCCTCAGAGAAGCAAAGGAGAACAAAGGCCGTCTGGTGGTTGTCTGGTTGGACCTTGCCAATGCATATGGCTCAATGCCTCATAAGCTGGTACAAGAGACATTGGAGAGACATGTTCCAGTAATAATAAGAGATCTCATCCAGGATTATTATAACTTTAACTTGAGAGTGACCTTAGGAGCAACGACTTCAGAATGTGACAGACTTGAGGTTGGAATCATTATTGGATGAACAATCTCTGCGATCTTGTTTGAACTAGCAATGAACTTGCTGGTGTCACGGCGTGCGCCTGTGATGGGCATGCGCCCAAATCTATTATCGCCCCTCGCTCACTTCGTAGGCTCCCTAAGTAGGCGGCACCCCTTCTGCAGGTGTGCGAAGGGACGGGGTCGCCTATGCGGGCCGGCTGGCATTGCTTAACGTTAATAGGATCTCGGGCTTGCTCCGCATTATAAAAGCAAGGCACGGAGTTTAGTCCGGGGTCGGAGAAGAGCATAACGCGGTGGAGTTTGAGAGTGGCACGCGAGTGAGGAAATGGAACGTGCCCCAGAGACTTGAAAAAGGACAATGGATTTCGGCACTTGATCTCCGCGCTGAGGACAGCGCGGGAAAATGCTGCGCGAGCTGCCGCGGCATCCTTCGCTACCGTGCTGGACCTGCCTTCAAAGAGGAAAAGGCTGCGAGGAGGACAGCGTTAAGGCCACCGATCCCAGCCGGGAAAGCCACCCAGCCGAAGGACGTCCAAGCGAGACTCCTGCCTGAGGCCTCACCCAAAGAAAGCTGGGAGGGGCCAGGCCGGTTATCGACAGTGGGGAACCGTCCAGGGAGCGTGCAGGAGCGCTGCCTCGCATGCTCCGTTTTGCCACTCCACCCACCGCCGCCAGCCGCGTGCCCGCATGCCAGCTGAGCACTGCCTAAGACCACGCACGTGCACACTGCTTCACTTCATTCCTTCCCTTTCTCTCCATCCTCCCTCCTTTTACCCTTTCCTTCCCCTATTTATTCCAAATAAATTACCCTTTTTCCCTAAGATCTCGCCTCGTGTCTGTGTTTCATGGTGTCACCCGTGCAACAATGGGTCGGACCCGTTACACTGGTAAAGTCTGCTGAGGTAGAATATAGGGGCCCAAAGACCAACTCTTGAGATACGACAAGAGAACGCCAACCACCAATTCATGCCTTGAATGCGGTATGCGGTTTCGCGCGATGGTCATAAATGCGGTTCATCATGATTCACCGCGGATTTTGGCGCTGTGATTACGTTTCCATCTTTCCGCGTGTCAGTCCTCGCAGAACTTGCAGAACTTCGCGGCACGTCGGGCGGTCACTCACGGCGGTTCACAGAGCCTAACACCACTTCTCACTTGGAGTCAAACCGTATAGGTGAGATATAACAGCAGGAACAACAGAGGGGGCGAGTTATCGGGAGTGGGGCATGTAGGACAAATTTCACACACACAAAATAAGAGGAATCATTGCTGTCTGGCTCGCAGATTACATACATTTTCTGAATAATGGATTACATTTTTGAAAATATAACTAAATAACTGAGTACTTAAATGGTGGACCTAACGCGTTATATTACTCATTACATCAAAAAAGTACACCAACACTGGTGATTATTTAAAGTGTTTTAGTAAATTTCACAGTAATTTCAGACACACTGCAGTCACATCAAGTCATGTGACTAAGAGAGATGATCTTACCTCAGTTTCTCCAGTTTACAGTGAGGATTCTCCAGTACAGCACAAAGACACTTCACTCCCGAGTCTCCTACATTATTATAGGACAGATCCAGTTCTCTTAGGTGTGAGGGGTTTGATCTCAGAGCTGAAGTCAGAGCAGCACAGCCTTCATCTGAGACACCACAATTATACAACCTGTAGAGAGGACACAATGACACTCTCATCATCACCAGATCTTTATCTTCATTTAAGACTTACTTTAAAACTGATATGTTTGTCAAATTATATAATTATTCAGAATATCACCTGCTTATTCTAATTAACAATGTAATAATGAACAAACAAAAATCATGAATTAAAAAATATTATGTAAAGTATGAATATTTACATTTAAAAATAAGTCAGTTCTTGTGTAAACCACATTATGTTTTTTATTTATTTATTTTTTCCGTGATATATCTGGAAACCCAACTGGTACGTTTTGCTTATATATATATAATTATTTTAAAAATGTGTAATTTTTGCGTCACAAAACCCCTCATATTTTTATTGTTTTATAGTCATAAAATCAACTGAAATGACCATAAAACGTGATTGTATGTGCCTATCGTATTTCTTCCTCGGGACACAGAAAGTGGTGTGTGTGTGATTGTATGTTTCGAATAACAGCCTGTTACGCAGAACTGTGCGTCACTAATACCATGCAAACATGGCTTGTTTGATTATTTCTTACATATTTGTATATGATATAAATATTATATGATTTATTATGTTATTTGGTAACAGATACAATAAAATGCGTGGTTTGTGCCAAATGCAGTACCCGGAAGACCCTCTGCGCATCTATAAAACGTGGAGACTTCAGGAACAAACTGCGTTTGGATTACATTTTACTTCAGTTGTTTTATTATAAAGTAATGTTTACTAGGGTAAATACGGTTAAACCTGTGTGTGTGTGTGTGTGTGTGTGTTTGTGAGCGCATGCGTGTGTAAGTGTCATAAAGCATGGCAAATTCACTCCTGCAAATAAACGTCTTTTGATTAGATTTTACTCCATTGTTTTGTTATAAATGTACGGAAGCGCATTGCATTCACAAAAAAAAAAAAATCACAGGAATTATGTCATAATTACTCTATGACTTATTATCTCATAATTATGACTTAAGGGGTAGCATTTTAGCACATGACATCAGACCCGAAAGTTTCTGCATCCTTTGGCTCGGAAGCGCCTCATTACACACTCATGGAGATGCAGTACCTATTTTATCGTTTAGCTTAATGATTGTATATTAGGTGAATTAACTACTGGACATTTCTGAAAACCCATCAATTGCGCCATTAATACATATTCCATATGGTTTGAGTTTATCATAGGAATCTATGCGCAAAAAAAAGTTGGGTTTTTGTAAAGACGTCACCTTAGACGATTTCGGCACCTCAGGTGAACTCCATGAGGATCCAGAGTTTTAAGCAGGTGCCAAATAGTTCTCTGAGATACCAGAAAGCCAGCTTGGATGCATTTCAAATGCGGGATTTTGTATGCATGATGCATTCTATATTCTTTTTATTATGTGCGTAAAAGCCCTAACGCAGGGCTTTAGAGGGGGTCAATGAATTAGGTGTTGTGAGAGTGCTTATGATATGCATGGGAAGACCTTTGGGTTTGGAGATAGTGTGGGATTATTAATTAGGAAACTCAAAAAGGAAACAAAATGAAACTGAAAACACAAAATAAACAGAGATCTGCCGTCTATGCGAGAACGGACGGGCTCTGGAAACTAAAAATAAACTTTAGATCCTCTCGCGGCACTCGCCCTTAACGAGGACTTATTAGAGAGAGAG
The DNA here is from genome assembly GCA_013621035.1 of Clarias magur. Lineage (NCBI taxonomy): Eukaryota > Metazoa > Chordata > Actinopteri > Siluriformes > Clariidae > Clarias > Clarias magur. Next base: position 331,242 of record QNUK01000484.1, on the reverse strand, counting down.
GGGTTTGTGTCGTTTTGTACTTTTATACTTAACCTGAGCGTGCACGCTGGACAGATGCGTGCCGCTCTCTTTCTATCTCTCTCTCTCGCCAGCGTCCCAGACAGGCAGAGGCTGGGGCTTTGCCTCAGTCTCTGAACAGCACATTTTGTCTGTCTGTCCTTCTTTTCTTTCTGGTTCTTTCTTATCATCTGTCTGTCTTTCTTTCTTTTTCTTTGTCTGGCCCTGATACCTTACCGGTGCTACCTAAATGATCGCACAAGTGCAGAGGTAAATAAATTCTTAAACACGCCACCAGGTGTAGCATGTCCAGGCTGATTGACTTATGGAGGCGTTGGCAACTGCATATCTATGTGCCCGTGCAGTTTTACCCCTCGTGAGATCTGCATCGTTAGAGGTTTAGCTGCTCCTGAGAGCCACTTTGAGAAGGTCAAAATTTTCTTTCATTTCCACAGTCCTAGGCACTTTAGATACCCGTGCAGTGTTGACATAATAATGATAATATCATCCAAATTACTCAATGGCATTCATATCTAACAGTATCAGGATCTCATAATTATGACTTGATATCTCATAATCATGAGCGAACAAGTCATAATTATGAGATAGTAAGTCATAATTATAAGATCAGGCGATAGTACGTCATAATTCCAACTTAGTAAATCATAATTCTGAGATAATTTCTGTGATTTCTTTTTCTTTTGTGAATGCAGTACATTTCCGTAATAAGGTAAGGTGTGTGTGTGCACGCCATAAATAATGGCAAATCCACTAAAACATAAATACTTAGATAAATAAATGAATAAAAAGTGGTTTAAATGAACTTTTGTTTCTGTTGTGTGATGTGTTTTAACTCATTAATTCAGCTCCTAAAAATAAAATATTTAAAAATTGTGAAAAGTTTAAGTGATTGTGGAAAATAAACATAATTTTTTAAATAAATGGCCTATAATCTTTTTGTGTCTGAACAGATTATAATATCGCTTTCTTTATTTATAGCAGTCAGACACACAAAAAAAACATTATTATTAACAAACATTAAAAAATACATTATTTCAGCTTTAAGACCAATAAAATGTTTTTCATTTGCATTTCCCTGCTACTTTTAAACCCTAAAGCTCACACACAGTGCGTTTAGTTTGTGTCCCAGGTACAGTTTGTGTGATTAGTTACAGTGTTTAATAAATTTCACAGTAATTTCAGACACACTGCAGTCACATCAAGTCATGTTTTGCTCTGCAGCTTCTCACATACGTACATCTGACCCAAAGACTCTGTGACAAATCATCAGTGTGCAGTGAAAAGAAACAATCTTCCTCCTCAGGACATTGATGATGAACCTAAAACTTCTGCTTCAGTCTCACTATTAGAGAATGTGTCTTACTGAGGAGCAGGTCATGTGACTCTCAGAGAGATGATCTTACCCCAGTGTCTCCAGTTTACATTGAGGATTCTCCAGTACAGCACAGAGACACTTCACTCCTGAGTCTCCTATATTATTATAGGACAGATCCAGTTCTCTCAGGTGTGAGGGGTTTGATCTCAGAGCTGAAGTCAGAGCAGCACAGCCTTCATCTGAGACACCACAACCACGCAACCTGTAGAGAGACACAATGACACACTCTTCATCACCAGATTGTTATCTTTAAATTAATATAAACTACTCTAAATATGCTTTCTTTGCTGATAATAAACAGAGAACTTCAGACACAGTATGTGAGTGTTTGTCCCTCTCTCCCGGTGCGAGGCTGGGCGGCAGAGGTGGGTGGAGTATCCAAAAACTACTAAAGTAAAAGTAGCTGTACTTCCAAATAATATAACTCAAGTAGGAGTAAAAAGTAGTCACCCAAAAGAATACTCATGTAAGAATAAAAATGTTTTTGGTGAATAGACTACTCAAGTACTGAGTAACTGTTTCAGTATATATATATATATATCCTGTTAAATTGGCAGATAGAGAGGACACCACAGCATGAAGCTGTTCTTTTGCGAACGTCTTTTTGCATCATATTTTTTGGGATGCATAAAAATGTACCACACGTGTGTTGCAGATTAATTCTATACTGAAATATATTTATATATTCATAGTCTTAAAGTAACATTATATGTACAATTGAAGTTAACATAGAATCACAAAAGCATGAAAAAAGCATTCTATACTCGCATTCATGCAAAATTAGAGAAAAAATGTGGAAACTTTTGTTTGCGCACACGCAAGTGAGCGTATGTAGGACAGATTCACAGGTAGGATGAATTTATAGAACACCGGCTGAATTTTTTTACCCCACTATGCCGCCTGACCTGATTGGTCTAACTGAGTCATGTGATTATTGTTGCTGGGTCTGATTGGTGAAACAGTCATGCCGTAGATCTACTGGTTGCATGTGTAGAATAAATGCTAGGAAAAGTAACGAGTCGAGTGTAGCCGAATGTAGCTGAGTAAGAGTAGCGTTTCTTCTTCACAAATCTACTCAAGTAAAAGTAAAAAGTAAAAATGTATGGTGCAGTAAAACTACTCATAGAAGTACACTGTTGCCAAAAAGTTACTCAAGAAAATGTAACAGAGTAAATGTTAAATTCATTTTAAATTTAGGGGACTGTTTGCACCTTTTTTCTCTGAGGAGATTAATCGTTTGATTTTCTATTTTTCTTCCTTGGTTAGGAAAATTTAAAATATAGCTGTAATTTAAAGAAATTAATTTAACTGTTACAGTATGTTGTGTTATAATTTTTTATTTTTTTTTAACATCTTAACAAGTTTGCTCCTGATGTATTTTTAAACAAGCTTTTGTTTGGATTTCTCTCTGGGAGGAAGAGAAGTTAAACATTTAGCATTTTCTTTTTTTTTTCAGCCAAAAAAAAAAAGAAAAGTTTTGCTCATGTCTTAAAGCTAATTTATTCTTTACATAAATAAATTAATAATTAAATAGCATTCTCCACTGTCGTTTAAAATAATTTTTGTTCCTGTCTTGTGATTTATTTTAACTGGTTAATTAAACTTGTTTTAAAATCGTGGCAAGTGTAAGTGATTGTGGAATAAACCCTTTTTTTTTTTCATAAACTGCCTATTATGTTTTTTGTGTCTGTGAACAGATTATATTATCCTTTTTTACCCTGTTTATGGCAGTGAGACCCAAAATAAACACTATTATTAATAAACATTAAAACATAATTTTAATAAGCATTACATTTTTTCACTTTTAAGACCAACAAAATGTTTCTCATTTTTATTTCACTGTTGCTTTTAAACCCTGAAGTCACATCAAGTCATGTTTTGCTCTGCAGCTTCTCACATACGTACATCTGACCCAAAGACTCTGTGACAAATCATCAGTGTGCAGTGAAAAGAAACAATCTTCCTCCTCAGGACATTGATGATGAACCTAAAACTTCTGCTTCAGTCTCACTATTAGAGAATGTGTCTTACTGAGGAGCAGGTCATGTGACTCTCAGAGAGATGATCTTACCTCAGTGTCTCCAGTTTACAGTCAGGATTCTCCAGTACAGCACAGAGACACTTCACTCCTGAGTCTCCTACTTTATTATTAGACAGATTCAGGTATCTCACGTGTGTGTGGTTTGATCTCAGAGTTGAAATCAGAGCAGCACAGCCTTCATCTGAGACACCACAACCACGCAACCTGTAGAGAGACACAATGACACAATACAGTATAATGACAATATATATTTTTTTTACTTTCCAAAGTCGAAAAGGCATCATGGTTATTAGCATCACACTGGCCGACTGACCTGCTGGTAATGCATTTTCACATTTAACGACCTGGCACACACCTAGAAGCTCTCATCACCCAACACACTGCCAAGGCTATGACTCTAAAAACAATCAGTAATTGAATCCGTCCTGTGCACTTCAATAACTCTCTGGTTTGGCTCAGCTACAAAAGCAGACATCAGAAGACTACAAAGGACGGTTCAGCCTGCTGAAAGGATTATCGGCACTCCCCTGCCCACGCTGCAAGAACTGTATATATCCAGAGTGAAGAAAAGGGCTTGGAATGACACTTTGGACCCCTCACACCCAAGCCACCTTCTCTTTGAACTTTTGCCATCTGGCCGATGCTACAGAGCATCGAACACCAGGACAGTCAGGCACAAGAACAGATTTTTCACCTAGGCACTTTACCTCATGAACAGCTAAACATTCTTCTCACTGTGCAATAAATATATGTGCAATATTTTACTGTGCAATACTATAGATATTTATTTAACTTATTTGTAAGTATCTTACATCATACTCCATTTGATGTTAACCTTTTTTCTCATAAAAAAAAAAAAAAAGACAACGAGTGGAGTAGGATGAGTTATTTATTTATTTATTTTCCTGTTTTGTCTTATTTGTTTTTTTTCTGGAAGCTCTGTCACTAAAACAAATTCCTTGTACGTGCAAGCGTACTTGGCAATAAGACTCTTCTGATTCTGATTAAAACATAAAGTAGTGTTCATGCACTGTGATCTCCTCTCATAGACACACCTATTGATCCTGTTCTCAGCTTCAGCTCTGTTACTGTATGAGTGTATTTGAGTCAGTGAGTTTATTTATAGATATTCTTTATTTATGACAAAATGTGAAATAATACAAGACTATTTAAGAGCTCAGTGAAAGAACTATTAGTAAAGACTGCATGGTTTTTAATACTGCTTCTATGATACAGATCTGGCAACCCTGTTTATAGCAGCTAGATGGAGATGAATGTTCACTGACAAAATAAATATTATTTCAGCTTTAAGACCAATAAAATGTTTCTCATTTGCATTTCCCTGCTGCTTTTAAACCCTACAGCTCACACACAGTGCATTTAGTTTGTGTCCCAGGTGCAGTTTGTGTTTTTTAGTAAATTTCACAGTCATTTCAGACACACTGCAGTCACATCAAGTCATGTTTTGCTCTGCAGCTTCTCACATACGTACATCTGACCCAAAGACTCTGTGACAAATCATCAGTGTGCAGTGAAAAGAAACAATCTTCCTCCTCAGGACACTGATGATGAACCTAAAACTTCTGCTTCAGTCTCACTATTTACACTGCAAGTCTCAATGCCCAAATCTGATTTGTTGCCTACAGTGTATCTGATTTTTCTGACCGTCTGTTTACACGTTCTTTCAACTATGACTCATATCCGATTCAAGTGTTTTACCGTCTGAAACATCACGCATACTTAAAGGGAGGTGTAGTGTTTTCAATGATAGCGAAACACCAAGCTAAACCATCAATGAAGAGCCTAGAGTAGTTTGAAGCGTTTAATCTCTTCACAGAATGGTGAAAACTGTAACATAAATATGCACTCTAAGTACATAGTACAAATGCCCATACAAATATAAAGTGTAACAAATTTACAAACAATGTGCTTTTGTATAACAAAATAATATAAACATCTTAACTTAGGCACATAAAATAATGCAATAAAACACTTACAGCATTCCTTGCCTAATGCCTCATCATGGATGGCAACCGATTTAAGTGCATGCCAACGTACTGCACATGGACCTCTGTAAACAACGCAAAACCAGAACCGGAAGTTCCACATCGGAAACCGGAAGTAGCATTTAGCGGCGATATACGTACAGTATATACATATATATATATTTTTGCTCTTTAACGATACACAACCATGAAATATTCATTCAAACAATAACAATAGATAACATTTTAAACTATTTAATTAAATGAACTTATATTAAAGACAAGTGCATTAAGGGCAACACACTCCCCGTCTGGTCTCTGTGAGGTCACTGTACTTAGCTATGACCTTAGAATTAGTCTTTAGGCAAGAGAAGAATAACTTGTGTACTGGTCGCCTAAAAGTCTTTATACTGCCTTGATCACTTGCTTTTAACTCAATCTTTCTCACACTGTCCTTTCCTGAGAATGTGGCAGTGACCCTGGCCATAGGCCAGTTGTTGCGATGAATTTGCTTGCCACCAATGTCACCAACTTGGAGGTTTCTGTGGGATACAGTCCATTTTTGTCTCTGTTGCAGAGTAGGTAAATACTCTCGCCTCCAGCGTGTCCAAAACTGGTTGGCAAGAGCCTGGACCTGTCTCCATTGTAAAGGTCTTTATCCAGGAAGTTTCCAGGTGCAGGCAGCATTTCTGTGTGAGGAGCATTGAGGGGGAGAGGATGAAGGAATTTTCTGGATCTGAGGAAACTGGCAGGAGAGGCCTGGCATTTATGATTGCTGTAACTTCGGCCATGAGTGTGCATAACACTTCATGAGTTAGCTGTACCTTATTTTGAAATAGCATGGAGTCTAGGATTCTACGAGCAATGCCAATGATATGTTCCCAGAAACCTCCCATGTGGGAAGCATGTGGCGGATTGAAAGTCCAGGTGCAACCTTGATTGCTGAGGTAATGCTGCACTGCTTTGTCCATTTCTAGCTCTTTAGATGCTCCAATAAAATTGGTGCCACGATCTGATAGCAGTTGTTTGGCAGGACCCCTTAAAGCAAAGAAACGACGGAGGGCGTTTATGCAGCTAGATGTGTCTAAAGATTCAATTATCTCAATATGTGCAGCTCTTGAGCTCATGAACATAATGGCCCACCGCTTGCAGTTTGCTTGTCCGCCTCTGGTGCGCCTGGTAGTTACCGTCCACGGCCCGAAAACATCAAGGCCGACGTAAGTGAAGGGAGGACAGGCCTTAAGGCGTTCAGATGGAAGGTCCGCCATACGTTGCTCCGCTAGCTTCCCGCGTAGTTTGCGGCAGATTACGCATTTGTGGATTACAGAGTTGACTAGTCTTTTGCCACCTAAAAGCCACAATCCTGCAGCTCTAATTGTGCCTTCCGTCAATTGACGGCCTTGGTGGTTCACCTGCTCGTGGTAGTAACGGGTGAGCAGGAGGGAAATGTGACTGTGTGATGTGAAGAATTATTGGGTTCTTTTCAACATTCTCAATTTCACAGTGTTCGAGTCTGCCTCCAACATACATGAGTTCGTTTTTCAGGATTGGGCTGAGCTTTTGTAAGGGGCTCTGTCTTGGGACTGGCCTTCCAGCTTTTAGGGCAGATAGTTCTTTTTCAAAGTTGGCCTGTTGTGTCTCCTTGAGGATGACATTTTTTGCCTGAGCCATCTCAGCTTGTGTATGAGGTAAGTGACATTTGTACCAGCCCTTACATCCTTTGTTTGGATTTGTGCCATTGAAAGATTTTGCAATATGAATAAGGAACACTATCGCTCTGACTAAGGATTTGAAAGTAGAAAAGCGCTCAAAGCGTTTAGTGGTAGGCACTTGGAGGTTGGTGGTGTAAGTTTGAACTTGTGGCCTAATTTCTGAGTCTTTCTCTGGCTCAGTTAACTCGAACTTTTCAATTACTGCAAGGGAATGATAGATGAAGGGTGGTCCGGTGAACCATGTAGACTTTACTAGTTGTGATGCTAACAAAGACCTTGGCGCATGGTCTGCTTGGTTTTCCTCTGTCCTAACATAGTACCACTGTTCTGGCTTAGAGGACTGGCGAATACGCTGTACTCTGTTGTGGACATATGTGTAAAACCTTTTTGACTCATTACAGATGTAGCCAAGTACTACTTTGCTGTCTGTGTGAAAGCGCACTGCATCAAAATGTAGGTCCAATTCATCCTGAATAAGATCAGCCATTTCCACTGCCAAGACAGCTGCACACAGTTCTAGCCTTGGTATTGTAGGTTCTGACTGGGGGGCTAGCTTTGCCTTTATGAATTATGAATCCAACCTCAACCTTTCCATCCATTTGAACTGTTTTTAGGTAGGCTACAGCTCCTACAGCCTTAGTTGATGCATCTGAGAATAGAAATAATTCTTTGTGCGCTGCTTGACTAGGTGAAGTTGATGTGTAGGTTCTTGGAACATGTATATTTCTTAAGTCCTGAAGGGAGTTTCTCCAGTTCTCCCATTTGCCTTGTTTATCTTCTGGAAGAGGTGTCCCCCATTCTGAAGATTCTGAGGTAAGTTCTCTTAACAGAGCTCTTCCTTGGATTGTGACAGGTGTTAATAGTCCTAAGGGATCAAAAATACTATTGACAGAGGAAACGACACCGCGCCTTGTGAATGGTTTGTTTGTGGTAGCTATAGAGTAGGTGAATGTGTCTGACTTGATTTCCCAAATGAGACCTAAGCTTCTCTGTGATGGTGCTTGTTCACCACCTAGATCTAAGTCTTTAGCAACTGGTGCACAATCTTCAGAGCAAAAGGCCTCTGTGACTGAGAGTTAGAGGCGAATTTATGCAGGCGCAAGTTGGACTCGGCGAGTGAGGCTTGTGTCCTTTGCAGCAAATTTATCGCCTCAGCAGAAGATGGTAAAGAAATCAACCCATCATCTACATAGAAATGCCTTTCCACAAACTTTACTGTATCTTCACCATACTCGTTAGCTCCTTCTCCGATTGCCTTGCACAGTCCATAAACAGCAACGGCAGGAGACGGCGAGTTGCCAAAGACATGAACCTTCAAGCGATAGTCGATAACTTCCTTGTTGACATTGTTGTCCTTATGCCACAAACAACGGGAGAAAGTTGCGGTGATCCTCACATACCATGAAACAGTGAAACATTTGTTGTACGTCAGACATAATGGCGACTTTTTCTTTCCGGAAATGTAGAAGAACGCCGATGAGTGTGTTGTTAAGATCAGGGCCAGTAAGGAGTACATTGTTAAGTGAAACGCCTGCGTACTGAGCACTGGAATCAAAAACAACCCTGATCTGATCGGGCTTCCGTGGGTGGTATACTCCGAATGTTGGGAGATACCAACACTCCTCTCCCTGTTTTAGAGGGGGTGCTACCTCGGCATGACCACTGGCCAAGATCTTTTCCATAAAGGCTACAAATTGTTGCTGCATTTGGGGCTTTCTTTTAAAGTTTCGTTTTAGAGATAAGAACCGACTTATTACCTGCTCCTTGTTGTTGGTAATTGCTGACGAGGTTCTTTGAAGGGGAGGGGAGCGACCCAACTATTGTCTTCATCTCTGTACGTTTTTGTCCATTATTTGGAGGAAGAGGGTGTACTCTATAGAGGGAGCTGGTTTATTGTCAGTCTCTGTTCGATCAAATACTGTCTTTCCCATAGTTTGCTCAGTTGCTTTAACAGGCCTGTTGATTTGGGACACTCCTTTGATGTGTAAAAAGCTATCACAGGGCTTGAAAACTGTGGGTCGTCCACTTTCTAGAATGATTGCCTTAAATGTGCTGACTATCGGTTTATGTACATTACCTAGGCACACGTCCCTGACTGTGACCCAACCGAGATCTAAGCGTTGAGCAAAGGGGGCATTATGAGGGCCATTAATTCGCTGCCTGACCTTATGTACCTGTACAACATCTCGCTCTAGTAGCAAAAGTATTTCAGCTTTTGGGTCTAATTCTGGAATGAACTTGGCTATGTGTCTGAGGTGTGGCTGGTGTAGCACTGCACTAGGTGTAGGAATCTCACATCTATTGTTGGGAATGTCCTGACACTCGATAAGTGGTGGCAATGGGATAACTACAGACCCATCTAAGGACTCGATTTGAAACCCTTCAGCCATTTTACCCCATGTCTCTACAAGGCCAGAACATGTAGGAGAAAGGTTCGTTTTCAACATCAAAGAGTTGAAATAACTCAGGCCTGGCTAAAGAGTAATTGCTCTGATCATCCAGAATTACATAGGCTTTAATTGCCTTGTCCCTAAAACATTTGGGGTACATCCTAGTGAGACAGATTTTTTAACAAGAGCGACTCCACTGAGCTGGAGCACACACTTCTGTGCAGTTTGTTGTAATGTCCACAGTGTTGGAAGGATTTTCTCTCTCCCCGCCATTCTCTTGCGCTGGTGGGAGAGCCTGTGGTGGAGGACCAGGATGCATAACTGTGTAGTGACTTGTGCTGTTTTATTCAGAGCACTTTACTGTAGATTTACAGTCCTTAGCGAGATGAGTGTCTGAAGAACAACATTTGAAGCATATTCCTTTCTCTTTGAGGAAGGCCTTTCTTTCGTCCAGAGGTTTGTTCCTGAATGTTCTGCATTTCTTGAGCGGATGTGGCTTGTTATGTAATGGACAGTTCCTGTTAAAGTCCTTATTTGGGGGTGAAACATATGTTTTGTGTACTGAGATTGGTTTACGTTAAGTTTGTCTAGTTGAGTGTGTTTGACTACTTTGTTGATTAAAACTAGGGTCGTAACGTTTCTTGGCCTCTTTGCATATGAATTTGCAAAAATAGTCGAAAGGTGGAAAGCAGCCATCATTGTCCTCTTTATATTGTGACCCGTGAGACATCCACTTCTCCTGAAGTCCATATGGGAGTTTGTCTATGATCGGCCCTATTCTGTGTGAAGTATCGAGATATAGTAGGCCAGGGAGATACCCATCTTCCTTGGTCCCTTTGATCTCTTGTAGCAGATCCCCGAGCTCACGCAGCTTAACATGGTCTTTAACTGTCAATCTTAGAAAACTATTCAGGCGCTAAAACAGTGATTTTTCAATTATCTCGGGTGCTGCACAACACTCGCGTAGTCTCTCCCATGCCTTCTGCAGAGCCAGTGTGGGGTTGTTGACATATACTGAGCGTATACGCTTCACCTGATCACTCGATTACCGTCCTAACCATTTTATCATGAGATCTAGCTCTTGGGTGGATGTGAGTTGGACGTCGGAGATTGCACCATAGAATGAGGAGTACCACGGTCTGAAATTCTCTGGCCTATCATCATATTGGTAAGGGCCTGAAGTGATTAGGTCTTGCCGTGCCATATATTGAGCAAATGACTCAGCTGGGTGTGACATGCTTGCTGGGGTGTTGTAATGAGGTGTGAATGGTGAAGAAAATGAGTTGAGAGGGGTGTGTGTTTGTTCCATTTTGTATTTTATCTCACCTTTAGGCTAACTGGGCATATTTTGAATAGGTAAGGCTGTGTTAGTGTCTTTTGTAAGCTTTGGTTCAGTTCTGATTGGTAGTGACTCTAAAACATCGCCATCAGGTGCATGCCAGCTTACAAATGTATGAGGAGAGCTTACTCGTTGATGAGAGGTGGCTAGTAATTGTGGAGAGCATGGTGGTTTGTTAAGGTCCAGTTGGGCTTGTACATATTCACTTGTTCGTTCTCGTTGTACTACGTCTGATACGGATCCTGGATCATCTTGTATTGCTTCAGCTTCCTCTAGCACTTGCGCTTCAGCGACTGCTGCATCAGCTTCTCTTTGTACTGTTAACACTTCTAGTTCTGCGTCTATTTTAACTTTTTCCAATTGACCTTGTGCTTCCCTTTTAGCCTTTTCCACCTTTAACTCTGCTTCCTTGCTTGCATAAGATGCTTTCACCTTAGCAGTTTCCGCTTTAGCACGAGCATGGGCGGCGCTAACGGCGAATGCAGACGTGTTGCTGTTCCTAGTGCTGGCCACGGACCTGTTACTGGATCTTGGGCACGATGAAACACAATGGTGCCTTTTCACTGTAGTGTTTTCAATGATAGCGAATCACCAAGCTAAACCATCAATGAAGAGCCTAGAATAGTTTGAAGCGTTTAATCTCTTCACAGAATGGTGAAAACTGTAACATAAATATGCACTCTAAGTACATAGTACAAATGCACATACAAATATAAAGTGTAACAAATTTACAAACAATGTGCTTTTGTATAAAAAATAATATAAACATCTTAACTTAGGCACATAAAATAATGCAATAAAACACTTACGGCATTCCTTGCCTAATGCCTCATCATGGATGGCAAGCAATATAACTGCATGCCCACGTACTGCACATGGACCTCTGTAAACGACGCAAAACCGGAACCGGAAGTTCCAAACCGGACACCGGAAGTAGCATTTAGCGGCGCTATACGTACAGTATATACATATATATATTTTGCTCTTTAACGATACACAACCATGAAATATTCATTCAGACAATAACAATAGATAACATTTTAAACTATTTAATTAAATGAACTTTTATTAAAGAAAAGTGCATTAAGGGCAACACAGGAGGTTCTTGCACTACACACTAGCCAAGATGGACAAAGGCGAAATATGCTTGATGCTAGCTCTGCGATATAGGCAAAGTTCGCGAAACGGAGAAGGAGGAAAAGGGCCATCATTGCAGCCTGCACATATGCTTCATTTATTGTGTCCTCAACCATTCAGAGGAATGTCTGGGTGCAAGACCTGTCGGGGTCGCTCTCTGGTGGCTTGCAACTGGTGAGGCTACCGCACACTGGCGCATCTGTTTGGGATGTTCGGTGTGTCTGATTAAGATTCAAATTCAAATTTTATTCGTCACATACACAGTCATACACAGTACGATATGCAGTGAAATGCTTAGTGAAATGATTACGTCATTAAACCGCAAAGAAGTCACAGTTTTAATGACGTACAGAACGCAATGCCTCAGAAAATCCGATCTGTCCTTTTACACGACAATCACATTAGCACATTTCTGATTTATATCTGACTTATTTCCACATATGAAGGAGGCCTGAAACCGATCTCGAAATATTGGAATGTATGCGCTTTTTTCCTGTTTACACGGACATAGAAAATATCTGATATGTGTCACATATGAGCAAAAAATTGGAATTGGGTCACATTTAACTGACAGTGTAAACGTAGCTTTAGAGAATGTGTTTTACTGAAGAGCAGGTCATGTGACTCTCAGAGAGATGATCTTACCTCAGTGTCTCCAGTTTACAGTGAGGATTCTCCAGTAAAGCACAGAGACACTTCACTCCTGAGTCTCCTACTTTATTCCACGACAGATCCAGTTCTCTCAGGTGTGAGGGGTTTGATCTCAGCGCTGAAGTCAGAGCAGCACAGCCTTCATCTGAGACACCACACTCACACAACCTGTAGAGAGACACAATGACACACTCTTCATCAGCAGATTTTTATCTTCATTTAAAACTTACATTAAAGCTGAGGTGTTTGTAAAAATACATTTATTATTTGGTATGATATCACCTGTTTATTCTAATTAACAATGTAATTAAAAATTATCATACTGAGTCTTATATTTTGTTATATACTCTCAGCAGGTGTGTGTATATTTAAAGTATATCCCTTAAAAAATAAAACTCCAGTTTTACTGCAGAGCTTAGGAAGCAGAATGCAATACAATGCAGTTGGATTGCAGTTGCATTAAAATATGATTTTGTAACCTTGTAGTGGTTAAACAGTTCATTGCTAAAATAGCCCTATATTAAGGTGGTTAACTGAAGTAACTGCCGTTATCCTGCACTGAAGTCCTGCAGTAAGTCCTGTACTGTTGTAGCTGTTATGCAAACTAGGTTATCCCATTTTTATTATTACTAGCAGTTATTATTATCATTATTATTAGGGCCCAAGCACTATAGGGTGTGCACGACCCTCTTGTTTTCCTAATAATTTTTTCCCACCCTTTTGGGCTTTTTGAGAGTCTTAACATGCTGAAAATTTAACTTGTGAAAAATAGCAGACATGTTGGAATCTGCTGCCATCAGGATGCCTGAGAGTTGCATCAGTTATATTGCAACACTAAGTGATGGTGTGTAACCCACAGGTGGACCAATATCATGAAATATCTGCAAAATATGGAGATGACTGCACCATTGTTTCACGTTTTGTGCCTTGGGGATGAGATAAGTAGGACCTAACAGACCTATTGTTGGAGGCAATGCTATATGCATTATGCCTCACTACTGCTCTGAATGAACGCTGCTTTGTTGATTTAGTGCAAATTTATCTGTTGATTTATCTGTCTGAGAAAACTTGTTGATTTTTAACTTTTAATCCCCCCCCTCGAATCTGCTCTTCCACTGGTTCCATCTGCTCTTCCACATAGCTTACAGCAGGTTATGGTCACTGAACCGCTGGATGTCCAGGTGGAGCTCCGAAAACAACGTGGGCTTCATAGACAATTGGAAGACCTTTTAAAGGCAAAGCTGGCCTGTTAGGGCGGGACGGTGTCCATCCCACTCGGGAAGGTGCTGCTCTCATTTCTTGCAGTATGGCGCATAGTCTCAGAAGAGGGCTAGTTAATCGGTGACAATCCAGAGCCCAGGCCAGGGAGCAGACAGACAGGCTAAACCAATTGTCTGCTAGCTGCATAGAGTTGTCACTCAGGGTTCATCATATTGAGACTGTCTGTTCCCCGAGCTAAACATAAACATAAATTTTGAAAGACTCAGAAAGTCTGTTTTAGTAATTTAATTAACATAGAGAACACAAACTCAGAACACACTGAATGCCCAGCCGGCACCTCTGATCTGAAGCAGTATTTAAGCTACTGTTAAATATAAGATCTCTCGCATCTAAAGCAGTTATTGTTAATGAAATGATCACAGATCAGGAGTTTGATATACTCTGTTTAACAGAAACCTGGATTAAACAGGACGAGTATGTAGCTCTAAATGAAGCTAGTCTTCCTGGATACAGCTACATACACCAGCCTCGGTTAACTGGTAGAGGAGGAGGAGTCGCAGTTATTTATAATGATAATCTGTCTATTGTACAAAAACACAGACACAAATGTAATGCATTTGAAGGTCTCTATAGTAACATAAAAAGTGTAGCTACAAATATTAAGTCAGCTCAGTCGATCCCACTAATATCATTTAAAGACCCCCAAGGCCGTACTCAGAATTTCTCTGTGAATTTGCAGATTTCCTCGCAAACCTAGTCATTTCTATAGAGAAAGCGTTAATTGCTGGAGATTTTAATATTCATTTTGAAAATCCAGAAGACCCTCTGAGAACAGCATTTATGTCCATACTAAACTCGGTAGGAGTAAATCAGTGTGTAGTAGGTCCCACTCATAAAGCAGGTCACACTTTAGATTTAATATTATTCTTTGGATTAAGTATAAGAAATTTATTCACAATTCCACGCCAGCCCCCTTCACCTCACCACATATTGTATCGCTATGCTGTGTACTAAATGGCATTATCCTAAATGTGTGTGTGTTTTATAAATGTTAACTATACTGTTAGCATGCTAGCTTGGTTAACCTGAGGTAGCTCACTGCTAGCCCTGGAATCAGTTGTAAATGTATTTAATTATTTTAATTATAAGTGCAAATTGATGTCTTAATGTGTAACACTACACAATGTGAGAGAGGTTAAAAAGCGAATAAAATGATTCGGCTGTAAACTTCTTATGTTTGTTTCGTCAACCGTCAGCCCTTAGAGGAGAGAGAGCGGATCGAGAGGAGGGTTGTGTTCCTCTCCAGTGTTCCTCTTATCACCTCAGAGTCACCTCATGACGAAGGCCAAGAGGTCAACATGGGGAGACTTCACTCCTGGTAGGAAATATAATTTTTCCCTTGCCTTTATTTTCCTTCACTAATAACTGCTTTGTTTGTGTGTGAAAAACTAATTTTATGTTTTTAAGTGTGAGGTTCTCAGAACACATTTATATTTTTGCTTAGTCAGCCTTAAACATGTTTGTCTTCAGGTGGCAGCATGACTTCAGGAGGTACACATCACTCTGTGGAACAATTGTGTGGTTGGATTTCACTTGATATATATATATATACCAGGAATATCTATTATTTTAAGTAACCTACTACAGAATCGTTGTGTAATTGGCTACATTTAAAACAAAGTAGGACAGATAGGTAGTATCCTTGTGTATAATTGTACTTCACTAAAGCAGTATTGAAGGATATCTATAATATTATTTGTACAATTACTGCAGTAAAAAGGTATATTAAAGATGCAGTATTTTCGCCTCCAAATCACAACATTTCCTGCATATATACTGCATTTGTGAAAAAAACTGCAGTTCTGACACTTAAAAACTGTAGTTCTTTTTGTAAGCGATTGCTGCATGATCAAAAAAGTAAAGTCTGAAACAAGGTGAAAAACACATTATTTGGTCCTCCTCTAAGAAGCGGGCGTAAATTAGCACAGTTTTGTTGGAACAATTGCTCTACTTTTGGAGTAAAATCTTTGGCTGTGGATTGGAATGTGAAGATTTTTACAGACATTATTTTTATCATATCTGTACAGAGCTTGTGAAGTAGGGGTCTGAGGCCTTTCTGAAGACTTCTTAAAGCTCTTCTTAATTTTGTGTAAATTTAAAATCTTTACCATTATAATAGGAAAAGTACTCAAACTAGTTACTTTTATCAGAAAGTAATGCTGTAATGTAACAGATTATGTTTTAATGACAGTAATTTTGTAATGTAATTAGCTACTTTAAAACGTAACATCTCCCAACACTGATAATAATATACTCAAACCACAAAGAGGGCAACTTTTGCACAGCAGACAAAATATAAAATCAGTATCCCAGAAAAACAACAGAGCACAAATATATACTTGCTGAATAAACAGCATTTTTAAAAATGAAAGCGTGAATTATGTGAGCAGCTTTATTTCAGTCATTCCAGGCATTCATGGTCAAATAACGATTTAACAATGGATACAAACATCAAAAAAGCATGATGATTATTATTCTGATCATTATTATCATGTTTTTTTGCTGTTTGTATCCAGTGTTGAATAATTATTTGAACATGTGAGATTTTCTAATATGTCTTTTTATTACATGTTAATGGCTTTTGTTCTTTTGATGTACAGGACTTACATGACACAGCTGGGCACCTGGCCAAAAACTTAAATATGCTCTTTACTAATAATAAACAAAGAATTTCAGACACATCGTGTGTGCATGTTTGTCCCTCTCTCCCGGTTCGGTCGGTAAATGTATGGAAGTCCGGCGGAGCAATATAATTGTTCGTCTTTTAAATTGTGTTAAACTTATCAATTTGGAGGCTCATTTTAAATCATACAATTTGGAGGATCATCTGCATTTTTTTCTCTGAGGAAATTAATATATATTTTGTAACCATAACACTGCTGAACTCATAAATAAAATCTGCCTCATCATTACTAATGTAATGTTTAAATTGCCTTTGATGTAACATGTTTCAAAAACAGATTATAGTGTAGAAAATAAAAGTCCTAAAACCCTTTAGTGCACAGCCAACACATTTGCATTACTGTAATATAGAGGATTGTGTGTACTATATGATATAATGTCAAAGTAACAAAATATAACAAAGTATATTCTTATTAACCACAAAGTGTGCTTTGGAATTGGCTAGAAGTATAACAGCATGCTATTGTTGCAATAAGAATATACTCATAGTATATTACTCATGTATTTGTAACACAGTAAAAATTGCTGTAATGTACTTACAGTACTGTATAATGCATTAAAGGTATACTTAAATTTCCTTAATCACTGTGTTAGGTATGTATGTTAGTACACAGCCATATACTTTAAGTGTACTATGTATACTTGAAGTTGTTCCACTTTAGCAACTTAAAATTGTGTTGTTGTGTAATTTAATTTAATCTCACTTTTACTGTTGTTCCAAAATAGCAAACTTCAAGTATACTAGTCATTAATCTGGATGCAAGTACACTTACGTATTCTTTGCATTGCTAGGATTTAATATATTTAGCATACTAGTTTTTTTACTTGAGCAGCCAAACTAGCTTTGTTCATGTCTTGGATGGATGGTTCCATCTACGTGTGTCCGGCAGATTGGGCAACAGATATACTTCAGATATATTTCTGTGGTAGTTATTTGAAGGGTTGAGTTGCCAGGTCGACACTATGCACTATGCAGGTCGGAACTTTGCCCAAGGGTCTAACGGTGGTGTCGAGGCTTGAAATGGGGTCCTTCTGGTATAAGCAATAAAACACCATATACACCAAGTCACCCTGCCCCTTGTTTATGACTTGGAGTTAATTAAATCTGTAAAAATCTGCTCCATTGTGGTATAAATTAATTAATGTTCCCTTCTTGTTTCACATTTTGCCTCATTAATTTGAATTCTTAAAATAAAAACGGTTTTGGTGAGTGTGAATGATTGTGGAAAATTAGGTTATTTTTTTTAACTGTAACTGAATGGTAGCTTTTTCCTCAGCAGAAAATGAGAAAATAAAGAATGTCGGAGAAAGCTCCACCCCACCCTTCAGCGGTGGACCTGAGGGAATTTGGAAAGGTTGAGTGCACTGTAAAAAATTTAATTAGAAAATGGTGAAAGAAGACACCATTTACAGTATTTGATGTTAATGGTGATGGGACTAGAAAAGAGGATTTAAAATGAAAGGAAGTGGAGGGAGATCAAGACCAGAAGGTGGTGGTAATGCAACATATTGGATGCCAACCACTAGTAAACACCAAAAAGTAAACTAACTAGGTCAAAACTAGTGGGTTACTAGATGCCAGTGCTGACCCTCTGTTGGCATTTTAAGTACCTAGGGATGTTTATTTTGCACTATTAAGAGCAACCATAGATTGTGATTGCATAGTTTGTACTTTATATCTGCCGCAGAGTACAACCTAAAGCTGATCAACATAATGTAATCTCAAAACATTTGAGTCTGTTAGGGGCCTGTTGTATGGGAAAAAAATACAACCAAAACTGGGAAATTAAGAATACGAAGAGTAAAGCTAATGTTTGCATACTGCATAAACCTGCAAGGACATAAAAATGAGCACCCAATGGCCATCCTAAAAGATTCCTGGAATAGCAAATATACAGTACAGTCTAAAAAATGCTGGGTTGTTTCTGTAAACACATTGTTGGGTTGTTCATTCTGGGTCAACATTCTGGGATATTTCGTTGACTTTAAACACATTGTTGGGTTGGGTAATGCTGGGTCATATGAGATGTAGTGGGTCATTTACAAATGAACACCTGGTTGGGTTATTTTGACCCAACAACTGGTTTATTCTTTATTTCTCCAAACGGCAGCCTGCAAAATGTTTGAAATATTACTGTTATTGTGTCACAAAGTGTAGTTTTAAGAGTTGTTTAAGCGAGAATGTATGTGTGTACAGCTCAAAACATCAATCGGTTATTAAAGATAGAGTCTATTTAAAAAAGTGCCCCAACGATTTCGGGGGATTTGAGCTCCAGGCAATCCTACGGTGCTCCGCGGTTATGTAGCCGCAAAACATAGTCTCATCTTGGCAGAAACGTGTGAAAACGACCGCTGGCTGTGGTGTCTCTACAGTGGTTAAAACAGCGGATTATTATTATTATTTTTTTCATTTTGTGTATTCCTAACAGGTAATCTTTGGTATAATCCGGTTATGGTATAATATATCGCGGCTGTGAGAAGCTTCCTGTGCGCTGCGTTCTATTTGCACTATACCTGGTGTCCTCAAACCCTCGAGTGTGCACTTCCAAGTCAAGTCCGCTCTTTGCGGTCTTGGAATTGAGACACGGCATGAAGAACTTTCTGGATTCTTCACTTCTGAAGCGGGGGGCACGAGGCGACTTAATACTGGCAGTATTTTATGGTAAGTTTATATACATTTTTACCTAAATTTTAAATGTTGTAGTTGTGGTAGAAGCAAGCTTATTTCTATGTTAATTCGCTTTTCCGCCTTTTTAGTCGCACTTTGATATGGGGGTGTGAGGAATTCATGTTTTCATATTCTGTGCCAACAGTCGGCTATAGTGTATTTTATGATAAAAGTGCGTTTGTAGCACACACAAATAAAAAACAACTAAATGTAATCTTAAATGTAATTTTAGGTAAATTACTAGTAATCTTCGCTAAAGCTGTGTGTGTGTGGAAAGTCTCTTGGCATATTTTATAATATTTAATAGGTGTCAGAGGAAGCTATTAGGATATGTTTAATGACAGTCTTAATATGTCTTCTGTTTCTGTCTGTTAAAAAAAAATGTTGTGTTATTTTGACCCAGCAGTTGGTTTATTCTTTGGAGAACTTTCTGGATTCTTCACCTCTGACCGGATCATGCTCAGAGCACTCAGTATTTTATAGTAAGTTAATGTAAATTTTTACTTTTTTTAGTAACGGTGGTAGGAGCAAGCATATTTTTTTGTTTAAAATATATTTTTTATATTAATATTGTGTGGGATTAATATTGTTTTCCCATTCTGTTTTGTTATTCAAAATTAAATACAGATGGAGCGCTGTGTCCTGTTATCCCTCACTTGTTAAATAGTAAGGTAAATTATTCAAAAATACACACTAAATTCATGTTCACGTTATGTATTTTTGTGTACTGACAAGAGAAAAAATGTTTTGCATTAAATGCATATGTAGCTGTACGTCCTTAACAAAAATGCTCAATGTAAATGTTAGTTGTATTGCAACACTAAGTGATGCTGTATAATCCATTTAGTAAATTTCACCTCTACCTCTTGAAGCTCATCAAGAGAATGCCAAGAGTGTGCAAAGCAGTAATCAAAGTAAAAGGTGGCTACTTTGAAGAACCTAGAATATGACATATTTTTTGTTATGTATATAATTCCACATGTGTTAATTCATTTTGATGCCTTCAGTGTGAATCTACAATTTTCATAGTCATGAAAATAAAGAAAACTCTTTGAATGAGAAGGTGTGTCCAAACTTTTGGTCTGTATTTGGAGACTTTGCTGGCAGCAATGTGGGTCACTCGTACTCTTTAGCTAATCAGATGCAGCCTCACCATTCAACCAATCACAGCCCTCCAGGAGCGCAGCACTCAAGTAGCTCAGCTTTGCACACCTTTTGCACAATCCGAGTTAATTACAATGGAAATGAAGCTTTACCTGCTCAAATCAAATACAGGATGCACATGTAAGTTATTCCTTTATTTTATAATGTTTCATTAATGAACATTTCCGAAAATAACAGTTTTAGTATGAAAGTTATGTGATGTAACTCTGTATTTACTGTATTAAAACATACAGTAGTGATCATGCACTGTGATCTCCTCTCATACACACACCTATTGATCCTGTTCTCAACTTCAACTCTGTTTTACTGTACGAGTGTATTTCAGTCAGTGAGTTTATTTATAAATATTCTTTATTTTAAAAAAATGTTGAAGAAATCAGCTATTTAAGAGCTCAGTAAAAGAAGCATTAATAAAGACTGCATGGTTTTAATACTGCTTTTATTATGCAGATTATTTATTATTATTCTTGCAACCCTGTTCATAGCAGCTACTGTAGATGAAGATGATTGTTCACTGACACATGTATAAAAAAGAAATTTTACTTTAAGACCAATAAAATGTTTCTCATTTGCATTTCCCTGCTGCTTTTAAACCCTGCAGCTCACACACAGTGCATTTAGTTTGTGTCCCAGGTGCAGTTTGTGTGATTAGTTACAGTGTTTTAGTAAATTTCACAGTCATTTCAGACACACTGCAGTCACATCAAGTCATGTTTTGCTCTGCAGCTTCTCACATACGTGCATCTGACCCGAAGACTTTGTGACAAATCATCAGTGTGCAGTGAAAAGAAACAATCTTTCTCCTCAGGACATTGATGATGAACCTAAAACTTCTGCTTCAGTCTCACTATTGGAGAATGTGTCTTACTGAGGAGCAGGTCATGTGACTCAGAGAGATGATCTTACCTCAGTGTCTCCAGTTTACAGTGAGGATTCTCCAGTACAGCAGAGAGACCCTTCGCTCCTGAGTCTCCTACTTTATTCCAGGACAGATCCAGTTCTCTCAGGTGTGAGGGGTTTGATCTCAGAGCTGAAGTAAAAGCAGAACAGCCTTCATCTGAGATATCACACTTACCAAACCTGTAGAGAGACACAATGACACACTCTTCATCAAGATTTTTATCTTGGTTTACTTGTTATAAATTTCATGTCATGTTGGACTATCTGTCCTCTCTTGATAAATCACAAGGTATAATTAGCACTGACAAAAATATTAACACAGTTTGGAGACATTAATCTACAGAGATTACAACAGGAAGTGAGGAACTGTGCAGACTCACCGTATGGGAGAAATATAAGTAGTTTCATCTCTGTGTACACTCATGCATGATTTCATTTAATACTCCCAATGTCAGCCTAGCAATGTCAGTGGAATTCTAATGACACATGCCAATAAATGGAACAGAACAATGACCTTCGTGAAGTACAAGCTAGTGTGAGAAAAATCTCAACCAATACCAAGACTTTGTTACAGTCATTGCCTCTTGTGTATGACCAGGTTAGTTATTGTTTCCGAGTTTAGTTTAGACCAGGTCAGCCTGTTGTTGATCGACCGACACTATAAAAGTCTATAAAAAAGGTGAGTTATGGTGTTTTTCTAATCTTTCCCTTTAAACCTCGGGTTCTTTATAATGAGGCACACACACACACACACCCTTTGGATCAAGCGTTGTGCGTGAATGCAAGAGTAAGTGTGTAAGCATTAACCATATAAACAACTAATATTTTATCTGTTCTGGTCAAGTTATGCTCGTGATGTCATAATATACAGTATATATGACAGATTTTTTCAAGAATGTCTAGACAAATGCACACACATTTACAAACACAGTGTGCAGTACCTGTTCTGCGACAGTTAAATTAAAGCTGCCAACTTCAACAACGCAACAATGCCAAGAAAAATATATGGGAGAAATATAAGTAGTTTCATAAGTAGTTTTCATAAGTTTCATAAGTAGTTTCATCTCTGTGTACACTCATGCATGATTTCATTTAATACTCCCAATGTCAGCCTAGCAATGTCAGTGGAATTCTAATGACACATGCCAATGAATGGAACTTCAGATGATCTTTGTCAAGTACAAGCTAGTGTGAGTAAAATCTCAACCAATACCAAGACTTTGTTACAGTAATTGCCTCTTGTGTATGACCAGGTTAGTTATTGTTTCTGAGTTTAGTTTAGACCAGGTCAGCCTGTTGTTGATCGACTGACACTTGCCTGTAAAAAAGGTGAGTTATGGTGTTTTTCTAATCTTTCCCTTTAAACCTCGGGTTTCTTTATGATGAGGCACACACACACACACACACACACACACACACACACACACACACACACACACACACACACACACACACACACAAGTGACCAGTTCATCTGAGCCAATCAGTGTCCAGAAACTCTGGCCATGTGACCTCCCCCTCCCTCTCAGATTTTAGTTTCAGTGAAGCGGAACCAAAAGACCAACGCAAAAGATGCAGCTGAATAGTTGTTTACAGACTGGTTAGATCGCCCTTTGGATCAAGCGTTGTGCGTGAATGCAAGAGTAAGTGTATAAGCATTAACCATATAAACAGTGGACATTTTATCTATTCCGGTCACAAGTTATGCTCGTGATGTCGCAATATACAGTATGTATGACAGATGTTTTTCAAGAATGTCTAGACAAATGCACACACATTTACAAACACAGTGTGCAGTACCTGTTCTGCGACAGTTACATTAAAGCTGCCAACTTCAACAACGCAACAACGCCAATAACGCAATCACTCATCTTCACACAATCTCACGCCACACATTCAACTTCAAGCTTTCATATTGAAACAACTGTCTATAGAGGGGATGCGAGCAAAATCACTGAGCTCCAGCCACTTTCTGATGAGACAGCTGAAAGAAATGTGAATGTGTATGAATCAAAATGATAAGATGATGAGCAAGCCGAGGACAATGGTGACGGTGGCAAGGAAAAACTCTCAGAAATGGCAGTAGAAAGGAACCTTGAGAGGAACCAGACTCAGCAGGGAACGTATCCACATTTGGGTTGATAATGTATAACAATGGAAAGCTGCAAACGCCTTTATTCATTATGAAGTGAATTCGTTACATCTGTGTATTGTGGTCGGAGCACAGGGCACAAGGCTCCGCCTTTTTCCCCTCCAAGTGAAGAAAAATAATATTTGCATAATGTAATAATTGTAATAATAGTACTGACCAGATTTTCAACAATCTAATAAAATAAATTGACATTCAAATATATTCCCAAACTAAAGCAAAGTTACACACCAGCTGGAGCATTAAAGAGTGAGTGAGGGCAGTGACATAGTATTTTCCAAAGAGGGAAATACATGTAATTATTTGCAGTGACATTACAATATTTGCATCGAGTTTAATCATGTGGTGCTTTTATTTTCATAAGAGCATTTAATGTATGCATGTGTGTTTGGCCTATGATAGATTGGCACCCTGTCCAGGGTGTCCCTGCCTTGTGCTCAAAGTCTCTTGGGCTAGGCTCCAGGCTCTCCGCAACCCTGTACAGGGTTTTACATTAAACTTCAAACATATTTCAAAATAATTGTACTGTAGTACACTTTCCAAAAATATATTATAAAAAAATTAACTTTACGAGAAAAGTCAGTTTAATTTCCAAAGCACACTTATTTAAACTTTTGTTTTTCAATTTATTTTTAGCATATTTTAAAAATGAATATGCTTGAAATAATCATTGTAACAATGTACAGGAAGTATACATTAGAATACAAATGTTAATATACAGTAGTCTTAGTATATTTTCAGTTAAATTTGACTGTACTTATTTATGCTTATATTGAAGGCACTACTCTCTCTCGCACGCATGCTGAATCTCTCTCGCGAGCACACTTCACCTTGTTTTTGCGCTGAAACTCACTTTTGCACATTCAAGCTTATTCATGAGTGTGTGACCTCTGTGTCTTCCGTGCACTTAATGTCATAAAGCTCAATATCATAAAGCTTGCTCAAACTGCAAGAGCATTAGAACTTTTCCACTATTCCAGCCAACCAGAACTAGAGTAGGGCCAACACCAGCCAATCAGAAACAGAAGATGGGCACACTCTCTGTTTCTGGTTTGGCTCTGCTATTCTCCGCTTCTATTTTGAATTCAAGGCTGGAAGCTGCATCATTGCATGTGTTAGTTCTTATCGTTACTATTTTATGTTCATCGGCATGAAGGAAATTTTGTTTGGTTTAAAATTAAGTACATAGTTAAAACTATAGAATGTATTTTGTTAAAATGTTAGTGCAAAATCTTATGCACTTCACTTCTAGTATAATCCTCCACAGCTCTCGCCCTTTTCCCTCTCAAAAGCTACACTCGATGCTGCGTGAAAGTGCTATCCTCCGTAGAAAAGGTCTCCGTGATCGGTTGTTGAAGCATGTGCTGCTTGGCTTGTATAACCTCAGTCAGGTGACGTCATCTGATCAGATACACCTGGAGGTTATAAATAGGTCTGAACCAGAAACATCCTCAGATCTTTTGTCTTCAAGGACTGCATTGTGTTTGCGGGTGTACAGTATGTTTTTAAAAACGATAAGAAAGAAAACGAAACTAAAATGCCTGAGTTAAGGAAGAGATGCTTACCTTCGTGTGATAGACTTGTCATGCTCTTTGTTTTGAGTGTTTGTGCGAAGAGCACGCCTTCAGAAGCTCGAGTAAGAATGCTTCGCGCCCGGCTCGCATTCTTTAAAGAGAAATCGCGAGACTCGCTGCACTCTTGGGGATCGCGTGTTGATCTGGCAGAAGCGCGTGAGATGGGTTCACCCTTTTTTCTCACGCTCTCACCGGTCCAGGAAACTCCCACGTCCGGTTCTGAAGCGCACCTCGATGCCTCGTCTGATCAGGCGCCGGAGAACTCCTCCCTTCTCTCAGGTGAGTTTACCTCCTCAGAACGCTCCTCTCGTAACGAGCGAGAGTATGACGAATTACTGGGGATGGTAACTACGGCAGTCGAACGCCTACATCTTGACTGCCCCCAAGAACAGGAGAGCCCCAAACACTCAAGATTGGTCGACAGGTTTCTTTTGGGTGGCCAAGGTGAGGGACCTCAACGAAGGACTCTCCCTTTCTTTCGTGACCTCCATGACGAGGTAACTTGCTCATGGAACAAGCTTTAATCATCCTGTATATTTGTACCAACGACGTTTGGTTATTCAATGATCATTGATGCAAAGACGCAGGGCTACATGATGATGCCTCAGATTGAAGACGCTATGAATGGCAAACCCTGTAGACCCAGTCCACTGCCAGATTCTGTGTTGGAGTTTCTGCATGAGAAACTGTCCTCAGGCATATACCTCAGCACTCTCAGGACGTAAGCCAGTTCGGCTTACCATGTTCTTATTGAGGGGGTTTCTGTGGGAAATCACCCATTAGTTTCCCACTTTATTCATGGAGCTAAACGGTTAAGGCAGCCCATTAGAACAACAGTCCCTTTATTTATCTTCCGAAAGTTCCTTTCTCTACGCAACCAGTTGTTCTTGAAGCCTTCTGTCCTCCGCCATTAATGCCAGGAAAGACTTCACTTATGGTGTCCAGTATGTGCTCTACAGAGTCAGTGGCGCAAATTGGAGCAGCTCTTTATATTTTATGCCCGCTGCCACTAGGCAAACTATGTCACATTAAAAGGTTGAGGGCCGCTATTGCCCTTGACTCTGAGGTGCATGGTCACACTTCACCTCTAGGAGTTAGGGTTCCATTCAACTAAGGAGTTTGCAAGGTGTCCCTTTGCAGAAAGATTGTGATGCAGTAGGTTGGTCCCCTCAACACACTTTTCTCAGATTTATTGTTTGGATGCCCATGCTACTCCAGGCTCATGGGTCCTAGAGTCAGCATCCCACAATCAGGTCTAGACCTCTTTAATGATTGTAGCTTTTGAAAAGGGAATGGTCGAGTTACTTTTCTATAACCCTGTTTCCTGAAAGAGAGGGAAAGAGATGCTGTGCTCCAATGCTGCACTGTAGGCGTGACTGGACATCCTTTCAGACAAAATTGACCTGAGGATGTTTTCGGTTTAGTCCTATTTATAACCTCCAGATGTACCTGATCAGATGACGTCACCTGACTGAGGTTATACAAGCCAGGTTTTGGCGTGTTTGACACACATGCTTCAACAAGCGTTCACGGAGAAATTTTTTCCATAGCGTTTTCATGCAGTGTCTCGTTCCCGCTTTTTCAGGGAACAGGTTTACAGTGAAGTAACCCGAGACATTTTTGCTTAGACCACAAAGTGTACTTTTTTTGGATTTGGTCAAAAGCATGCTACTGCTGCAATAAGATTATATTCATGGTATATTACTCATTTATTTGTAACACAGTAAAAATTGGTGTAATGTACTTTAATACATTAAATACTTTAATTTTATTAATTAATGTGTCAGGTATGTGCATTAGTTCATAAACATATACTTCAAGTGTACTAAGTATACCTGAGGTTGTTCCACTTTAGCACACAAAAGTACACTTAATACACTTAAAATTGTGCTTTTGTATAATTTAATTACAACTTAAATGCACTTAGGAAAAAAATAGTTGTTCCAAAATAACAAACTTCAAGTAGTCATTAGTCTGGACCAGTGTTGGGGGAGGTTACTTTTTAAAGTAACTAATTACAAAATAACTGTTTTTAAAAAGTAATCAGTTACATTACAGCATTACTTCTGATAAAAGTAACTAGTTAGAGTACTTTTTCCATTGCAGAAAATTTAAACTCCTTCATGATTCCTCATGCATGTTGTTTTAGTCAAGTTATAATTATTCTACCACCATCACTCAGCGAAGTTTGGCCCATAATTTGTAAACGACTAATAACCCTATTTCACCTACATGGTTTCATGCAGTGGCTGTAAGTATGGTTCATCATAATTCACAATGAGTTTTGGCGCTGTAATTTTGATTCCATCTTTCCGCGTGTCTGTCCTCGCAGACATTCGCTGCTTGGGGGGGATGGAGGGGTTCTAGGTTGGTTTGCGGATTACATTTTTGAAAATAGAACTAAATAACTGAGTACTTAAATGGCGGTTAGATTACTTGTTACATCAAAAAAGTAACCCAAGTACTCCACACCCAACACTGGTCTGGAGCAAGTACACTGAATTATGCTTTGGCACGGTAGGATTTAATATACATAGCATAATATACTTATTTTCACTAGGGTGGATATGCGCAGTGAGGAGATCAAGTGTGTGAACCAATGCCCTTATTTCCAGAACCTCTCAGGAAGCTTTTCTGAAAAGTTGGTAGCTGTAGTTACAAAGCTGTTCTGTGTTAAATACCAGGTAAAATATTACCTCATAAAAAACCATCTCATGGTATGTGAATGAGCATCACAGAGAGACAGTGATGAGGAGTCACAGTTTCTTCCTTAACCACCAATATATGAAATTCATAACAGGTAACAGAGTACAAAAATCATGCATTTACCAACAGAAAATTTCAGCAATGGTATCACCAATCACCCTGGACAGGGTGTCAATCCATCGCAGGGCACAGACACACACACATACACTCACTCATTCACACACTACGGGCAATTTGGAAACGCCAATTAGCCTAACCGACATGTCTATGGACTGTGGGAGGAAACTGGAGAACCCGGAGGAAACCCACCAAGCACGGGGAGAACATGTAATCTCCATGCACACAGAAACGGCAATCGAGCCATTGCTGGGGATCAAACCCAGATGGTGCAAGGCGACAGTGCTAACCACTACACCACCGTGCCACCACAATTTTATTAATTAAAAATAGAATTTTATAAATAAACCATAAAGTTTTGGGGGTACTAGTGGGTGCTCTCCTAATACTTGCTACAACAAACCCCTACAAGACAACATAGTTGTTACTGTGTTTACATATAGGATTACTCCCAAAGAGATGATTTTACCTTAGACTTTTCACTTTACTGTGAGAATTCTCCAGTACAGTAGAGAGAGTCTTTACTCCTGAGTCTCCTAGTGGTTTGTAGAACAGATTCAGTGTTTTCACAGCCAGATGCAGTTCTCTCAGATTGGAGGTTTCTGAGTTAAGTGCTGAGACCAGAGCTGAACAACTTTTCACTCCAACTTCATCACACCTGATACTGAAGGAAATAAAATAAAGTTATCAATAAATTTAATAGAAATTATCAAAAAGTCCTTAATCTTTCACTGCACCTTCTTATTTTACAAATTCTAAAAGAACACCAGTTAGACAATATGCCCAAAGAGACACTACAGCTAAAATGTTAATTTTAACAACCAATGCATCTGTTTTAAACATCTCCAGGGTGCTTTATATATGTAGTTTTAACAGATATACAATACAAAAGAAAAACACACACACACACACTTTATACAGTGCAGTAGCAGAAATTTATCTAATCTTAATTTATCTAATCAAATTACGTAGCTAGCATAACTAATGTCAGAATATCATGAGAGGCTACAATTATTAGGTTAACTGGAATATAAACGCACTCACACACACACACACACACACGTGCGCGCACACGCACAAGAAGCCAAACAACGCCCAAAAATATGAACATTGATTACTTAATCCATTTAAGATCAATTGACTAATCACAGTTAGTGGTATCTACAGTAGGGTTGTAACCCTTCCAATATAAGAGTGTGATTTAAAAATTATCCACACTCAGGCAATAGAATATATTCAAATAGATCTTAATTTCAATACACTTTGTTCATCTGTCAACAAGCTGTCGTATTCCCTCATTAAAAATGTTTTAGGCTGACTGGAGAGACAGTAGCCTTGAACAGAAGCACTGATAAGACTTTGTGGCCAACAGAATTTTAATATAACCAGAGTGTGGATCATTTTTGACTCATCCTCATAATATAGGATTGACCTAATTTGAAATATAAAATAAATAAATAATTGTCTTTAATAAATTGTCCTGCGGTTTTCATACATTCTGTATCCATTCATAGATAGAAGTTTTCATAGTGGTAAGAAAAATAATGAGCTGTGTGAGCTTTCAGTGAAGTTTGAAAAGGGATTTATGTATTTATTATCAAAGACAAAATAAT
This sequence comes from Clarias magur, assembly GCA_013621035.1. Classification (NCBI taxonomy): domain Eukaryota; kingdom Metazoa; phylum Chordata; class Actinopteri; order Siluriformes; family Clariidae; genus Clarias; species Clarias magur. Next base: position 301,740 of record QNUK01000484.1, on the reverse strand, counting down.
AATCAATAATTTGTAATTACTATAATGTTGTAATTAAATTTTAATTATCTATTACATCAATAATCACAGGCGTGACACGGGACACAGTCCTCTCCCTGACAATGAAAACAATGCAGACTGTACAGTTTACTGTGGTTCATGCGGCAGGTGATCATTTTCAGACAGATTCATGTCATAAATTGTAGTTTACAGTCTACAAATATGTCAATATGCAACTTATAATGGTCTGAATAAATAACCATTTTTTCTGTATATAAGTCATAAATATTATCTTTTAAAATATTTTATTCAACAATAAATACAGTGTTAAGCTGTCATCACTTTATGGTGACAGATAATGTAAATATAACACAGCTGTGTACATGTACACAATTGACCAGTTTAACAGTAAAATATGCTTAACACAAATGTTAAAATAATTACCAATATTAATACTATTAATATATTATTAAAATTATTAATAGTAATGATTCTGTTTCTTCTTGTAAATAAAAATACTTTGACTGTTGTGGGTAGGGGCCACGGTGGAAATCGAAAGGGCCCCTACATGTTCTTAAACAGTGTTGATGAAACAGCACTGTGGGGAGTTATCCTGGTTTCCTCTCTATTCCAAGATGGCGGCGCGGCAGTAGCACGCAGCGGCCACTCCGGAGCCAAAATGGTGCTACATTGTTTATGTCGTGTCGTAGCGTTTTTATTTTGCAAAGTTTATGGACACCGGCACAAACGGTGCTCATACATACCACCGCCAGAAACTTTTGCAACTCAATAAACCGGCATATTTCATTCAAGATGAGCTGCAGGAGAAGCTACGCGACCTCGGCTTGCTTCGGGAACCAGGCTCCCAGTCCTCGGCGTTGCCTGATGCCCGTGGCCGGAGGAGGGGACATCGCAAGCGGTGCGCGAGGAAGCGGAAGCGCGGCAAGCGGGCGGGAGTCTGTGCTAGGCTAAAAACAAATCCTAGCCGGCCAGCTCTCCCGTCCATCATCTTATCTAACGTCTGCTCCCTGGAAAATAAACTGGACTACATCCGACTGCAACAGGCTACACAGAGGGAGGTTAGGGACTGCTGTGTGTTTGTTTTCACGGAGACATGGCTCAGCGACAGAGTTCCAGACACCGGCATTCAGCTAGACGGACTAGCCTCGTTTCGCGCCGACAGAAACGCAGCTCTGTGCGGTAAGACTCGCGGCGGCGGTTTGTGTGTCTACATCAACACGAAATGGTGTAAGAACTCTGTGCTAGTTTCTAGTTTTTGCTCATCGCTGGTGGAGATTGTGACTGTTAGATGTAGACCTTTTTATTTACCACGGGAATTCACCACTGTTTTCATTATCGGAGTGTACATTCCACCTAGCGCTAATGCTAAGGAAGCGCTATGGGAACTGTATGCTAAGATCAGTAATCTGCAGAACACACACCCGGATGGACTGGTTATTGTTGCTGGAGATTTCAACCATGCAAATCTCAAGTCAGTGCTTCCTAAATTCCATCAGTATGTGGACTTTGCAACGAGAGGGGAAAACACGCTGGATCTTGTTTACACAAACATCCCCGGCGCATATCGGGCAGAGCCCCGCCCCCACCTCGGCTACTCAGACCACATCTCTGTCATGCTAATTCCAGCATATAGACCACTCGTCAGGCGTTCAAAACCGGTTCTGAAGCAGGTGAAAACCTGGCCAGCAGGAGCCATCTCTGCTCTTCAGGACTGTTTCGAGAACACTGACTGGAACATGTTTAGGGAGGCTGCAACTTACGGCGACTACACCGACTTGGAGGAGTACACGTCATCAGTGACCAGCTACATCAACAAGTGCACCGATGACGTCACTGTCTCCAAGAACATCATCTCACGACCCAACCAGAAACCGTGGATTACTGCGGAGGTGCGTGCACTACTGAAAACCAGAGACTCTGCCTTCAAAGCGGGGGACAAGGCGGCCCTAAGAACAGCAAGGGCCAAACTGTCCCGGGCCATCAGAGAGGCGAAGCGCGCACACGCCCAGAGAATCCACAATCACTTCAGGGACAGCGGTGACACACGGCGCATGTGGCAGGGTATACAAGCCATCACTCACTACAGGACTTCATCACCTGCCTGTGACAGTGACGGCTCCCTTCCAGATGCGCTGAATAACTTCTACGCACGGTTCGACATGCAGAACGACGTGACGCCGAGGAAGACTATCCCTCCGCCGAATGACCAGGTGCTGTGTCTCACCACGGCTGATGTGAGGAAAACTCTACGCAGAGTCAACCCACGTAAAGCTGCTGGACCAGACAACATCACAGGCAGAGTGCTCAGAGAATGCGCAGAACAGCTGGCAGGTGTTCTCACCGACATATTCAACATCTCTCTGAGCAGCGCCGTCGTTCCCACATGTTTTAAGTCTACCACCATCGTCCCCGTGCCGAAGAAGTCTTCTGTGTCCTGTCTCAATGACTACCGCCCTGTTGCACTAACACCCATCATCATGAAGTGCTTCGAAAGGCTTGTCATGAGACACATCAAAGCCCTGCTGCCCCCCTCAATGGACCCCCTGCAGTTCGCATATCGTCCAAACCGTTCAACGGACGATGCCATCTCCACCACACTCCACCTGGCACTGTCACATCTTGAAAAGAAAGACACTTACGCCAGAATGCTGTACATAGACTTCAGTTCAGCATTCAATACAATCATCCCCCAACACCTGATCGGGAAGCTGAGCTTGTTGGGCCTGAACACCTCCCTCTGCAACTGGATCCTGGACTTTCTGACCAAAAGACCTCAAGCAGTGCGGATCGGGAGCTACACCTCCAGCACCACCACACTGAGTACTGGGGCCCCCCAGGGCTGCGTGCTCAGCCCCCTGCTGTTCACACTGCTGACTCATGATTGTGTAGCGACACACAGCTCCAATCATATCATCAAGTTCGCTGATGACACGACCGTGGTGGGTCTCATCAGCAAGAACGACGAGTCGGCGTACAGAGAGGAAGTGCAGAGGCTAACGGACTGGTGTAAAGACAACAACCTGGCTCTGAACGTCAAAAAGACAAAAGAGATGGTTGTTGACTTTAGGAGGACTCGGAGCGAACACTCTCCACTCAGCATCAACGGCTCTTCTGTGGAGATCGTCAAGAGCACAAAATTCCTGGGCGTCCACCTGGAGGAGAACCTCTCCTGGTCCCTCAACACCAGCTCTCTGCATAAGAAAGCCCAACAACGTCTTTTCTTCCTGAGAAGGCTGAGAAAGGTCCAGCTTCCATCACCGATCCTCACCACCTTCTATAGAGGAACCATCGAGAGCATCCTGAGCAGCTGCATCACTGTCTGGTTTGGGAATTGTACCGTGTCAGACCGCAAGACCCTACAGCGGATAGTGAGGACAGCTGAGAAGATCATCGGGGTCTCTCTCCCTTCTATCGAAGACCTTTACACCACACGCTGCATCCGCAAAGCCACCAGCATTGTGGCTGACCGGACACACCCCTCACACACACTCTTCACCCTCCTGCCATCTGGAAAAAGGTACCGAAGCATTCGGGCACTCACATCCAGACTGAGAAACAGTTTTTATCCGCAAGCCATCCGTCTCCTAAACACAAAAGGACTGGACTGATACCTGACACACACACACACACACACACAAATCACTCAGACGAACTAAATAACATCTGGACTGAGCTGATAAACACACATGCACAATCACACTGATGCACACCCATCCCAATCTGCTCATACCTACATACCTGTGCTGCTCCTTGCAATTTTTTGCACAATATTTAAATTGCTATTTATTGCTATTTGCACACAATACTTGTCAAAATACAAGTCAAAATTTTAAACTGTTTACTGCTGCTCTTCCCACTACCTCAATTCATCCTTCATCAAAAAGTACTGTTATGTCTTACATTGTTGTGTCTGTCATGTACCACTTTGTTTGCACATTTGCACGTGCACTTTGTCTATTTTTGTATTTTTGTATAGATATTGATAGTTCTTCTTTTAGAGTAACTTAAAAATGTAAAATTTATGTTGTACATTTATGTTGTTACATGTATGTAGCACCCTGGTCCTGGGGGAACGTTGTTTCGTTTCACTGTGTACTAACTGTATATGGTTGGAATGACAATAAAAGCCTACTTGACTTGACTTTTAATAAAGCATAAAACTGAAAAAATGTGACTCACACATCAAATGAGCTACTGCGTAATAATATGTTCAGAAATAAATATCAAGAATTTTATGTAGTCATCAGACTGATGGTACCAAAAATCTTATTTATACAGTATTATGAAGTGGCATCAAATGGCAATAAAAGACAGTACCATGCCATACAAGTTCAGTAACAGCAGTCCCCCCACCTTCCCCTCCCATCCCCCAAGGGTTAGGGAAATCATAGTTCCTTGATTTTCAAAACGGAGAAGAGAGATGCACACCACAATCACGACATGTCACACTGTTTATCATGTGTATACAGTAAATTAAAATTTTCTTTTCATAATGCGCTGATGGCGCATGTCTGTTTGATTATTATTGAGCGACTGATCAAGACTGATTGGCAGATTTCAGGGTGGGCCATTTATATGGATACACCTTAATAAAATGGGAATGGTTGGTGATATTAACGTCCTGTTTGTGGCACATTAGTATATGTGAGGGGGCAAACTTTTCAAGATGGGTGGTGACCATAGTGGCCATTTTGAAGTCGGCCATCTTGGATCCAACTTTGTTTTTTTTAATAGGTAGAGGGCATGTGACACATCAAACTTATTGGGAATTTCACAAGAAAAACAATGGTGCGCTTTACAATGGTGTGCTTTAACGTTACTTTATTTTTTCATGAGTTATTTACAAGTTTCTCTTTGTTCACAGCCATTGACATGTCGATGAGCGGATCGAAATTGTGTTGATATTTGGTGAACGCAGTAACCGGGTCATTGCAGCAGATTTCAATGCAAAACACCCCACGAGACCACCCATCTCCCATGCTACAGTTAGCAAACTGCTTGCTAAGTTTCGTGAAACTGGTTCAGTGTTGGATTTGCCAAAATGTGGACGCATGAAAACTGTCACTAATGAACAAACATCAGTGGCTGTCCTAGCTTCATTCAGCAAGAGCCCACAACGTAGCACTCGCCGCATATCACTGGAGAGTGGCATTAGTCGAACATCCCTTTGGTGGATATTAGCTACTCACAAATGGCACCCTTACAAACCCCAACTACTGCAGCATCTCAACGAGGATGACCCAGATCGGTGCACACAATTTGCAGAATGGGAAAAACAAAAATTGGAACAGGACCCTTAGTTCACGCAGAACATTTTGTTCAGTGATGAGGCAAACTTTTATGTGAATGGTGAAGTTAACAAACAAAACCATCGCTATTGGTTTGACACTAATCCACATTGGATAGATCCCTCCAAGACTGTTGGAACAAAAAAAGTGATGGTATGGTGTGGTATATGGGGTACAAAGATAGTGGGGCCATTCTTCATCAATGGAAACCTCAAGGCAACTGGATATTTGAAATGAAGTGTTTCCCTCTTTATGCACTGAAGCTGGCACGTTCCCTGAGTTTTTCCAGCAAGATGGTGCACCACCACATTATGGGTGTCAGGTCCGAGCATTCCTAGATGAAGAGTTTCCTGAAAAGTGGATTGGTCGTCGTGGGCCAGTTGAATGGCCCCCAAGGTCTCCCGATCTGACCCACTTAGACTTTTACTTTGGGGTCATCTGAAGGAAATTGTCTATGGTCTGAAGATACGATATGTGCAGCACCTGAAACTACGGATACTGGAAGCCTTTGCTGGCATTTCTCCTGCGGTGTTGCTATCAGTGTGTGAAGAGTGGGAGAAGAGGGTTGGATTGATAATCCATCACAATGGGCAGCACATTGAACACATTTTATAAGTAGTCAGAAACTTGTAAATAACTAATGAAAGAATAAAGTTACGTTAAAACCAAGCACACCATTGTTTTTCTTGTGAAATTCCCAATAAGTTTGATGTGTCACATGACCCTCTTCCTATTGAAAAAACAAAAGTTGGATCCAAGATGGCCAACTTCTAATTGGCCACCATGGTCACCACCCATCTTGAAAAGTTTGCCCCCTCACATATACTAATGTGCCACAAACAGGACGTTAATATCACCAACCATTCCCATTTTATTAAGGTTTATCCATGTAAATGGCCCACCCTGTACAGTAAATTAAAATTTTCTTTTCATAATGCGCTGATGGCGCATGTCTGTTTGATTATTTTTGAGCGACTGATCAAGACTGATTGGCAGATTTCTGAATACAAATGATTTAGAAAAAATGTTCACAACCCAATAAATAGTAAATAGACAAATGTTACTTTATCAGCTGTTTTTATGAATAAAACGACAAAGGTCTTTCCCCCCTATCACTATATATATATATATATATATATATATATATATATATATATATATATATATATATATATATATATATATATGTATATATTATAGTAGTGAAAGGCAAGAGTCCCTTCTGAATGTGGGTCGCCTGAGCAGCTTTCCCGGCTGGGATCAGGGTCTTAACGCAATTCTCTCAGTGGCCTTTTGCTCTTCAGCAGCGGGGTCTGCGTGGGAGGGATGGTGCCGAGGGAGCTCAAGCAGTTCTATTCTGTGGTGTCCCTCTCAAAGAGATCAATGGGCGGCATTCCGGGTTGTGCACTGCACTTGATTTGTCTGATTCGAATCAAACTTAAAACGTGAAAGTCTTTCATCACAATAGTCCACAGGGATGCTACAGTGAGCTCATGAATTTTTTATTTTCACATATTTGTATCTGCATGTTGGTTTAAGCTACAGTCATGAGAATTCAGCCAAATTGTACCTTTATCATTCCTTAGAAAGTTGTTACTTTTGTGCCCATTTTGTTATTCTGCCATAATGAAGTAGCTACATAAAAGCCTAATAACATCTCCTACTACATACTTTGTTCAAATTTAACAAATTTCATAAGAAGCATTTATAGACCTAGCCCAACAAAAACTATAACTACAAAAACTATTTTGTTTTTCGATTTGTCAAACTCTATTCAACATGACAAACAGAATGACAAAATTGGATGAGCGCCACTTGGTGGTGCCATTGAAACTTAGGAAGTGGTAAACAGGATTTAACTTTTCCTTTTGGTATAAACATGCACCAAATATCCAACATAAAGCAGCATAACCTTTTAATTATTTCAAGATAGTGAGTCATAACGTCAGTGTTTTTCTCCTCAAATGAAATGAGCTGCCCCCCACACATCTACTAAATACGCTTCAGTCTTATGCATTTGTGTGTGAATTTGATTAATTATTATTATTATTATTATTATATTTAACTATTTATTTGCATTAACTCCACCCTAAATCATCTTGAGATCAAAACATCCCACAGCAGATATTTGTGAAATGTTTCCATTTTCTCTCTCTCGAACAGTAGAACAGTTATATTCAGCTTTACTTACATTGCTTTTCTGGATGCTGCAATCACAGGCATCAGCTTCAGAAGAACATCATCTGTTATCTTATCTGGACTGAAATATTTATTCAGGTCAAACTCTTCCAGCTCCTGTGCTGATGTCAGTAACACAAACACCAGAGCAGACCACTGTGAAGAAGAGAGTTCACTTTGTTTTCCAGATTTCAGGTAGTGTTGGATTTCCTCCTCTAGAGAATTATCACCCAGTTCATTCAGACAGTGGAACAGATTGATGGATTTCTCTGTAGAACGTTCTGTACGGATCCTCATCTTAATGTACTTAACTGTTTCCTGTGTGCTCTGGGAGCTACTTCCTGTCTGTGTTACTAAGGCCTGTAAGAGTTTCTGATTAGACTCCAGTGAGAGACCCAGAAGAAAGCGAAGGAAAAGATCCAGATGTCCAGTCTGACTTTCTAAAGCTTCATCTACAGCACACTGGAAATCGAAAACTGTAATCTGTAATTTTGAAGCCTGATTCTTTTTAAGAACATTTCTCTTTTCTGTCCTGAACATCAGGTGCACATACAGAGCTGCGAGGTGTTCCTGAACGCTCAGATGAACAAAGCAGTACACTTTACTCTGGTGATGCCCAAACTCCTCTCTGAAGATGTGCGTACACACACCTGAGTACACTGCTGCTTCTCCCACATCAATGCCACACTCTCTCAGGTCTTCCTCATAGAAGATCAGGTTCCCTTTCTTCAGCTGCTCAAAAGCCAGTTGTCCCAGTTTAAGAAGCATTTCCTCATCACTCTCCTGCTTCTTTGAGTATTTTTCTCTTATGATGTTTATCTGAATGATGAGGAAGTGTGTGTACATTTGAGTCAGAGTCTTGGGGATCTCTCCACTCTCTGCTTCACACAACATTCTCTCTAGAACAGCGGCTGAAATCCAGCAGAAGACTGGGATGTGACACATGATGTAGAGGCTTCTTACTGACTTCAGGTGTGTGATGATGTTAGTGGCCAGGCTCTGATCACTGATCCTCTTCCTGAAGTACTCCTCCTTCTGTGGGTCATTGAACCCTCGTACCTCTGTGACTCGATGGACACACTCAGAGGGGATTTGATCAGCTGCTGCAGGTCGGGAGGTGATCCAGATGAGAGCAGAGGGAAGCAGATTCCCTTTGATCAGGTTTATCAGCAGCACAGGCACTGATACTGATTCAGTTACATCACACACTCTCACTGTGTTCTGGAAATCTAGAGGAAAACGACACTCATCCAATCCATCAAAAATGAACAGAACTTTTTCCAAACTGAACATTTCTGTTTCTTTTGTTTCTTTGAAAAAGACATGAAGGAGCTCCATCAGACTCAGTTTCTGGTCCTTCATCAAATTCAGCTCTCTGAAAGGAAGTGGAAATATGAGGTGGACGTCCTGATTTGCTTTCCCTTCAGCCCAGTCCACAATGAACTTCTGCACAGAGACTGTTTTTCCGATGCCAGCGACTCCCTTTGTCAGCACAGTTCTGATGGGTTCGTCTTGTTCAGATAAGGGCTTAAAGATGTCATTGCATTTGATTGGTGTTTCCTCTGTTGTTCTCCTGGATGCTGCTTCTATCTGTCTCACCTCATGTTCATTATTGACGTCTCCACTGTCTCCCTCTGTGATGTAGAGCTCTGTGTAGATCTCATTCAGGAGTGTTTGGGTTCCCAGGTTTATTATCACTCCATTCAAGAATTGAAACTTTTTCATCAGATTTAATTTGAAATTCTTTTCCTGAAATTCAGCAGATTCTGGGTCGTGCCTGTGAGATGGTGAAGTAGAATGTGGTGAGACATGGGGTCCAATAATTAATCTTTAAGATGTAATTTTTCTGACCGGTTATCACTGATAGCTCTTTATAATGTTCTCACTATGTGTTTGTTTTATTCTACTGTATGTTTTCTATAATCTAATCACTCTGTAGTTAATAACAGCAGAGATGTTTATAACACCAGTGTGTCAGAGTCACAGTCATGTTGTTGGTTTTGTTCTTACCCTGTATCTGTGATGATGCAGTTTTCTATTCTGTCTCCTGCCTTCTGTAGATCACTGTGAACAAAAATTGTAGTTGATCATTTCCACTATAGCCTGAACACTAGCCTTGGAAGCATAGTTTGTGTTTTCTAGGCAATATTAAATCAGAACTGAGGTGCATACTGTATAAGTAGTATTACATTAAGTCTTTATTTTCTGTTTAAAATTTTCCTGCTCTGCACACTGCCCAAGACGTTTTTCATGTGAAAAGTCAGTTTAATGTAAGTAAAATAAGGGTAAATTCCACAATCCTCATTCCGTGCAAAAATGCATTCCAACGTTCAGCTGATATTCATAAAAAACTTCTGCAGTTCCACTTATGAAATAAAAAATTATTTTAGAAATTAAAAAGAATTCCCTTCATGCTAGTGAAATTATCTGTCCCTACAGAAAGAAAAAAAAAATCTTTAATTTTGTTAAGTCACAAAATAAAAGAAACAGCTAGAGAATAACTTATAAAACAAGATAATTATCCTCACATGCCCAGGTCTAAGAGTTTAAATGTTGACAGAAAAAATTGCATTATGATATTTCAAATCTTGGCAGGCACAGAATGTTTGCTGTATGTTCCCTGTTAGTCCTGGGATGTAAAATAGGTTTCCTAGTCAGCCTTTGGAAAGAAGACCCAGGAATTTCTATGTTTTTTGTTTATATACAGATTGCCAAGGAAGGACCTTTGCTTTCTCCTTGCTCAGTACTTTCCTGTTCCTTATCATCTCAGAAAATTTCCCATTACGATGCAATCTAACTTTCCCAGAAATCTTTCCCATTATCCATGACCTTTCCACCACCTTGGCTCTTCCTGTCATTCTTATGCCTTCTTTTTCATTTAGATTTTCTTTACTTGTAATGCTTCTTCTTTTAGATAAGCATGTGGCTAATAAACATACTGATAATACTGATAATAATGAAATTGTTTCTACATCCACCTGATATTTGGCCTCCATATTTAACTAGCGCAGTCCACCCTCTCCTATCATCCTCCAAGAACCACATGTGTTATTCTCAACTGATTCTATATTGAGAACTGATTCCCTCAGGTGTAATTATGAAGACTCTTCTTATTGTTATTAAATTAAGATGCGGGAAATACATCTAGAAAAACTAATGTGGGCTTGACAGGTGAGCGATAAACCTTGTCACCATATCCATAACAGGGACCGTATTCGATTAAGTCTCTCAAATAACAGGGACTTAATTGAAAGATCAGATTTTTTAAAGTAGCTCATAAACATAGCTAATGAATAATAAAAAAACAGTTAACTATTTTATCAGAAATGATAAAACATGTGTGCATACAATTGAAAATTTGTTTGGTCCATTAGTAACACGGAAAATGGAAATTTCAGGTTTCAGGTATTTTTCCCTGTAATTGTGTGCCCCCCACTGTTTCCCCTCCGAAATTACTACACATCTGCTTTTTTCCTCTGGTTCAACATGAAGGAAATGGGCTCAAATATCGGTTCGTCTCTTTGGCCTGACTAATACTGCTGCGATGACGACAAGATAAACATGACTGAGCTTGTAACATCCCGTCACTGCGCGCAGAAACTACTCCTGATATGCAGAGCGTCGTGACCCAGAAAACACTGCTGCTCATGCAATAATGAATGAACATCGTATCGCAGCGGATTGTGATGAAAATGATATTTTTACAAAAATAAAGCCAAGACGTCTTATTAGTTTAGATTTTTTTAAGCCACTATTTAGCCTTGTCTTTTTTTGTTAACAATATTGCATGCTAATTTCGTCACTGTCACTGCTGATTAATATCCGTGATGTCTTCTCATCATCTCGTCTTAATCTCATCAACCAATATGTTTCGCCATTATACACCTGTTTAGACCCCTGAAAGCAGCCGTACCCTCTTCATGAAGATTGTGGTGCATTCGTGGCAGCTAAGCCTGAAAAATATTTTAATGAGGGAGTACAAAACCTTATTGACAGATGGACAAAAATGCACTGAAAACAAAGGAGATTGTCCTTTTGTGTGTGTGTGTGTGTGTGTGTGTGTGTGTGTGTGTGTGTGTGTGTGTGTTGAGAATGTAAGAGGGAGAGAGAGAGAGAGTAGTAGTGGGTGTGCATGATCAGCTGTGACCGGTTTTATAGATATCCTCCAATTTGAATGTAGGTTCATGTATTTATGCATTGTTGTATGTACGTCATGATTGAATGAAGGGATTTCTTCAATAGATAATTAGATTAATTAAGGCTCTTAATCCTTTGTTCATTCAGTGTTTCCCCATTCGGGGTGGTGTACTTTGTAACCATTTTCCCAGATTAACTCTTTTTAACTCCTACTAATATACATAGCAAGATTTCCTGGTTGAATATTGATGTAATTCTAGAAAATTCTTTGCCTTGGTGTCCTATCAGTGCCTAAATTATGTTAAGCGGTGAGATAACCTGCGATGACAGAACATACAGCAAGCAAAAACATTTTTATACAATTAATGCATACTCACTCACTCACTCATCTTCTATACCGCTTTATCCTGTGTGTGTGTATTTAAGAGAATGTAAGAGAGAGAGAGAGAGAGAGAGAGAGAGAGAGAGAGAGAGTAACAGGGGGCCTGGAGCCTATCCCAGGGGGCTTAGGGCACGAGACGGGATAAACCCTGGACAGGGTGCCAATCCATCACAGGGCACAGATACTGTAAATACACTCACTCACACACTACGGGCAATTTGGGAACGCCAATTAACCTAACCTACATGTCTTTGGACTGTGGGAGGAAACCGGAGTAATTAATCCATACTTATTTTATCTACATAATTTATCTACATCAGAATACAGCACATCCAACCAAGGTACCAGAAACTAAGAAAAAACAATCTAATTAGGACAAAAATTATATTTGGACACTTAATATGATATGATGTTTTAGTATTTATTTTTCCGTCCTGTGTATCTAGATGAATTTCCCATTAACCGTGACTTCAGCAGTGACATTAAGGAGACATTACCTGTGTAGAGGGGAGGAGTCTCCAGCTTTAAAATTAGTAGGACGATCCATAGACCAGTCACTCTTCATGGAGATACAGCTGGGTGCTGCTGATTCTGATCTCTCTCCCTGGAGTTTACTGCAAAACATTAGACAGTCCTTTAATACAAACTTTACTGTTTTAAGTATCTTCTTAATTTAATAAGGACATAATTGTTCATACAGTAAATAAATAATTCTATTCTAAGAGGTGATTTTTAGCTTTAAGACCTTTAGTTAAATTATTCATCTTATGTGTTTATGTGTAAAATTATTCATTTTATGTGCTCTGTCACCTATGTGCAGTGTTTCCATTAGTGCGTGTGTGTGTGTTTGCGTGTGAAGCAAAGACAAGAGGGGAGAGGAGGAGGGAGGCAGCGTAGGACGTCTTTCACACACACAGTGTGTGCCCACAAACTGGAAACTGGATCTTTAACAAGGAACCTCTAAAAAAAAACTTTAAAAATCTTTAAAAAAAAAAAAACCCTCTCAGACCAAGTTACTTGCAATCCAAGGTTTCCCTGTACATGTTTCGGGAAAGAGGTTAATTATTTTGGTAATGATAAGTATACTAGTCTGAGATTTATACTGAGATAACTAGTCTGGAGATAATGCAGAAAAATAACATATTTACACAATCATGCATTCAAGTTCAAAACAGTTTTATTGTGTAGTGCTTTAAAAATCCAAAAATAAATAAATAAATAAATGAAGACTTTAAAAAGGAATAAATAGGGCAACATATCAACGTGTACCTAAAAAAAAAAACATGAACCATTTTACCATGGCATTTAAAAAAAAAAAAAAAAAAAAAGCCCAACAAGGAAATTGCCATATGCATATTAATTCCTAACAACCTGCTACAACAATTCTACAATGAAAGGGAGGGAAGTGGAACAGTAAGAATACAGAGTGAAGAGGTGAAGATGGTGTAGGAGTTTAAGTACTTGGGGTCAACAGTCCAGGGTAATGGAGAGTGTGGGAAAGAGGTAAAGAAGTGAGTGCAGGCAGGTTGGAATGAATGGAGAAAGGTGTCTGGAGTTCTGTGTGATAAAATATAATTGAGAATCGATGGGAAAATGCACAAGACAGTGGTGAGACCGGCCATGCTGTATGGTTTAGAGACAGCGTCACTGAGGAAGAGACAGGAGTCAGAGCTGGAGGGAGCAGAGCTGAAGATGTTGAGGTTCTCTTTGGGAGTGACACAAATGGACAGGATTAGGAACAAGTACATCAGAGGGGCAGCTCATGTTGGACGTTTGGGGAACAATGTCAGGGAGGCCAGATTAAGATGGTTTGGACATGTCCAGAGGAGGGAGAGCGAATATATTGATATGAGAATGTTGGACAGTTATCTGCCAGGCAGGAGGCAAAGAGGAAGCCAAAGAGGACGTACATGGATGTAATAAATGAGGATTTGAAGCTAGTGGGTGCAAGTGATGAGGATGCAGAAGACAGGGACAGGTGAAGAGAGATTATGAATCTAACACTGTAGGATGTTTTTTGAAATTTTGTTAGGGTTCTTCCTTCTGTACTCCTCGAGCAGTTCTGAGTTGTGGTATAATTTTTCCCTGAACTTTGTCAATCTGGCCTTTGATGAAGCTTTTTTTCCCCATTTGCTGACTGTCTACAACGAAACAAATCATAAAACGTCAAAAGTTAGTACATTTTAAATTAATAAGAAATATTTAAAAGTCATGCACAATATGCTTAAATTCTCATTCACAAAACACAAGTTCTCTTTACCGTAACTGACTTTAAATGTTGCAGTGTATGAGAATGGTGTTGTGGAGGATGAAGTACCTCAGGATGTTTTGCTAACTATAGAGAAGCCGTGGTGCTTTTTTTTGTTTTGTTTTTTTTTCTCAGTGCATATAATTAGACCTTAATAAAGTACATTTTCATGAAAAAAATTGTAAATTTAAATTTTCAAAATGTAGAAAACTTCCTGTTTCGGTAATGAGAATTAAAAAGTCATGTTAACATTCTGACAACAGAATATTTAATATTTAATGGAGAGATATAAAGAGATGATCTTACCTGGTAGTCATCTTGAAGTAACTTTCCCATGACCTCAATCACTCACATTCAAACTTTATTTACATTCTATATATGCGTTTAAACGGTCCTTAAAAAGTGTTGCAGAGGATGAGAACATCAGGCATGGACACGTTATCCTACTCTTTTCCATTATTACAGTATAATTGTCACAGGCAGTCCGTGTAAGGCTTGGAGGACCCGAAAGCAGACAAAACACATACTGTATGATTTAGTTTAATTGATTTTAATGCAAAAATTTAAAGTACAGAAAGGAGGGAGAAGTATAAGCAGAGTACGTGGGGTGCTGTCTGAGGTGGGCAGTGGCTTGGCAGTGTATGTAGATGGGGGTTAAGGGATGGGCGTACAATAGCCAACTCGCGGAGTGAGCACGGCTGTCTGAAGAGATCAGAGCTGCAGCGCGCGTGCTGAATCCGATGCGCAGGTTGAGAGAATCAGCAGCTGTGTAAGAAGATCGGGGTTGTGGGTCGACAATGAGGAAAAAGCGAGAACGTATTCTTGGCATACACAAGATACAGAAAACAGGGATTGATGAATGAATGATTGCTGGTGCGACACTTATATAAAGCGAAGAGATGAATGAAAATAGAGAGCCGGTGTTATGCGCTAAAATGCCCCCCCCCTACATAATCTCCGTCTAATACTATATTAGAACAGAAATTTATAGGTTTATGATTTAGAAATTACAAATTAGACCAAATGGATTTGATTATAAAATAAGCATTATAAAAAATTACATGTTGTATAGGGAAAAATATAAATTATTATTTTTTATATACAAGATGTATTTTTGATATTGCTTCTTTAATAATAAAAATCATTTCGTTAAATTTTTCATCATAAATATTTATTTATTGCAAGCATTTTTGAATTACATGACAAATCCCTGTAAAATAAATGTGCCACAAAATAAACATTATATGAGAATTTGTATTCATGGTCTCGACACCTGTCACGTGCCAAGAGTTAATTAATAATAGTTATATCATATTTGATAACAATAAACCTATGAATTTATGTTGTAATATAATATTTGATAGAGATTATGTAGGGGTGCAATCTGTGGCAGGGGGAGCATTTTAGCGCATAACACCGGTCTTCCGCGGTGAAATAGCGAATAATTTCTTCATCCGTCGTCTGATACTGAGTGCGGCTTGTGCCACCACTTTGGGCCGGACACGCACTCATCAATGTGTTCACCATCTCTTCATTTCTCACAATTGCAGCAACCAAGTTTCTCGCCGACTCACTCATCCTTTCTATAGATGGCGCTGTGTTTCGATGACATCATGTTTCATTCAATATATTCAGACTTTTCATTCAATATATCAGTTTCAATCCATATATTCAGTTCATTATATATATATATATATTTTTTCAATCAATATATTCGAAATCCATTCAATATTCTCACAGTTCATTCAATATATTCAGAATCTTCATCCAATATATATAGAGTTTCGATCTATATATTCGGAATCCATGAGCCGCGGAATGGAGTGTGGAAAGGAATCGCGGTAATCATGGCTTGACTCGAGCCGTGGGCGTGACCCGGTGTATAGTTACAATAATAAATGAATATTCAGCCAATTATTTTTTCTGTCATCTAAAATAATCTAGTAGAACATCCCTTGAAATGACACATTGTGCAAGGTAGAGACCAGTATTGGCTTCATTCTGATGCTTTTTTATATTACACAATTACAGATTTAATATTAAAAATCATTAGTTCCGTGGTGTTTTAATGGTTTTGTGAGAATTTGAACAATTCATGGCCAAAATAGAAAAAATAGGACATTGACATTTTTCATACAGTATGCCATCTGTGCATTAGGGCCGATGGGCCAGCCTTCACTCCCCATGCACATCACTGAGTCTTGGCCAACCTTTCCTGTAGATAATTGGATTACATATTATACAGTATATATTTGGTTAAGATTCTTAATCTTTTGTTCATTCAGTGTCTCCCCATTCAGCGTGGTGCACTCTGTAACCATCCTCCCAGATTAACTCTAGTTAGACTGACTCTCACTACTATATACAGTATAGCAAGATTTCCAGGTTGAATATTGATTTAACACTAGAAGGTTCTTTTGGTTTGGTGTCCTATCAGTGTCTAAATTATGCTAAGTAGTGAAATAACCTGTGATGACAGATGATGCAGCAAGCAAAACGTTTTTGGACAATTAAGCCATATTAAGAAACATGATAATTTACATAAATCATAAAACAGCACATGCACCCAAGTGGAATTCATTGTAAAAATACCACAAACACATTTAGCTTGCCATCCTGTTGATGAATTTCCCATTAACTGTGACTTCAGCAGTGATATTAATAGTTAGGAGACGTTACCTGTGTAGAGGGGAGGAGTCTCCAGCATTAAACTTAGTAGGAAGATCCATTGACCAATCACTCTTCATGGAGATACAGCTGGGTGCTGCTGATTCTGATCTCTCTCCCTGGAGTTTACTGTACAATATTACAGACAGTCCTTTAGTTACATAATTGTCAGTACACTGAATAAATTATAACAATTCTATGCTAACTGGTGACTGTTAAATTAATAATATTAAAAACTTTAAATTATTCATTTTATTTGTTTGCAATAAATGGAATATATGGAAATTGTAATATGCAAAACATTGTAATTCCTCTTCACCAGAACCAAGAGGCCAAAACCTGTTTCAGCATGATACTGCCTCTGAGCACAAGTGAGCTTCATGAAAACATACTGTGCCAAAGTTGAAGCCTGACCTCAAGCCCACTGGACACCTTTGTGATGAACTAGAACACAGACTGCACCCCGGCCTCATCACCAAATATCACTGCCTGACCTCACTAATAAATGTTGTAGATAGATGATCACAAAACTCCACAGATACACACTAAAGTATAGTGAAAAAAAATAATATAAAAGTGGAGAGCAAAAGTTTTGAACAAAGCATGTCCAAAATACAAGGACATTGACATGGTGTTTTATTTATTTATTTATTTATTTATTTTCGAAAGACGAAACCAGCTGTGATATATTGTGTTTTCTGACACTTCTCTCTCATAGCAAGTATGAACTTTTTCAGCTATTTTTAATACAGTATGTGCAAATTGCTGAATGGGCCAGCCCCGCTCCCCATGCACATACAGTACCTGAGCCTTGGGCAAACATTCTCCTGTCAGTGGATTCACCATTTGACCTTCTTTGAACCACTTTTAATAGGTACTAACCACTGCACAGGAAACCCGTTGATTCAGTATGAGATCATCAGCTGTCCTCATTCTGGGGCACATGGCTGAACCTAGACCTGTAGAACCAACCCCAGATCATAACACTGCCTACTCATATATCATCATAGTATATATGAGTATATATGATTGTGGGGGATAGTGGAGTCTCCAGCTTTGAACTTCTCAGGATGAACCATAGACCGATCTCTCTCAATGGAGATACAGCTGGGTGCTGCTGATTCTGACCTCTCTTCCCAGAGTTTACTGATTAATTTATCTTGTTAATTTAATGAGAGCTGAATTTTACGTGCAATGAACAGAATACATTTCATCATGACTCTTATTTTATCCATAATAGTGAAACATTTTACTGTTTGCACTTTTACAATACCACACCGCACAATACCACTGTGCAATATACAGTGCAATACCAATGATATTTATTTAACTTATTTGAAAGTATCTCAGACCCTACTCCATTTGTTGTAAACTTCTTTGTTTGTTTGTTTGTTTTGTGTCATGCTGTTTTGTAGTGTCATTTTTATTTTTATTTTTTTTGGAAGCTCTGTCACTAAAACAAATGTGTAAGCGTACTTGGCAATAAAACTCTCTGATTCACATTACTTCTTTCATTGTACTCAATTAATTTGGATATGAATATTTAATGACTGAAATACCTTTTTTTATCAGTGTCAGGATCAGGAGTCTCCATCTTTGAATATTTGTGAAGTATCCACAAAGTCGCAGTTGAGTCTTGAAGAATCACACTCTTGGAAAGCACAAACACAAATGTGTAGTTAAACTTCCACACAATAATCTTTGCACCAAACGAACATTGGCCACGTTTTGGTTAAAAACAACAAACTCTGTCTGTCGCTCATTTATTTTCACTTGAAAATGCTTTTACTTGATCAGGATCACAGTAAATCTGGATCCATGGACATGAAAGGGAAAACAAATATTTTGGGAAAAAAAAATCCTTAAAAAATATCACTCACTCATCTTCTATACCACTTTATCCTTTATAGGGTGCCAATCCATCGCAGGGCACAGACACACACGCACATACACTCACACTACAGGCAATTTTGGGAATGCCAGTTAGCCTAACCTACATGTCTTTGGACTGTGGGAGGAAACCGGAGTACCTAGAGGAAACCCACCAAGCACGGGGAGAACATGCAAACTCCATGTACACAGAGATGGGAATCGAGCCTGGCAGGGGCTCGAACGCGGACCCTGGAGGTGCAAGGCGACAGTGCTAACCACTACACCACCCCTTAAAAATAATGTTAAATAATAATAATAATTAAATAATGTATCCTAATATTGTGAAATCTTCCAAAACCTAAGTGACTGGTATCTTCTGACTCTTTCAGATGCTTATTGGATCAATTATAACTACAGATGTTAGTTTTTGTTTAGTTTTTTGTTTTTTTTCCTACGCTTCCCGCATTGATTTACCTTTTGTTTGTTGACGTAGCTTCCTGTTTTTCGTATTGTTCCCGCGAAAGTTCCTCGTCTGTTTGAAACAGCGTTTTATATTATATTTTGTTTAGTTTTTTATAATTATATATTTTTCCCGTTTTTAGGCTTTAATACTACTGGACTTTATCCGATTTTTTGCGCTTTTTGGGAGAACGCGCGTATCATCTGACCAACAACAACCGAATCCATCACCAAATAATCACAACTCCGGCACAAAGGTACGTTATCATGTCTACCATTCAGCTCGCTCAGTGTGTGGAGTGCAGGATGTTTAGACATTCTTCCTCCGTCATTAGTGATAATTTTATTTGTGATAGGTGTGTGTTAGTTAGCACCCTGACGGAGAAGATAGTAGCATTAGAGGAGCGCATCCAGACTTTAGAGAGGGTTAGAGAGCGCGAGAGCAGCGTTAATCCTGTAGTGGAAAGTCTGGGTGCCACAGGTGGAGATAATCATCCCCCGACTCCGGCAGTAGAGCCCTCACAGCGGGGCGAGTGGGTGACGACTCGGCGGCATACTCGTTCAGCCAAAGCTAACGCTAAGGCTAGCCCACCGGAGCACACCTCTTCTGCGCTTCACGTGTCCAACAGGTTCGCTCTCCTCAGTGATGCACCCGCTGAGAAACCTGAAAGAGCTCTGGTTATAGGAGACTCTATATTGAGACACGTGAAATTAGCTAGGCCTTTAGGGGCGCCAGCGGCAGTGGTCAGGTGTATCCCGGGAGCCAGAGCACCGGACATAGCAGGTAATCTTAGGGCTCTAGGTCAGCATAGGTTCTCTAAGATAGTGGTACATGCTGGAGCTAACGATATACGCCTTCGTCAGTCAGAGGTTAGTAAGAGTAACTTTACAGAGGTGTTTAAAATTGCGAAGGCGATGTCCGAAGAAGTAGTTTGCTCTGGTCCCATCCCAATGAGACGTGGCGACACAGCTTGCAGCAGGTTATGGTCGCTGAACCGCTGGATGTCCAGGTGGTGCTCCGAAAACAACGTGGGCTTCATTGACAATTGGAAGACTTTTGAGGGCAAAACTGGCCTGTTAGGGCGGGACGGTGTCCATCCCACTCGGGAAGGTGCTGCTCTCATTTCTTGTAGTATAGCACATAGTCTCAGAAGAGGCCTAGTTAATCGGTGACAATCCAGAGCCCAGGCCAGGGAGCAGACAGACAGGCTAAACCAACCGTCTGCTAGCTGCATAGAGTCGTCACTCAGGGTTCATCAGATTGAGACTGTGTCTGTTCCCCGAGATAAACATAAACATACATTTAGAAAGACTCAGAAAGTCTGTTTTAGTAATTTAATTAACATAGACACCACAAACTCAGATCACACTGAATGCGCAGCCAGCACCTCTGATCTGAAGCTAGGACTGTTAAATATTAGATCTCTCGCATCTAAAGCAGTTATTGTTAATGAAACTATCACAGATCAGGAGTTTGATATATTATGTTTAACAGAAACCTGGATTAAACAGGACGAGTATGTGGCTCTAAATGAAGCTAGTCCTCCTGGATACAGCTACATACACCAGCCTCGGCTAACTGGTAGAGGAGGAGGAGTCGCAGTTATTTATAACGATAATCTGTCTCTCGTACAAAAACACAGTTTTAAATCTAATGCATTTGAAGTTCTCTATAGTAACAAAGTCAGCTCAGTCAATCCCGCTAATCATCATTTACAGACCCCCTGGGCCGTACTCGGAGTTTCTCTGCGAATTTGCAGATTTCCTTTCAAACCTTGTTGTTTCTGTAGATAAAGCGTTAATTGCTGGAGACTTTAATATTCATTTTGAGAATCCAGAAGACCCTCTGAGAACAGCATTCTTGTCCATACTGGACTCAGTAGGAGTAAATCAGTGTATAGTAGGACCCACTCATAAAGCAGGTCACACTTTGGATTTAATATTATCCTTCGGATTAAGTATAGGAAATATAACCACAATTCCACAGTCTGAAGTTATCTCAGATCACTACCTTGTCTCGATTAAAGCGAGTTATAGTAATAATGTACGCACAGCACTGCGTTTCCACCTTAAACGTACATTTACATCAAATACTGCACAGAGCTTTATCAATAATCTTCCAGAATTATCTACTTTGATTGGATCGCCATCTGACTTCACAGAACTCGAACAGGCGAATGAATATCTAGAGTCAGCACTTCGTTATAGCTTAGATAATATCGCTCCAGTTAAAAGGAAAATGATTAGAGATAAGAAACTCGCTCCTTGGTATAATGACCACACACGTGCTTTAAAACAAACCGCTCGCAAATTCGAACGTAAATGGCGCCAAACTAAATTGATAGTATTCAAAATAGCTTGGAAGGAGAGCATCCTGAACTATAAAAAAGCTCTCAGTGATGCTAGATCAACATATTTCTCCACTCTAATAGAAAATAACAAAAACAACCCGAGATTTTTATTTAATACCGTAGCTAAATTAACTAAAAACAAGACCACTGCAGAAATCTCCACAACATCATCATGCAGTAGTGAGGATTTCATGAACTTTTTCAATAATAAAATCATAAATATTAGGCAAAAAATTCAGGCTTTGAAACCAGACAATTTAAATAATTCAGATGATCTAACCACATCACATCAGAACTTAGAACACTTTACTCCCCTTGAAGCGAGGGAACTAATTTCACTCATCTCTTCTTCAAAATCGTCAACCTGTATATTAGATCCTATACCGACACATTTTCTCAAGCAGATAGTACCAGCAATAATAGAACCCCTGTTGAAAGTAATTAACTGTTCACTCAGTAGTGGGTATGTCCCAAATCCTTTAAATTAGCCGTTATTAAACCGCTAATCAAGAAACCTGACCTTGACCCCTGTCTGCTTTCTAATTACAGGCCGATATCAAACCTTCCGTTTATCTCCAAGATTTTGGAAAAGGTAGTATCACAGCAGCTATGTTCACATCTACACAGAAATAGCATAAATGAACTGTATCAGTCAGGATTTAGGCCTCATCACAGCACAGAGACAGCACTTGTTAAAGTAGTAAACGACCTCCTATGGGCCTCTGATCAGGGTTGCGTCACTATACTTGTGTTACTGGACCTCAGTGCAGCTTTTGACACCATTGATCATAGTATTCTCCTTCACAGATTAGAAAAGGTAGTTGGAATTAAGGGAACTGCCCTCTTGTGGCTCAGATCCTACTTGACTGATCGTTATCAGTTTGTAGATTTAGATGGTGATCATTCCTCATGTTCTCAAGTGGAGTTTGGTGTTCCACAGGGCTCAGTTTTAGGCCCACTGCTTTTTTCCCTTTACATGCTTCCTCTGGGCAACATAATTCGTAAACATGGTATTAGTTTTCATTGTTATGCTGATGACACACAATTATATGTCTCAGCAAAACCAGATGAGAAAAACCAGTTTGCTAAAATTGAGCAGTGTGTGCAGGACATACGAGATTGGATGTTAATTAATTTTCTTCTGCTTAATCCTGATAAGACAGAAGTTCTAGTCATAGGACCACAAGTAGCTAGAAGTAAGCTTTCTGATCAGACTGTAACTTTAGATGGCCTTTCTGTTCCATCAAGTGCAACAGTTAAAGACCTCGGTGTGATTATAGATTCCAGCCTTTCGTTTGAAGCTCATGTAGATAATATCACCAGGATAGCTTTCTTTCACCTTAGAAATATTGCCAAGATAAGAAACATATTGTCACTAAATGATGCAGAAAAACTAGTTCATGCTTTTATCACCTCTAGGTTGGACTATTGTAACGCCTTACTTCAGTTAGCTAAGCTAAGCTTCAGTTAGTTCAGAATGCAGCAGCGAGAGTCCTCACTAGAACCAGAAGATACGAGCACATCACCCCTATCTTATCTACACTGCATTGGCTCCCTGTGAAATTTCGCATCGATTTCAAGATACTACTTTTGACATTTAAAGCACTAAATGGTCTCGCGCCACAGTATTTGAGTGAACTGTTAGTGTCTTACGATCCGCCACGCCTACTTCGATCAAAGGATGCAGGCTGCCTGTCAGTACCACGTATTATTAAAACTACAGCAGGGGGCAGAACTTTTTCTTACAAAGCCCCAAAGTTATGGAATAGTCTTCCTGTTAATGTTCGGGACTCAGACACAGTCTCAGTGTTTAAGTCTAGGCTAAAAACTTATTTATTTAGCCAAGCATTTTTGTAAATAGATTAACCTTAGGTAAAGGAGCAGATCTGGGGGACTCATGGACGTAGAGTATTCTGGTGAACTGGTATGTTTAGATGCTGTCCTCCCACTCTCATTGTTCACTCAGGTTTGTTGACGGTGAGGTGATTGGTTGCTTTACATCTCAGGGAGCCCTCATGTTTGTGTTTCCTTCTGGCTCTCCCTTTTAGGTATGCTGTTATAGTTAGTCCTGCCGGAGTCCCTGCTTGCACTTTGCACTAATATACATTCACCTTATACATGTTGACTGTGACCATACCTAACTGCCATCTCTCCTTATTTTCTGTTCTCTCCTTTTCTGCTTTCTCTCTCTCTCCCTCTCTCCTTTCCCTCTCTCTGTCTCTCTGTCAAGCTATACATGTTCGCTCCTGAGTTGCCAGTGATCCAGACCCCTCTGCCCTCTGGAAACGCGTCTAACCCGTCCTGGAGTCCTGCTTCTGGTTGGAGATCCATGCATGATTACCCGTGTGGTCACCTGGATCTGGCTTTGGCTGGGGTGGTTTCCATGAAGACTGTCCTATGTGATTGATGCTCTGGGGACCTGTGACTTCAGTTGTTCGATAGCTCAGGACTGGAATCTCCTACAGTCTACCCGAGCCTCCAGGAACAAACTGGACTCTTTTTAATTTAAATTTTAACACATCTTATGTTACCCTGAACTTCCAGTACACATTATTATGCTGATCATTCTCTGCTATCCGTTATCACCCAGATGAGGATGGGTTCCCTGTTGAGTCTGGTTCCTCTCAAGGTTTCTTCCTATTACCATCTCAGGGAGTTTTTCCTTGCCACCGTCGCCCTCGGCTTGCTCATCAGGGACAATCTTATCATTTTGATTCATACACATTGCATAAAAACTTACTTCTTTTTATTGTGTAAAGCTGCTTTGCGACAATGTCAATTGTTAAAAGCGCTATATAAATAAAATTGAATTGAATTGAATTGAATTGAATATTTCCAGGTTAGTTCTCAAGCTGATACAGTAGCAAAATAATCCTCATCATTAACAAGATATATATATAAAATCATACATCATAAACATGCTTTAGATGTACACCGACATTTACATTTGGTAATTAATAGGTATTTGGTGTACATTCTTGCATAAAATGTGCCGAAAACATAAATAAAGTCCTATGATGGTCTCACAGTTTATATGCCTGGACAATCTAACTATCATAGATGAGACTGAATTCTTATATCTAATCATAACCCAGAAGGTGGGACTTGCAGAAGATACGAAGGATTGCTTAAAACTCACATGAGCTTGCTAACCAATTCACAATCATTCTTTTTAAAATTAAGTTTCTTTTGTATTTTGTTCTCCTTTGTAAGGTCTCTTTTAAAGAAAAAGGATCACAAACATTTACAAACTGTGAAACAAACAGTGAAAATCCCAGTTTCAAACCCCACACAAGTTGCCACTATGATTAACCAGTTCTCTAAAATACCTGGTTGCCATGGATGCAGAACGTGAGATATAACACGCCTAAAGTTTATTTCAGTGCTTTGTGATGTGGAAGAGGATCTGTAACCTGACAGACAGGAAAGTCAGGAAGTGTAGAATAACAGGAAGTGTAGAATTGCACTTCTACTTTAGTATTTTGTATTTCTTTGTGCTGTACATTGCTGAAAACAGACTTGTTTTTCTTTTCTGTATCACAAAAACATCATCTGTCAGCAAATTACATTGCAATCATGTACAAGTGACTCCTGTCCAATCTTTTATAATCTATCCTCCACATACAGTAATGTGTAAGCTTGGACTTTCTTTTGATAAATGCAGTACTGTCATAAAATCTAAGCTATAGTTTTGATCAGATAATACGAATAGAGTACACTGTTATACTGATCACATGACTAAGCAGTTTTACTGCCGTGATCATGAACAATGACACAAGGACTTTTCATTTTGCTGCCACTGACATGTTCCCTGACATAAGTGTTTAATTTTGAGAGAGAGATTAGATTTTGATCAAGTTACAGACTTTTGTAGGTGATCCATTGTGTTAGAATGTTTGTAATAATTGTTCTGAAAAATGCTCTGACAGGTTTAAATGTTCAGGATGATTTAAAAAATGTTCCAAAGCAACTGAGAAAAAACTGTATAATGGATATTACTGGATATTATGAATTTCATATTTTAACTTTCTACTGCACATATTTTTAGATTTGTGTCAAAAATAAATTAATAAAGGTCCCCCCCAGTGGTGCGGCAGTAAATTATCATCTGGAGATTGCAAGTCTGATTCCTGTGTGATGCTGTAGCCTCCCTCAGTGGTGTGGGATGTGAGGCACTCTGCACTCTCACATCAGTCGTGGCTCTATGCCAATGATGGGTGTCTGTGGGATGCGCCAGCGGTGCGTGAGTGAGCAGTTGACTAGCATCACGTTGTTCAGAGGAAACAAGTATAATAAATAATAAGAATAAGAGATAAATAAGAGATAATTAAGAGATAATTAATAATAAATAAGAGAATAAAACAGCCGTATAAAACCGAGGAAAATACCCAAAAAAATTAAAATAAATAAATAAATGAATACATACATAAATTGACCCCCCCCCCTTTCTCATTCAGAAGGGCTCTTTGATCGTAGCTGAACAATTATTTATTTGACCTTTGACCCCAGTGTTCTGTTTCCAAAATAATATTATTATTTTCCACAGAAAAAAACCATAAACACATGAATACAGTAAAAACCCAAATAATGTATTACTTATGATCTCTGAATCAGTGCACCTAAAATCCCAAACTGGAACTAAACATTATTTTCAATATTAATTAACCTGCTATTTTCTTTGATAAATCATTATTTTGTCATAAATGTGCCTAAATGATTCAAATACATCTGTACATTTCCTAATGTCAAACAAGAAGCTTTTTTTCAGTTTATATATTTGCTTGAAAATAATGTTAAACAGTTGCATGAACATGAAAACAGTTGCCAGTGAATCATTTCGAAGATACAGATTATACTTTCATTTCAATAATGTCCAGGTCATGTAAGATATTGCTTTAAAATGTGTGCCTACATGTCCTGCAGAGGGCGCACTTTTGGATTAAATAGTATTACTTTTCAGAAAATTACTTTCGAATTTTAATAGAAACAGTATAATTTTTTACCTACTTTTATTAAATGTACTTACTTTTAATATTTTGGCACACGCAAAATATTAAACATAGATGTTTCCATTAGATGTACCTACAGTATTGTTCCAGAGTTACATTACAGCTCATTTTCACTTTAATATTTTATTTTTAAGACTACTGTAAGACGTGCAGCACATTACACTACAGTATGTTGACATTACAGTATGTCGTCTGGTCGAGTGTTGTTACTTTCACAGAAACAGCAAAAACCCGACAATACTTGTTTCAGTTTGTACTTGTACACGCAATACACATTTCATCATCTGAGTTTTACACGAGTTTTATTTACAATATCTGCATTGTTCTTATATAAAGTCGTTAATAATAAACAAACTACTCACCTTTAGTCACCCGGCACTGTTTTGTTACATTAATATCTCAGTTTCCGCTTTAAATGTTGTATTTTAATATTTCCAACAACTCCACAAAATGGACTCGAGGCTGAAACACTTTCACTTTAGGAAAAAGATTCATTACAGATGATGAGTCATTGAGGAATCGGGAGTCGACTCTTTGAATCAGTTCACATTTCTGACTTCATTAGCTTTAGAACAGCAGGCTTTAAAATTTTAATTGTTATTATTGACAAACAAAAAAGCTACACCTTATTATTTACTAATGTAATTCAGAGAATCTGTTTTTTAACTTCTAAACTGACTTTTTAATTGGAATTTATTAAAATAAATTGAAGATTTAAAATGGCTAAAACTCCACTGCCATGAAAAAAGTTATCATTTCAGAAGTGTCAATTTACTATCCTGCATCAAGCACTGAAAACTATTAAGGAGATTTTAAATTACTGCAATTGGTTAAAGAGATGTTCAACACATTATTAAAATGTGCAAGGACTGCACTGAATCTTCAACATTGTGGATGAGAAAAAAAAAAAAAAACATACAAATGGAGATCACTTAAATACTAGGTGAAGTTGCCTGGTTAAAAATCTACCATTTGTAATCGAGTAATCTCACCGGATTACTGAGCGGCCACTTTGTCTCTCCCCAGTGTGTCTACATGTGTATAATGAGTCTCACATTAGTACTAGATCAAGTTCACCTGTGTCTTCCCCGTGTGTCTTCCTATTTATACCATCCGGCCCCGGAGCCCTTTGTCTGTTCACTGTTGTCCTCATCTAGGTTGTGTGTGTTTGTGCCGTCACGGGATTCGTGTACATGTTTTTCTCCTCCAGGACTGAGTCGTAGCTGCAGAGCGGGACAATCACGGCAAGTTCGTGAGGGAGAGACTTTGTGCGTTTTATGGTAACTTCACCCAGACGGAGAGACGGTGAAACATCCGGGATTTCGTCCGCGAGCCGCCTGCAGCTCCAGCCAGGAGCGTTTTGTTTGTTTGTCATTTTGTCCTTGTTTCGTGTTTGACTGTTTTTTTTTTTGAATGCTGATACCTGACAGCAAGTAAAGAAAAATAAAAACTTCTAAATTAAGCACCCTGCATCTGCGTCCGCCTTCTAGCTCGATAAACCAAAGTCAAGATCAAAGTGTCTTTTATTGTTATTCCAACCATGCAGTAGTTCCAGTATATAGTGAAATGAAGAGAAAAAAAAAACATTCCGCCAGGATCATAAACAACACAACTAAAGGAGCCTACACATATCTAAAATTATTCCAAAAGAATCACAAACTACATAAAGTGAGTGTGTCAGTGAACACAGTTAAAAACAGAGCAGAACAAAACATGGCAATATAAGAATGATAAATGTAATCAATGCAATGTTGTTGGTAGTCAGAATGAAAATCTATGAAATACAGTATTTTAGTGTTTTTAGCAGCCAGTTCAATAATGTGCAAAAAACGAGAAACTATGAATAAGGTGTGTGTGTGTGTGTGTAAAACTGGTCTAGAGTGAAGTAGACTGATTCTAGCTTGACAGGTGGCTGACAGATCCCTTCAATAAATCCCCAGGAAGTGAGTCTCTCAGTTTAGGATGTTTACTAAATAATTACTGGAAGCTTGTAAGGTTTAGGACATGTTCCACCCCCCAATAAAACTGAGTTTTAAAATGCAGTAAAGAGGAATTATTGCTTGATGTATCCACTTACGCTTACTGGTATATTTACTGAGAGCAGACTAGTGGTCAAAATGTGTCATTAAAATTAAATGATGCTGCTGTCTTGACCTGTTTAGTTAGGTTAGGTTTAAACAATAGTCTATTTGTACCTCGTGTGCACAGATACTTTAAATAAATAAAAATGTAATAAATTAATTAAATAAATTTAATCTTTTATGAGCCTTCACTGATAGTTGGTGGATTATAATGAATCAGGGATTTCAAAATGCGGCAGACACTTCAAGTTGTTCAGGTTCATTATGGACATTGTAGCTGTCACGGATAAAATGTATTTTTGTTCTGAATATTTTTTGGTCACATTTTGAAATACCTTTGTTTTGTTTGTTATAAATGGTGTATAATATTCAACTTCGTACTTGCAATCGTTCATTTGATTTAAATAATAATATGGAAATTGTGCCACCTACAGGAGAAAACGAGTAGCGCTAAACTGAAAAGTCATGTGATTTTTATTAGCAGACATGAGAGGACATGAGGTTGCAAGTGTGGTGAGAGTGCAAGACGAAGAAAAGTGTTTAAAATATATCTCTTATTGCCTCCTGAATCCCGATTGGAAGGCACACGGTATGTTTGTTTAGATTTTGATTATCATGCCTTTGTAATGTACGGTAAAATTTGTTTTGAGAAGTTTTGAAATACGTTATGTGACTAATTGAACTGCGGCATGGCGCATTCTCTTCACAAGCTGTAATTTCAATATTATGTGATTGTAATATTATTTATTTTCATGTTTATAGTTTTTTCACGGTTTCCATTTGATGTTTGTGAAGTTGACTGTCCTCACAATTTGAAAGTATCGAAGGCATCAGTTGAAAAGTGATTTTTCTGGTCAGGAGAAAATCTTTGGGAGCCGTTATAGACATTTAAGCTTGTTTAATTTAATTATGGACACTTGTTTAATTTAATGATGCACTGCCGAAGCAAGAACACTGTATTGGAACGCCTGCAGCCCAATGAATCACACCACTGATTTCCCCTTATGGAGAAAATGGAGGCTAATTTAGTTGGTAACTCTTAGTTGGCCTTGCTGTTCGCCAAACTGCATAAACCTGACACCTTTGTTAATCTAGGTTTTATAACAATGGTAAATGGTAAATTGACTTGCTTTGATGAGAGAGAGGACAAATTCTAGCTTCCCAAATTTACATTTTTTGTTAACTATATACAGGTCAGACATTATGTTAGAAATGAAGTAAAAATGTTTTAAAACATACCATTACAATACCATTTTTAAATGTTTTGGTGTATCCCCTTGAACCCAGATAATTGGTCTCAATGTTTGTATCTGTTTTCTCCCTTCATGTTAAAATATCTACTGATCATTTTAGGAAAGACCTGGAGTAGTGAATTGGATTTGAACATTTGGCCAAAAAACATTCTTGTTCTAGTGGCTCACTAGTGGCCAGTTCATGTGTGAAAATGATTCCGTTTTACAAATCCATAGATGTAATAACCTGGTCATTTAGTACATTCAGGTTATGAGCTGACTTCTTTTTTTTTTTGTCACATAACATTGCTGAGCCTAGACCTGATCAACTAAACAGTGGGCATTATGCATGATGGGTGCATCGCTTCATGTGCTTCCCTTCTTACCTTGAAGTGTCCATCAATCTGAATTGAAACATCCCTCTACTTTTATTCCTAGGTGAAGTCAACACAAGCATGAATGTATTAATAGCTAAGGCAAATTTTGGTGCATAAGATCATGAACCTATGGGTGTTTATTTAAGTTTTGCATGTCTGTGTAGTTTAAAAAAAATAATAATTCAGGCTCAGTGAGTAAAATAATCAATCAAGTAAAAAAAATAATCAATTTTCATTTAATCTCCCCAAATTTGTCTTTTATAGAACTATTTTCTGCACAAGTCTTTCCAAGTGCAACTCTAAATAAGAAATGTTGGCATCAACTGCACATTATCCACATATTAATGAATTTTAATCAAAAGTTTGCTTTTACAGTCACACAATGTCAGACCTGTTACATCCACAAGAGGGCGCTGGTGTGTCTGCAGTTCCGATGCGCGCGCCTGTTCTGTTGTGGACAAAAACGCTCATTAGAAAATTGTTACACCATTCAGAAGTGTTTTTGATGTGTTTGCTTATTTCAGATAATATATCTGTGTGAGTGTGTGTGCGCTTTTCCCCTGAGTTATGAGAAGCACTTCCCCGAGGGACTGTTTTCAGTGTGTACCTCTCTGCACTACAGTGTATAGCCTTCAGATCACTGAGTATCTCTAGCTCCTTACTGTGGCCCCCTGTGTCTGCTCTCCTTATCTCTCTCATTTTTCCTGGTATCTTGTGCATGGGTCCTTCTCTGCTTAATTTATCTTTTGTTATTCAATATAATATTATTAATGTCAATGTTATGTTGATTAATATTATCATATTGTTACATTACAAATATATTTTACTAAAATATGCTTACATATTTTCCCCCTCTGCGACTTATAAGTCGCACAAAAGAAAGAGTACTTATTCTAAAAAAAATCCTATTATCTTCCATCATCTTCCTTACACATCTTCCATACATATTTCCCCATCGGTTGAGTACATGACAAGTACATGGTTATGTTTGAGTATACATTTTGTTAGTATATTCATATATAATAGATAAGTACATTTATGATCAGTATTTGTTTCAATACATATTTGCTGAGTCCAGAGGTGGGCGAAAAAACCCTCCAGTTAGCCAATTCAGAAGGAAAAATTCCCACCTTGCCAGCCTTTTTGTGCTCAACAGTGCATTCACCACCTGGACTGCAGGCCTACTCTACTTAAACAAGATCAACAGAAAGTTATAGTCAAAAGAAGTCGTTAAGGCTGTTCAAACAGTGAATTCGGGTCCCTGTAAAACATGGAGAGGGTGTCAAGGTTGTCACTCTCATCGTTGTCCATTGCTTTGCGATCTTCATCCGTGTATTCAAGTACATACAGGCCCTCACTGTTCAATAGTAATGATATTGGGACTTAGCGTGGTCCGTTAGTTTTCTGCCAAAGAAATTCAAACCATTCTTTAGTTGATGGTAGGCTCTCCAGTGCACGTTGCTGCGACAGTGATGTATCTGTCCATAAGATGTCGTCCCCCAAAAATACTTTGGTTACGGTCTTTGTTGCTTCCATATAAACACAATCAATGTCAAACAGCCCACATGAGCTCCTTGCGGCTCCATCCCCCATAGGTTCAATTGCCTTGCATAGGCCAAACTCCAGGTGTCGTCCAAGCTGATATGAGGTTGTAGTTACTCGAAGTCCTCGGCATACAGCTAGGTTAAATGTCTCCTGTTCCTTTGATCGTATCCATTTGATGTCTCCGGTCACAACATCAGCCATAGTGATGAATTTTCTTGGCCACGGAGGACGTACTGGATACCAGTTGGCCAGATCATGCCTCAGCCCTTCCCATCGTTTCTTTGGTGTGTGGTCCACAATATGTCTCCATATATCGCAGCAAGCTGTACAGGAAATCTTCCTTGGTGGATCAGGTACTGGTGCCACCTCAGGTATTGGTTCCATCCTGTGACACATAGGTGTACAGCAAAACAAGAGACATGCGAGAACAAGATACAAAACCATTCTAGTGCTACTTCTTAACATAGTTATTTAAAGTATAGGATACAGTTAGTCCAGATATAGATTATAATCATTTTAAGCGTGAGTTAGATAGTGGATTAAATGCTTGGGTACAATATTCCATTATTATAAGCCATTTTAGTATACATGTAATTAATATGGAAACAGTCATTGGTTTCTCATGCAATGCAGTGTCACTGTTCATTCATCTGCATGTAGACAGGTTCTCCTTCGACGTCCTCATCTGTCATCATTGGTCCATGATGTTCTACAACGACTATGTATTGTCCCACCATCTTCTGAATGCTTGCTTTAGCCAGGGGAATGATGCAGCATGACAAAATGAGCAGAGTTCCCAGTACTATCAGAACGATAGTTCCTAACTTTATAAGTAGCCCATACCAATTTGAAGGATTAAGCCAGTCAAACCAAGAAGTCCATGCATTATTCCTTTGCACATCCTGAGTGATTCTAACATGCTCATCTCTCATTCTCTGCATGGATCTTAAAATCTTAGTTATATTGCCATCTGGACGGGTATGTCGTGGTATATAGGTGCAGCATTCTTCTCCAATTAAGGCGCACACTCTTCGCTGAGGTGCCAACATTGTGTCCAGGACGAATCTATTTTGCGTAGTCATTAATGTATTTTTATCCAATTGTTCCTGTACCAGTCTCATAACTCCAAATGTATGATTCCAAAATATTTGCTGATTGTAATAGAGCAAGTTAATCCATCTCGCATTTTTCGAGATTTGAACCCAAGGCAAGAAGACTGTTGTAAAGATTCCTCCTACCCTGTTTATAACCTCATGTTCCGTTGGTACCCCAATTGGAATACCATCCCAAGTCACTGATAGTCCTCCCTCTCTATCAAACTCTTCCCACACTGGTAGTTCTTCTAGGCCAATCTTTTTCACAAATTTTTCATCTCGCTTGTTTTGTTTCTTGTCTTTACCATGTTATCCTATGACCAGTAGGTCTCCTTCCAATAACACTGGAGCACAGCATCCAGCCCAGTTGTTTGGCAGCGTTTGTCTAACTGTTGTTCCACCACAGTACCAGAATATATCTGCTAATGGGGCTGTACCAGGACTCAAATCAGGTTGTCGTACCTTCATTGTCTCACTACATGACACATTGTCCATTTCGTCATCACAAAGCTGTCGCATTTCTATGAAGAATCCTGCTGCCGGCTGTGTTTCGTTGCAACTCGGTGACAGGTCTCCTATCTCCATACTTCCATTTGAGCATATGCATAGCGGGTAGGTCTGCCTGCTGGGTGTTATTTCTCGTTGGACAGCGTCTAGCGTTTCTACAGGATGATATGTGCACTTACTAGTATTTTGCATCCATTCTGGATCATAATGTAATGCTGCTGAGTGTAGTAGGCAGCTGATGGGACACAATTGTGAGGCACTATATGCTGGATCATTTATGCACTCTTCCATACCTTGCGTCGCTACATGTTGAGGTTTATTACTTCTATCGTGGCACACAATGCAGTCCTTTTCTGTTAGAGTCTCTGCAGTGAATCTCAACCACTGAAAAAAACATGTCGTTCTTCCATGTCATGTCAACTTCTGTCTGATTTTTGGGTGACTCCTTTGTCAATTGTGGAATTATCATTACATATGCTATTGATTCTTCATCTGATATCCTGGGTTGGTTGGGTGTCTTTGCATAACATCCCTGCCACTCTGGTAGTAATAAACATGTTCCTTGGATTTTACCTGTTGATTATGTATTTAATGCACACCAGTTATTGGATGTTGGGCTAGCTTCAACCGTTTCATATGACCTGGTCATCCTGTTCCATCCACGTTCCCCCTTCAGTTTCACAAGGATGAGTACTTGTTTTCCCGAGGCTCGTGTTCTGTCTACTTTTATCTGAAAGGTTCCTGACCATTCTCCTGTTCTATCCCACATAGACAATCTGGCTGTCCTTCTTGCTCTAGTTACTGTTGCTAGTGCAACGTATTTGCCTCTCCTCAAGGGTCCATTCTGATTTATTTCTTTTGTTCCCAATAGCTCTGTTGTTAATCAAATCAATCATCAGAAACATTATTAATATAAGTACAGGTACCCCTTACCCCTTAAGCTTTTTAAGGGGTAGTAAATAAGTGGTTTCTCCATTTGGATCACAGCGGCGGCACGTGGGATTATGTCCAAATAGTCTAAACAATATATTTCTTGGGGTATTTTTAGTAGGGTATTTTTCCCCAACTGTGGTTACTCCAAGTATCCTAGTTACTATCTGATCCAGTGTCTCCTTCTAACTGTCTTCGTGCTGCCTCGAGTCTGGTTCGTTTGTGTTCTCTTTGTCTGACTTGGGCTCTCGTTCTGTGAGATGGTCCTGCGTGTTCCGCTTCTTCGTTGTCTGCGTTCTTCGTTGTCTAGCTCAGCTTCCCAATCTTGGATATCTTCTTGGGGCCACTCCGGCCAATATCCCTGTTCTCCTTCTGGCTCTTCTGTCCACGGCAGTCCTTCAGTGTGTTCGTATGGATCTGGAGCTTGTCGTCTGGGTCTTTCGTTGTCCTCTCTGGTTGAAGGTTTGAAGGTCCCGCTTGTGGAAATTCTTCAGTGTCCTCCTGTGGTATTCTATCCCTTACCTGGTCAGGATTTGGTGCCTTGCAACAATGATTTAGGTGGTACCATACGTCTTTTCCTTTAACTTTCACAGCGGTTGGAGTTGCCAATACCATGTATAGTCCTTCTCTTCTGGCTTGATTCCACCTTCTTCTGAACACTCGGAGAAATACCCAATCACCAGGCCGTACCGTTCTCTCGTCTGCTTCTTCTGCGTCGTTAGCTGCTCTCTGCCTTGTACTGTCACTGAATGTGGCTCCCTTTACCTGTTGGAAAATAACTTTGTGTATTTCAGATAAGTGTTTTACATAATGATCAAGCTCACTCTGGAGTTGCGCAAGGGTAGGGCCTTTATAGGGCCTCCGAACAAATGACGTGAGCATAGGTCTGCCTGTAAGCATCTCATGCGGTGTTAGATGCGTGTTTCTGTTAGTTTGTGATCTCATGCACATTAGAGCTAATGGCAGGGCTTGGAACCAATTCATACCTGCATCGGCACATATTTTGGCCAATTTCATTTTTAAAATCCCATTTGCCCTTTCCACCATCTCCTGAGATTGGGGGTGGTAAACACATCCAAATCTATGCTTAATATTTAACCATTGCGTTACTCTGTACTATTTTGTTCGCAAAGTGCCTACCGTTGTCTGAACAGATTGTGTCCGGAATTCCAAACCTGGGTATTACTTCCCTACACAGAAACTTTGCCACTACTGTTGCATCTTCCTTAGCTGTTGCTACGGCATCTACTGAATCTATCTACTACTACCAAGATGTATCGTTTCCCTTGTATTCGGGGTTCCCCCATGTCTACATAATCAAACATTTATATGCCTGAATGGCCCATCTGGTTCTGGGATGTGACGTGAAATGCTTCCTATTGTTAAATCTTTGTCTTATCGTTAATGTCTTACTGCTGCTTTCTTTGCTGCTTCATCTGCTGCTTCGTTTCCATCACTAACAAAGGTACCATCTTTCCTGTGTGCTGCACATTTGACTATAGCTAGTTTAGATGGTAGTTTAATTGAACTTAACAGTTCTGCTATTGCCTCTCCATGTACAACTGATGTTCCGTCCACTCGTTTGTAACCTCTTTGTGCCGATATGGGGCCGTACAAATGGCATATTCCATATGCGTAAGCTGAATCAGTATATATTGTACAGGCCTTCCCTTCTGCTAGCTTACAAGCTTCAGTTAAGGCGCGCAACTCAGCTAACTGGGCCGAACAGGGTTGTGGCACATGTTCTGCCTGCATAATTTTAAAACATCCTCCTTCTAAGGTCGGTGTTACTACAGCGTAGCCTGCTTTGTTACTGTCTCCATCCCTGAAACATGATCCATCTACAAAAAATATGCAGTCTGTGTGAGACATAGGTTGATTTTTCTAAATCTTGGCGCGTTTTTAAATGTTCTGCTGACACCAGGTGGCAATCATGAGGATCTCCCTCAGCTGGCGTCATCATACAATCTGCTGGATTTACTGTCTGGCACCTTCGTATAGTTAGTTCTGGTGCAGCGAGTATTACATCATCCTGTTCTTCTAGCATTCGTAATTACGAATGATGGACTGGTGAGGAGTGCGTGTAGTGCATGAGTGGTATATAGCGTTACAGGATGTCCCATAGTAATGGATGCTGCTTTTTGATAAGCAAATGCAGCTGCTGCCACCCCTCTGTAGCAGGGAGGCATGCCTTTTTCTATATTATCCAGTGCTGTACTGTAATATGCAATCGGCTGTTTGCTAGGGCCCTGCTGTTGAGTTAGAACTCCTGTGGCAAAACCGCCACGCTCTGAGACATAAAGATGGAAAGGTTTATTGTATTCTGGACTGGCTAATGTTGGTGCAGTACAAAGCTCTCTCTTTAACTGTTCAAAGGCCTCCAGCGCCTCAGGGGTCCATTCTAATACTGCACTACTCTTCATTTGTCCAGCTGTCTTGATCAATTCTCGTAGAGGTGCCGTTTTCATTGCAAAATCGCAAATCCAGTCTCTGCTGAATCCAACCATACCTAGGAAGGACAGCATTTCTTTTACAGTCCGTGGTTTAGGGACTTTCAGTACCGCTTCAATGTGTTCTGGAGAGATGTGCCTAGATGTTCCCTTCAGTACTCGACCTAAATACTCTACCTCTTGCCTACAAAACTGTAGTTTCTCTTTGCTGACTTTATGTCCATTTTCAGCTAGTACGGTCAGGACTCTTAGTGAATCTGCCTCGCATTGTTCTCTGGTTGGGCTACAAATTAGAAGGCCATTGCAGTAACGAAGTAAAGTGCTTTTGATGTTTACTGCTGCCAGGTCTTGAGTTAGTACTCGATTAAATATTGATGGACTTTTGCAGTAACCTTGCGGAAGATGATTGTAGGTCAATTGTTGTCCTTTGTCGGTGAAGTCAAACAAGTGTTGTGATACTGGATGTAGCGGAATGCTTAAAAAATGCTGAACATAAGTCTATGACCGTATACCACTGAGTGTCCTCTGGTATACTGGACAGTAGCGTGTGAGGATCAGGTACCACGGGTAATTCTGCTTCTACAATTTGATTTATGGCTCGTAAATCATGCTCGAGTCTCCATTTGTCTGAGTTGGGCTTCCTGACAGGAAATATGGGCGTGTTGCAAGGGCTTTTGGTGGGTTTTAACACTCCAGCCTTTAACAGTCCATCTATAGTAAGTTTTATCCCTGCTATGATGTGATGTGTCAAAGGACATTGTCTTTGATAAGGCAATTTTGCATTTGGTCTTATTTTTATTAGGGCTTGTCCTCCGGACTTAACTAATCCTACATCTGTGGGATGCTTTGTCCAGAGCTTTTCTGGGATAGTCTTTAGCAGCTCTTCCTCTAATGCTAATTCCCTCTCATCTACCGGTCCTACCACATCAACTGGCATTTGTGTGTGTGATGACAACGGAATGTTACACATCCCCCTCTGAGGGTGTGTTATCAACAGAGTGTTCCCATCTATCTCTGTGTGTGTAGCCCTCATTCTATCTATTCCTGAAAATATTATTTTCAAAAATCTTTGATCTGGTGATATATGTACAGATGGGTTAGGGGTTTGTTCCTACTCAGTTACTTCTGCTGCTTGCTGAACCATTAGTCCCAATTCTTTAGACTGTGCGTTTTCCCCAACCAATAAAGAGATGTGGGGTCCTGTATTTGGTACTTGATGCCAATGTTCCATCTGTTCAGTTAGGTGTACAGTGATGGCTGCTCCAGGTGCAACAATTATGTCGCCTAGTGTCACATCCTTGACAGTGTTCTCCATTACATCTGACCATAATTGAGCATACTCTCCATCCTGACTTTCTTGATCGTAGTGCATGGTACAGTGCAATGGTAAAGTTACTCTTTTGCATTCTGGTCGTTGTTGTATAATCCATTCTTCCCATAACCTTTGTGCATGTTGAGCTCCTTTGCCTGTGCACAACAGCCAGTATACTGTATCTGGGTTTTTGTGGTTTTCAGTAGTTTGTAGGAATTGTCCTATCGTCACATATAGCCCTTTAGTATTGCATTGAATTTTAGCCTTGAGCTTACACAGCAGATCTCTTCCCAGTAAGTTCACTGGTGTTGTGGGTGAAAACAGTAAGGGTGCAGTTATAGTGGTGTCTTCTAACGTTATTATCTGGGGCTCTGTAAAGTGCAATACTTGTGATTGCGAGAAGCCGGTGGTTTTTATCGTATTGCCTGAGAGAAGGAGCTTTGAGCCTTTCAATCCTATACATGAGTAAGTTGTACCCGTGTCAAGCATAAATGGAATTGGCTGCGAATTATTTATAGACACCATTACGGTTGGTTCTTGTTGTGGATGCAGTGTAGAGACGTACTGCATCTGCTCCCCCTCTGGCTTCTCTGGACCTCGTCAATTCCAGTTCTGAGGTCCCATCCAGGGACCTGTCCATTGATTCTGTGATTGTCCTCGCATTCGAGCTCCTGCAGGTTGTCGTGGGCCAGGAGGTCCCATGTTTCCTCGAGGTGCCTGACCTGCACCATATGGCCCTTGAACTTGAGGTCCATTTTGAGCTCCCCATGTTGCTTGTGGACAATTTCTTCCAACATGTCCTGCTCCTCCACAGTGCCAGCATGCCATGTCTTGAGTGTTTGGACCCATCTGCCCTGGGGCGTTCATTCGAAATTGTCTTCTTGGTTGCTGTTGATATGGTCCTCTTTGTCCCCTGCCTCCAAAAGGCCTAGGGCCCTGTCCTTGCCACCTCATAGGTGGGTTTTGTCCTTGTTGGTTTCCTGTATGCATATAAGTTGGAGGGGCTTGGATTTCCACTGGTTGTTGCACTTGCCGTACTGGTCCAGCAGGGGGCGCTGCTGCTTCTGGTACCATCACAGGTGCTTGAACTTGACTTTTTCCTCTTTGTTTCTCTTTTTTGCTGCTAGTTCTCCCAGCTGTATCTTGTGTAACTGGGTGGCAATTGACTCTGCAGCTTCCTTGGCCTCTTTTCTCTTCTTCCGATGCTGGTCCACGTAATGTACAATGTGTGCCTGGAACGTGTCCCATGGCAGTGTGTTCAGTCCTACCACTCCTTCCAGGGCTGTCTGGACTTCTTGAGGCATGCACTTTTTCAGCATAATTCGGAACAGGCTCTTACTTGTGTCCGTTTGGTCCCATGAGCCTCCTGTCTCTTCTCTCCACTTGGTTTGGAAGTCGTTAATGAATTTTACAAAATTGTCGTTTTCTCCCACTGCTATTGATTCCAGTTTTCCTGGATCCATTTTGGTGGGATAAGTCTTCCGCAGGGCGTTCCATATCTTGTTCCTGTGTGGGCCAAATGCTAGGGTATCCCCTGCATCTTGTCCTGCTAGTGTTAGCAACTGGGCATAATCCAATATCTCCATGGTTTTCACTTTCCCAATCATTTGTGACACGATGGCTTTTATGTCTCCTACGGCTAGGAGGTGTCCAGTGGTTTTCTCCTCAAACTGTGTTATCCATCTTTGAGCTCCATTACACAGGTCTGGAAGTTGATTAATCAGGCCTGTCATAATCATGAATGACCATGGCACATATTGATACTGGTTTCCTTTTGATACCAGTGGGTATTGTGAAGCTTCGGGGTGTTCTGAGTCTTCTCCTTCCTCTTCAGTGTTCAACATGCCTTTGTCGCCTGTACTTGTTTCCATAGGGAAGTGTTAGTTTGTATGGTCCAGTGTACCTGCTTGAAGGTCTCTTTATACGTGCAGATTTTATCACACCTGGTCTTGATCGGGCTTCTTTTGTTTTCTTTAAGGCGTCCTCTAATGCTCTGTCAAATTGTTCCTTCAGTCGACTGATCTCTTCGTCAACAGCCTCGTTATTATAGGCATCTCTTTCGGCAGTATTAGGAACTTCATGTTGATATTCGTTGCTTCGTACTGGTCTTCTTTCTCTTGGGTATGATGGGCTAGTGTGTTTTAGACACACTTGCTTGTCCTTTTTCCATTCTTCTTCTTGCCGCGCTTTCAGGTTCAATGAACATGTACCCCTTCACTCTTCTTTCCACTGCCTTGTGTTGTGTTGTTTTCCTTCACTCATTTCACCTTCCTCGGTTTCTGGGTGATCTGTGTCTGACTCATTTGGTGATGATAAGAGTGACCCTTTGGGACTTAGATTAGTCTGACTTCCATTGCCCGGTTTCCCTTCTTCTTTCCCTGAAGGATATTTCCTTTACCCTTTATGATATTCCTTTACCCTAATGATATTTCATTACCCTTTCTTCAGGTGCGACGTGTTGCTCACCTCTGCGCCCTTGTATTTCAGACAGGTATTGCTCATTCTCTTCTTCCAGTCTTCTCATATCACTCTGTAGCTTTTCAATTTCTCTTGACTCACGTGGCTCTGTCCTTCTCCCGTTGCTCCATTCTTCTTCATTCTCGCTGCTGGGCCTGGGGGCTGTTACTTCTTGTCTTTCAGCTTGACGGTTCATCCGCTCCATGTCACATGGTGTTACTGTAATCTGTCCTTTCACATGTCCTTCGAATCCCCAGGTTCCTTTATCATGCTCGTGCAGTTCCTGTATGGGGTACATTCCTCTATCCATCTGTTGCAGGTGTTCCTCAGTGTATGGTGGTGGTCTTTCTAACTCCAGGTTTGTTTCATCATTTCTTCCCTTCTGATTTTTTCCTTTCTTCTCCTCACTTCCATCTACCTTCTGATCATCTTTTCTTGTGTCTTGTCTCTCTTTTTCATTTTTCTCCTTTTCCTTTCCTTCCTTTTCAAACCATTCAACAATCTCTAGCTTTTGTTCTAGTTTCATCCTTTCCTTGCTGTTCTTTCCTTTGGTTGTATGTCTCAGCATTTCCTTGAACATTCCACCTTAAAGGTTCCTTCTTTGGGCCATTGCAATTCTCCTGATGTCCTGTCATGCCATTTTGCCATGCATTTTCTGATATCTTTTTCATCTTCTTTATGCTTGGCTATAATTATTTCTTCAGGTGTCATTGGCTTTGGCCATGCATTCTTTCCGCGGTAGAATATCTTCTCCATCACACTCTTCTGTTCTAATTTATGACTAGGATTTTTATGCTTCTTTTGTCTTTTATTTATTAGAGTTCTTTTGAGTTCCTTTTCGCTTGCTATCGATTTCCAATAACTGCTTTTTCTTTATGTATTTTTTAAGCATTAATTATCCATCAATGTCATAATCAGAGGTGTAACAATTTTGCCAAGGGTCTGAAAAATTACTCAGGGCCCACAGGTATGAGAGTAAATTCACTGTTATTACTAATTTTCCACTCACGACACAGCACTAGCGGACTAGCTCCGGCTTCGTTTAGTCGGTATCTCTTTACTATTCGTCCTTCTGCCTTTTCATCCAATCGTAGCACGTCAAAATCTGGGTGCGCTCGCAGTAGAGAAATGAGTGGAGTGAAAAAGGGGGGTCCACCTATTCCTCTAAATTCTAGTGTACTATTTATTACCTTTTAAATTAATTTCTTTTGGTATTAACCCTATGAAGAAACTCATTTCCTCATGCTGAAATGTGATGCAAGTATTACAGTATGTGTATTGCAATTACGATCTAACACATCAGGTATTAAGTCTAAGTGTCCACTTTCTCTCGTTACACTCTTTTTCTGAAAT
This sequence comes from Clarias magur, assembly GCA_013621035.1. Lineage (NCBI taxonomy): Eukaryota > Metazoa > Chordata > Actinopteri > Siluriformes > Clariidae > Clarias > Clarias magur. Next base: position 259,811 of record QNUK01000484.1, on the reverse strand, counting down.
TAAATCCTTTCCTGGATTACTCAATAACCATCTATATGTTTCACTCTTTCCTATTATTCCTTCTTCTATCTGCTCATCCCAATTAATCTCTCTAAATTCACTCGTCATTAGATCTTAATTATTTCATTATGCATAGTGCAATCACATGCATTATAAATATGGTATTACTTATGTAATTTATTATTATATGTATTATAATCAAGGTATCCAAAACACCTCCTGTTATTTATATTTTTCTTTTTCTAAGTTGTCTCAAATAGGTATTACGGTTATTTATTATTTAAGCAGTATATTCTATGCATACGCACATGAGGCCTGGCACAAAAATATCATGCACACGTATTTTTTAAAGACTCATTACACACAAGACACACAGCACAAGCGCTTTTTGTATTTTTTCAAACGTTAAAAATCGAGTACTCAACAACAGATTTCTCACATAAACTTCAAAACCACCTGTAGGAATTTTATAAGCTCTCACTTTCCCTTCCTAGCGATACCTCACACACCAGTGGGTTCTTTGCTCTAGGATTCAAGATCGCAGCACGACCACCTACAGAACTTTTTCTTACACCTGTCCAGCTCCGCGTCTTAGAAACACCTCACAGCGCAGTGAGTTCTATACTTAGCGGCTTGTTACAGGACTTTTCCACCTGCCACGTCTGGGGATTTGCTTACGTCCCCTACCTAGTGCTATTTGCAGGACTTTTTTCTTCTTTTCACTCAACACCTGGCTGCACTCGCATCTCAGAACGGTGAATAACCTATTGTTCTGTGCCTAACGGCGGACTCAGGAATTTTCCACCTGCCTTGTCTGGAGCCGCAGCTCCTACTTAGTGTATTGCAGGAATTTTTCGTGGGTCCAGCCCCACTCGTTGGCAAGTTTCCTTGTCAGGCCTTGACCCAACACAGTGGCGTTACCTCACTTATCACACAACATATAAAAATAATAAAGAGAATACACAACAAAAAACGTAGAACAAAAATAAAACTTATGGAGATCTCCTAATACTTTGTTACTTTATCCAGTCTTTCACTTATTAATACATAGATTAATTGATAAATATAAATATATCAATATTGGCAACATCAGAATTAATGTGTTCAATATACCTCAGGAGTTATTCCCTCCAGCCAGAAACACGCACACTAACAGACCATGAACTTTTAATGCAGAAATTTTATCAAACAGGTTTTCTGCTTACCTTTTATGCCGGCACACAAGTTGATGGTCTGTCAGCCCACACTGATCCCAGATCCCCGGAGGGGGCCCTCCGTGACGGCAATCGCAGTCTGGGGTCACCAATAAATGTGGGAGATTTTTGTCTTCCACCTATTTATTTTGCCTCAATACAAGTTATTACACTTATAGTTAAATTTAGTAAAAAGAATCAAAGACTTCTCACTCAGTGCAGATCTGGATGAAGTAGACAAGATTTATTGCAGCAATAAACCCCAGGTGAGCCAGCTTAGCAATGCCTAGATTAGAAGTCTAAGCACTACCAAAGACAGACTGAATTCTACAGAAATAATCATGCCTTTTTATACAGTTTTATCCAGAGGAGGTGCCCATCCTTATCACCCCCACCTTCGTTAGTTCTCCTCATTCCTGGAAGATGTCCACCTAATTCCTGGAATTTGTTCCCATTATAATCCAACTTTTTCTTATGAATTCTCTTATTATAATTAATTAAAGTTTTTATATCTTATTTTATTACGTCATATACCTCGTCATCTGACTCCGCCTTATGCTCATATTATTTCCCATTATGTTTTAATTACATTATTAATTGTTTTCCACTATCTTTACGTTGTTCTTTCCTCAGTTTTTTTAAAATAGTGGGGCGTTATCTATTTTTACTATACCTTGCTTGGTTCGTTCTTCATTTCTCAAGAGGCCACCGATGGGTAAGCATCTCCCTCGTATTGCTTCTTTACTTTTTTCCTCATTTTGCCTCTTTTGGTGTCTGACACATTCTTACCTTTTATATTTACAGCTAATCGCAACTGCTCTAACACTAACTACATCCCTCTGGATGACTCCGACAGTCAGGGCAGTCCGGATTATGCTCCTTCTGAGGACTACAACACTACTGAGCCTGCTATGGACCGGGCCTCGGTGAGTTCTGTTCAAGAAGAACCCGAAGCCTCTTTCTTATTTCTGTGTCATTCCTGACTCCACTGCACACCGGTATCTGCACATCTTTAGCTACGTGATTTATTATCTAATGAGCACGTATTCCTTGCTAGGTGCTTTCCCCATATGTTTGTTGACAATTATAGTATATGTTTTTTAATTAAACGTGTTCCTACGTGCACCTTTTTATCTGTGTCTTTAGATTCGCCTGGTACACTGAGTATCTCTAGCTCCTTACTGTGGCCCCCTGTGCCTGCTCTCCTTATCTCTCTCGTTTTTCCTGGTATCGTGTGCATGGGTCCTTCTCTGCTTAATTTTTCATCCTTTGTTATTCAATATAATATTAATGTCAGTTTTATGTTGATTAATATTGTCATATTGTTACATTACAAATATATTTGACTAAAATATGCTTACAGCACCTTGTGCCCCAAGTCTCCACGATAAGCTCCATGCCCTTCCAGACCATGTATACTTGATAACGCGAGGGAGGGAGGGAGGGAGGGAGGGAGGGAGTTCTATAATGATAATAAAGTTAATGAATAACTGTTATATATTATAAGATCATCTTATCTTTGAAATATTTCATCTTTGATTTAAAGAGGAAGGTCTAAAACAAAGTAGAAGTGTGTTCGTGGGACAAGCAATAGCGATCAGTGAGTGGTCACTGGGAACAGGTACATACTAAAGTCACAAATGATACCACCACAGAGAGAAGGAAAAGTATAGTTTGGTAGATCGTTTTGAAGAGCAGTGCTAAAGTGGGGTCAACTGGGGTAGGTTTAGCTCAGTGGTTAAGACATGGACTAGAAATCAGAGTCAGGGTTCTCAAGTCAACTCTAGCACTAACAAGTTACCACTGTTGGGCCCTTGAGCAAGGCCCTTAACCCTCAACTGTTCATATGTGTAATGAGATAAATGGAAGTTGCTCTGGATAAGGACATCTGCCAAATGTTGTAAATGTAAACCTGTGCACTCAGTGTCACGCTGATGAGGCCAACTTGAATACAATAAATGGAACCAGAATGATATTGTTTGGAATTTGTGTCACCTTATTTGAACAAAGGCCTTGAAACTGACAATACTTCCAAAAACTTTAAAGGCATTTGTTTGAATTTTAATCAAATTCCATAAAATTCAGCTTTGATTACACAGTCAAATTGAATTTTTATGATAATACAATACAAGTGCAAAGTAATGTTCTTCTTCAGACTTTGTGTGTTTAATTCTCCACAACAAACTCCACAGCTCCTTTTGGAGTGACCTAACAGTAATTTAACATGTAACAAGATACACTACTTGCCTTTACTCCCGAGGTAAAAATACACACTAAAGGTAAGAATGATGTTCCACCTGAGCAGCAAGAAAGAGTAGACTTATACTCAGACTGTTGATAAAATTATGCTGTTTTGTGACTAAATTGTCCAAATTCAAATAAATTAAAAAATCTCTCTCTTTGTCTCTTCCTCTGTCGCTGTACAATGCTGAAGGACACTGTAACTCTTTATGCTTGTTTTTCATTCCCAGCGCTGAGTATCAGGAGGGGAGGGTGAGTGTTATCCTGGAGACAGAGACATGAAAGGTGTTTGTGGTGCAAGTAAACATTATAGAAAGACTGAATAGAAAAGAACTTGATAGAAGGACGATTACGTAGATGATGGAGGTGATAAGAACATACAGTATGTGTAATGTACCTACACACGCACGCTTTGGTTGTGCTTCACAGCAAAGAAGGATTTTGCTGCTTGAACATCACAATTAATTTGTCTTGAATAAAATGTAATTTTCTGCACAGCGTTGTGTTTTACATGGGAAGGGATGCTGTCTGAAATGTGAGCCAGAGAGAGATTAGTCACCAATTATTTTTTTTTAATGAGTTCAGTGAATACAGAATCTCCAGCTTTGTAAGCTGTCCCTGTTTCTGTCTCCCCGTCTTTACCTAGTTATAATTCACTGATTGGAATTTATTTAATATGAGAAGTTTATTTTCAACAAAACCTCTTTTTGTGAACATGCATAATTTGGACATGTAATATCTTCAGGAAAAAGGGGAAAAATGTAGGTTTAGCTGTTCTGTAATTTGGACACTTTATGCGTCCACATATGAAAAACACAATTGCAAATGCAATTTGAAATTCCATTTGAAAAATGTCCGGGATATCATTCCATAGAGATGGACACAAGGGTGAAAGGAAGCTCAAGAAAAAGAGCAGTGTCCTGGCCAGAAATGAAAAGAATAGAAGAAGAAGACGAAGAAGAAGAGACGAAGGAGACTCAACAAGGCCACATGCACAGGCATTACTATCCGAAGGAAGATTAATCGATTCGGCCACCGTTTTAAACCATGGGCGCCAAAATGGCAGATCACCAGGCGAGCGCTTTCTCATCGTCTCAGGTAAGTTTTTTTTTTTTTTTTCACAGATTTGTACATGTTTAAGAGAAGTAAAATTACAGAGATGTTTTCAACTATAGTAGGTAAGATTTTAGGAGTTTAAAACGGTGACAGGCGAATGCACCAAATAGATTCCTCTTCCTCCAGATAGTAATGCCTGTGCATGTGGCCTTGATGACGTATTTTTGATAGTGGTGTCACTACAACACACTACATTCATGGGTGTCATTTCACAATTCGTCCGTGTAACAGAGGACTTGTAAAAACAAGTTTTGTGTCTGTAAATTGTCATATAACGAGTTGTATATTTCAGAATTGTACTGTAAGAAACACACCGTGGCTGTAGATTTTGGAATCCAACTCGGACAAAACACAGAATTACACACATCTTTTTTTTTTACGACGATTATTTTTGACAGTGATTTTATTCCATAAACTCCTCCCACTATCCAGAACATTCTGTAGAGCTTCAGAAACCTGTACAGCGCGTCACATCTTCCACAGGAAGACAGGAAACTTACTCAATCTGTGTGTGTGTCTGGTTTGTGTGTGCGTGTGCAGGGGACGTGGTCTTGTATGTAGCGTGCTTTATCAATAAAACTGCAGACCGACTCCCCCAGAAATGCAACAAACACAAAAATATATGCTACTCGCTGAACACAACACAACAGCATACAGAATGCCTGGGCTTTGACTGCGCTTTCTCCATTCATTAGTAGTAGTAGTAGTAGTACAGTCTAAAAAATGCTGGGTTTCTGTAAACACATAGTTGGGTTGTTTCGGGTACTTTAATCACAATGTTGGGTTGCTTTTGCTATGAATACTAAAAGTGCTACATGATTAAACCCAATGCAAAAAAAACTTAAAAAAAAAAAAAAATCAGTTTAGCTCAGCGCGTCTTCTTTTCTTGATTTAATCTGTAATATTTAAGTGAAATATATTTCGCATATAGGCCTAAGTATTATTTTTTATTTATGGACAGGTATATTATGTTTAGAAGCGCTGCAATTTGTTCTAGTTTTGCAAGAGATTGACACGGAGATATGAGCTCCAGACAATCCCCAGGCGCTCTGAGATCATTTACCCGCTCAACGCAGCCACATCTCGGAAGGACCTTGTGAAAACTACCGCTGGCTAACTATCTCTGCAGCAGTTAAAACAGCGGATTAATTTCATTTGGGGTATTTCTAACAGGCAATCTAGTGTATTTACATTATGTGAAGTTGTGTACATTTTGGGACTTTTTTGAAAAATCTTCTAAATCAAATGAAATGTGTCAACCCAGCAAGAGTGTTAATTTACCCACTGGTTGGGTCAAATAAAACAACCCAGCACCTAAACATTTAACCCAGAGTGTAACATAAAAAATATTCCATTTGTAAATAAATAAACATATAAATAAATCATAGGTTGTGTATAGAGTGATTAAAAACAATACAACACAGGTTATGGTAAATAAATTCTCAGACTCTTCCATTGCAGAGATTAAAAAACACTAACAATGTCAATTTTAGAATCTGTAGAAGCTCAGTGGTCCGCACACAACCTCCCGCGAGGAGCCCTGAATTCACTGTTTTCACGAGGGTGTTGCTAAGAAACACACATCTCGGTTCATTCATACTGTACCTTTTCAAGAATCTTAGAGATAAAGGGGAGGTTTGATATCAGCCTGTAATATCGGCCTCTTGTAAGCTGACAAGAGTCAAGGTCAGGTTTCTAAATTAGTGGTTTAATAACTGCTAATTTAAAGGATTTTGGAACATACTGTACCCTCTTCTGAGTGAAAGGTTATTTATTTTCAACAGGGGTTCTGTTATTGCTGGTACTGTTTGAGAAAATGTGTCGATATAGGATCCAATTCACAGATTGACAATTTTGAAGAGTGAAATTAGTTCACTCTCTTCAAGGGGAGTAAAGTATTCTAGGTTTTAATGTGATGTGGTTAGTTTATCATCCGTATCACTTAAATTGTCTGGTTTCAAAGTCTGAATTTTTTGCCTAATATTTATCATTTTGTCATTGAAAAAGTTCATTAACAAAAGTCTTCACTACTGTATGTTGTTGTTTTGGAGATTTCTGCAGTGGTCTTGTTTCTAGTTAATTTAGCTACAGTATTAATAAAGATAATAAAAAGAAACCCACCAAGCACGGAGAGAACATGCAAACCATGCACACCGAGACAGGAATCGAGCCCGGACCCTGGATGTGCAAGGCGACAGTGCTAACCACTACATTTACAAACATTCTTAGCATCCTTTGTTCACCCTTACTTTCCTTGAATCAATCAGCATTTGACTATGACATGACAGTTTTAACACCAAATAAAATTTTAAAAAGCACTTCTCAATTAAATTAACAGAAATTGCAATAAAGAATATAGAATATTCAAATAAAGAATATCTTGTATGTCTGTGATTATTTGACCACTTTCCATCATATTGTAGTGCAGCCACATAAAGGGCATTTTTATATACGTAGATGTAAGCAGCTCAATGATTAAAAAAGCTGCTGGGCCTTATTAATTATGCTGGGGGGTTTAACTGCCTCTGGATGTTTTGTGTTAAGCTCTCGCAAGGGTGGGATGGTAATGAACGAAGTCACCTGACCCGGCTTAAAAGGCACCCAGAAAGAAGCTCAGAGTGGAGAAAGTATGGTAAAGCAATGCTGTTTTTGTCACCATAATGCTACGAAGATGTCTAATGAGAGCGGTAAAAATTTGGAAAGACCTGCCGTTTGTGGATTACCACTCACTGGATTATCCCAGACAGACTTATTTACAGGACAGCTCTCCCTTCTGGACATCCGCTACAAACCGGTGAGGCCGAGCCATTCTCAGACCTTGTAATTGTTCTTCACTCATTGCAGCTGCATACATATACATTTGTATATATTTTGTAAAAACTGTTACCTTTGGTGCACTTTTTGTTTTTGTTTTTTGTATGATGCACTTTTGGTTTTGCTTAATGGTCATTGTGTTGTCTTTTTTGTTCTCTGGTTTTAAAGCATTGCATTATATTATAATTATATTGTAACATCTGACCGTTACAATAACATAGTTATCTACCATTTAACAAATACAGTAGTACACACTTTTTTTCCCGTGTCTACATCTTCTTCAAAGAATAATTCTTTTTTCTTCTTGGTTTTGCTTAAATACAGCTAGAATTGGAGTTGTAACTATTAACAAGACAATTTAACTTATCAAAAAAGTTGCTAAACTCTCAAAAAACTTCAAAGAGGCATGGATGCACAGCATTTAAATGATTTTCTTTCATCCTTTTTAATCAAAAATACACCCTGCGATTCTCAATATCAGTGTTACTCGTAATTAACTTTAATAAACTTTAATTAACTTTAAAGTGTGTTGTTTTCACTCATTAATTCCTCAGCATGTTGTGAATACCAAGCTTATCAAGAATGTGCAAGAGAGAGAGAGGCTTCTTCCACATGACTTCCTTTTGCAAATACCAAAACTCAGCTCCTCCGCACTGTCATTGGCCCGTCTCAAGTTCAGAGTTGATTATTATTAGCCACATAATTAGCGGAATTATATCCTATACCTTTATATAATTACTATTTATTTCATGAATTAATTTCTTTTCATCATGTTATTAACAGTTTTCTCTCGTTACTTCTTGTAGCCTGTGTCATGCACACTCGTAACACGACCGGCACTAGGACCCGGGAGTAATACGGTCGGGTTTTCAGGAAGCATAAAAGGAGACAAAATGGCGCTTCACATTGCTCAGTCATTGAGTTCGCCCATGCCTTTGCTGACGCTACACCGACTATTCTGTGAGTACTCACCAATTCTGAGAGTTCTGAAATTAATCGCGTGGTTATCCTGCCTACTCGCGCTGCTTCCGCGTTTGGGTTTACCATCCACGCTACACGGGCTAACTGCTAAGGCTTTTCTGTTCATCCCTCGGTTGCTCGTGACAGCCTGGTTACACTGGTCCTGCAGAATTATCAAACTTTACTTGTGTTTTCCACCACAATAGTTTGACTGTCTTCAGGATTAATGCATGTACAATGTTGAAAAAAATCTCAAAGATTTTTAATGGGGTTAAGGTCGGGACTCTCTGGTGGGCCAATCCATTCTATGAATTGAGCCTGAGGAACACTGGATCATCATTTTGGAATATGCCTATGCCATCAAGGAACAACAACAAAAATAAAATCATGTAAAAACCTGGTCTTGCAGGAAATTTAGGTAGTCAGCTGACCTCATTTTTTAGGTACATGCTCTGGAACAAGGTAAATCTGGACTCATCAGACCCATCAGCTGAATAACTTGTTGCCAGCTAAACAGCAGTAATTATCCAATAGAAAGCTCTTTACTATTGCTTAGGTAAATCCAGATGATGACTTTTTTAGGTAGGCAGTATGTATATTGTAATTGGGGAGAATTATATACTATTGATGTAAAAGTCATTAATTTTACAACATTTGGTAAAAGAAATATATTTTTTTAATTTTATGAACATTTTAATTACATTTTAATGAAGTAGGTAAAATTGACTGAGGGAAAGCACACTGGTTAAATATATTAAATCTCTGTTTGATTTTAAGGAAGATTACATTAGATCAGTGTGATGTAGATGTGTTTTAACAAAATCACCATGAGACTGCGATTCCTTCAGTATAAACATTTTAATTGCATCTAAACATGAGACAAAGTGACTCTGTGTTACGGTTTCTGTGCGTCGGCTTAAGGAGAGGAATATTTGCAGAGGTGACATGCTCTTTTAATGAACACACTAAACAATGGGAACAGGAACAACAAAGGTAACATAAAACAGACAAACTATAAACATGGAACTTAGGCAGGAGATAAACTAAACATGACAGACTTGGAGCTACACTGACTAGGGGGTACACACAGACTCTGATTTACATACTGACTTGGAGAAACATAGGCTAGGAGATACATACAAAACTAGGAGCTACACTGGCTAGGAGATATCACAGAGCTAATGAACAAAGGAACATAAACCACTTAGCTCAACAGCAAACACAATAGAACAGATGCAAGACCCAGACTAACTCAACTCAGGAAGTTTTATAGCACAACTAATGAGCCACCTCACCGAGGTGCATTCTGGGAAATGAAGTTAAATAAACAAAAAGCACAAAATCAAAGGTATACCCTGACACTCTATTAATCTAATATTTTATGTAAAAAAATGTGGCCAATATGAATTACATTTCACCAGTGAATCTTTTGTTTAGTGTATTGTAACAATATATATATACATTTATTCTGTATCAAGAACTGGTCGTTTACCATTTTCTACTGAAAATTCCAGTTACATACTCAAGTAATTTGAAATAGAAATGATGGCATAGGTATGGGTTACATTTTTCTCAAAATGTTAGTAATTTATGCATGTCAATATAGAGAGTTAAATACAATGTCATTTTAATCATGTATCCATCAAAACACCTACAATATATGGGCAAGAAAAAGTATTAATCACAAACACAGAATAATCTCACAACATGTCAAACTTGCATTAGACAACAGTTAATTGGTTTTTCATATATTACATACAGTAACAGAACTGTCAGATTTGATGACTTGTGTCACTCCACTTGTCTGTGTTCACTCAGTCTGTGATTCACTGTGCACGATGAACACACACTTCTCACGTGTCTGAGTCTGTTTAATGTGTTATAACTAAATGAATGATGTGTTTATGAGCATGTTCTCTATCACCAACATGGAAATGCAGGAACACCGGAGTCTTCATCACATAAAGATGTTCATCACAGCCTGAATCTAAAAGAAACATGTGTATTAATAATCATAAACTGGACTGTGGTACTTCATGATCAACAGCATGTAATCATCTCTCCTTCAAGGGAAACATCATCATCTCCTGTTTATAATTAATCATTCAACATTTCTTCATTCTTAGTAACATCTGTGTTATAACAGGGACATGAGCAGATATTTACTCATCACATCACTGCTCTTATCCAATCACAGGCTTTGGAGCTTTTTAAATAATCAACACTACTGAGTCATTTAGCTCTTGTTCTACATTTATATTTAAGTTCAGACTTTAAGAACAAGCTGAGGGGAATTTTACAGGAATGACAGAAGACACGCTGTGGAGGTCGGGTGCTGGAAGAAGTGTCAGAGTGAGGAAAGTGGCTGCTTAAATACTATATTTGTGGCATAAAAAATAATACTTTTACCGAGCTTTCATAAGAGTTAAGAAGGATGTATGTTTCTTATCAGAAACAGGGAAAAGCAGAGGTGATCTTGTTGAGACAAAAGCAGCAGTATGAAGTCAGAGATAGCAGGGTGTCACAAGGAGACGAGGTGTTCATTTAAAATCACTCTCATGCACTTATGTGTGACATTGTGTAAAATCAATCTGACTACCTGTCTTCTTTCTGCCTTCACATTGATTTTAAAATCAACAAATTTTTCTGAACACAAAACAGCATTAAAGCATATTTAATTAATAATGAAATATTAAATTTAAATAAAACAGTGATAACACGTCTAACCTGCTAATCCTATATTTATTTGAAATAAACAAAATGTACAAACTAAAGAAATTACTTTTAAAAAATGTAGTCTTTTTTTCCCAACAATTATATAAAACATTCATTACTCACTTTAGAATCTGTAGATTGTAATGTTCATCATGCTTAAAAGCAGACAGCAGCTTCTTTGCTGAGGCTTCTATTTTATTCCAAGACAGATCCAGTTCTCTCAGGTGTGAGGGGTTTGATCTCAGAACTGAAGTCAGAGCAGCACAGCCTTCATCTGAGACACCACACTTACACATTCTGTAGAGAGACAAAATGACACACTCTTCTTCATCGTGTTAAAATCTTCATTAAAGACTTACTTTAAAGCTGATGTGTTTGTAAAAGTATGTTATTACTGGAAATGGCATCACCTGTTTATTCTAAATAACAATGTGATTAAAAATGATCGTATAGTTTAATCTCAGCACATGTGTATATATTTACAGTATATTGCAGCATGATCAAAAAAGTTAAAGTGTGAAACATGGTGAAAACAAAAATTCACAAAATTGAACGGTATGATGTCAAATACAAATGATTACATTTAAAAATAATTAATATTCATGTGTCTGTGTCACTCTCAACATATCTGTGTCAGAAATCACCATGGCAACCAATCAGCATCAAAAACCAAAGATTGCGGTGCCTTCCCAAAAAGCAATGCAGTATAAAAACAACATGAAGTAACTCCACATTGTCTATATTAAAACATACAGTAGTGATCTATGGAACTCAAAAGTGTTCAAAATTAAATAAATTATGAACACTTAAATTATTCTCCAGGGAAACTAATCGATGTTAAAGGATCAGCCAATAGGCGCGCAGGTCCAACCCACTGGCACTGATTGACAGAATGACTTATTCTGCTGAAAAGTCGCATTATGAAATAAATAGGCCATCAGGAAACGGGATTTTGAAATAAATACTGACTTTGAAAAAATGAATTTTTTAAATAAAAACAGCTGGAATTAAATAAAATGCCTCTGCAATAATCTCTGTTATTGGGAAAAATAATGTCCATGAAATATTATTTCATAATAATAAGTTAATTTATATAGCAGAGAGCAATATTTTTCACAATAATAAGCTTTTTTTCAAAATGTGTCCATTATTTCACAATATCATTCTCATATATTGTGTCTTATTTATTCATAGAGTTATTTATTTCATCATGTCCTATTTATTTATTTAATTTTGAACACTTTGGAGTTCCATAATGATCATGCACTGTGATCTCCTATCATACACACACATATTGATCCTGTTCTCAACTTCAGCTCAGAGTGAGTGAGTTTATTCATAGATATTCTTTATTTCTCACCCAATGTGAAATAATTAAGGACTATTTAAGTGCTCAGTAAAAAAACAAACAAAAAGAAATTATGAAATTGTAATGGAAATATCACATTTTAATTATGTATTAATTTGTAATTGTGCCATGCAGACTATAGAAGCTTTAAACTTGCTGAAGCTTAGAAACACAAGGCCGAGAATAGTACAGAAACAACCTGATTGTAATTGTCCCTGAATAAATGATAAGGTATGGACAACTGGTCTGGGTCAGATAAAGAGTTGTACTTCATGTACGCGTTGATTATGTTAGCAGAGATGTTTGTGTATAAAATGGGACAGCTGAGAGAAAGAGATCACCTTTCTCCATGCTGCAATTGTTTGCTGTGTGAGACTGGTCCTTCTGCAGAAGTATAAAATAAAACCTTTGTGACTTTGCTCTTACCCAGAGTGTGAATTACTTGTTCTTATAATATTTACAGAATTTCCACCACAAAATACTGAATAGTTTTAGAACTGCTGCTTTTATGTAGATCTGGCAACCATGTTTATAGCAGCTAGATGAAGACAAATGTTCATTGACAAAATAAACATTATTTCAGCTTTAAGACCAATAAAATGTTTCGCATTTGCATTTCCCTGCTGCTTTTAAACCCTACAGCTCACACACACTGCATGTAGTTTGTGTCCCAGGTCCAGTTTGTGTGATTAGTTAGTGTTTTAGTAAATTTCAGACACACTGCAGTCACATCAAGTCATGTTTTGCTCTGCAGCTTCTCAAATACGTACATCTGACCCAAAGACTCTGTGACAAATCATCAGTGTGCAGTGAAAAGAAACAATCTTCCTCCTCAGGACATTGATGATGAACCTAAAACTTCTGCTTCAGTCTCACTATCAGACACATTGTCTTACTGAGGAGCAGGTCATGTGACTCTCAGAGAGATGATCTTACCTCAGTTTCTCCAGTTTACAGTGAGGATTCTCCAGTACAGCACAGAGATGCTTCATTCCTGAGTCTCCTACTTTATTATTAGACAGGTGCAGTGCTCTCAGGTGTGAGGGGTTTTTTCTCAGAGCTGAAGTCAGAGCAGCACAGCCTTCATCTGAGACACCACACTCACACAACCTGTAGAGAGACACAATGACAGACTCATCATCACCAGATTTTTATTTTCATTTAAGACTTACTTTAAAGCTGACGTTTTTGTAGAATTTTGTTATTATTCAGAACAACATCACCTGTTTATTCTAATTAACAATGTAATTGTCATGATCCATGTCCTGTCTGCCACGTCCTCTCCTGCACCCCCGCCCCGTCTGCACTCCGGTTTCTCATTCTCCAGGTGATTACTCCAGCATTTAAACATACACTGCGTGTGGCTTAAACTGCTGGATTATTGTGTGTTACATACATCGATTTTCTCGTGTTTTCTTTTTCTCGTGTTCACATTGCCAAGTTCGCTTTGTTTCTCGTTTTTCACTTTTGTCTCTTGTCTCGGATTTGTTCGCCTCGCTCTTTTGATCTCCCGGTTTTGATTTTGACCGCATGAGATCAGCGCTGGAGAGCCAGGGCACCCTGCTTGGAGCACAACAATAGGAGCTGTTCCCCACTAAGCAGTCGCTTGCCGATATCACATCCCAGCTCCAAAGACTCCGACTCTCTCCGGCGCAAGGTGGAGCTTCCAGTGAGCAATGAGTGCCACGCCTTCCCACCTCTCCCACCTATGAAGGAGATCCTGGTACCTGTCGCTCCTTCCTCTCCCAGTGCTCACTGATCTTTGAGCTCCAATCTTCCACCTTCACCACCGAACATTCCAAGGTGGCATACGTCATCACGTTTCTCACCGGACAAGCCTGGGACTGCTCCAATTACGAGGATTTCGCCAAGGAGATGAAGAGGGTGTTCGACCGTTCATGTCATGGCAGGGAGGCTGGACACAAGCTGTTGAAGCTCAGACAAGGCTCATGCTCAGTTTACGACTATGCCATCGAGTTGCAGACCCTGGAGCTCTCCAGTGTGGAGAGTGATGTGTTCCTTAAAGGACTGACGGAGGCCCTCAAAGATGAGTTAGTCACCCAAGAGCTACCTTCGTCTCTCCAGGGACTGATAGATTTGGCCAGACAAGTTGATTCACGCCTCTGCCTTCGTAGACCTACCCAGGGTTCTCCACCCAGGCTTCTTCCTCAACCCTCCTCTTCACGAGCCGACTCCCAGGACGAACTCATGCAACTGGACAGAATGTGCATCTCCCCAGAGGAGAGACGACGCCATCAAGTTGAAGGGTCCTTTTTTTCCTGAGGAAAATCAGGTCACCAACTTACAGATTGTCCAGCAAAAGGAAGCGCCCTCTAGCACAGCTGGGAGCACTAGAGGGCGTGGCTCCAAGAACAACCTCATCAACGCGGCTTCAGCCAAGGCTCTGGGTATTCCCGCACTGCTCTTGGAGACTCACCTCAAGGTCCAGGCCCTCGACGGGAGTCCATTCCCACCTATCACTCACAAAACTCCGCTCATCTGCCTCAGGGTCTCAGGCAACTACTCAGAGCGGACCTTGCTGTTCATCATGGAGGGGTCTCATGCCAAGATTGTCCGGGGGCTGCCCTGGCTAATCCACCACAACCCGCAGATTAATTGGGCCAGGAATTAGATTTCGGCCTGGAGCCCATCATGTTCCAGGACCTGCTTACGAGCTGCCACCACATCCCTGCACGGGAACCACCAGGCCTCACTCACATTCCCTCAGAATACCATGACCTTAAGGAGGTCTTCAGTAAATCTCGTGCCACCTCTTTTCCCCACCCCCTCTGCCCATACGATTGCGCCATCGATCTGCTACTGACTGTAGGACACCACACCACCAAAGGGCCTGTCTGTATTCGCTGTCACCCAAGGCTATGAACCAATACATCACAGAGTCTCTTGCGGCAGGGATCATTCACCCCTCTTCCTCCCCAGTGATTGCCGGATTCTTCTTCATGGGCAAAAAATATGGTTCTCATTGTCTATGCATAGATTACAGGGGCCTAAATGATATCACAGTTAAGAATCGCTACCCTCTCCCATTAATGGCTAACGTCTTTGAACTCCTCCAGGGAGCCAAGAGTTTTAGTAAGCTAGATTTTAAGCTAGTAAGCGTTCTTTGCAACGCGTATCACCTCGTCTGCATTCAGGAGGGAGACAAATGGAAGCCGGCCTTCAATACCTCAACAGGACATTATGAATATCTGCTGGTCCCCTTTGGCCTGACCAATGCGTCCGCAGTCTTCTAGGCTCTTATTAACAATGTTCTGAGGGACTTCCTCAGCTCCTCAGTATTCGTCTACCTTAACGATATCTTGGTCTTCTCTCGAGATCTGGAGGAACACCATGTTTGGCAGGTGCTACAGAGACTACTGGAGAACAATCTGTTCGTCAAGGCCGAGAAATGCGAGTTCCACACCACGATCACCACGTTCCTCTGGTTCGTCATTGGCCCCAAAGGAATCAAGATGGAACCAACCAAGCTCCAAACCATCACCAGCTGGCCCACTCCCACCTCACCACAAGAACTCCAGAGATTCCTGGGCTTTGCCAACTTCTACTGCTGCATCATCCAGGTTTGCAGCTCTAACCTCTCCCAAGAACCACTTTCACTGGGACCTGGAGACCGAGAGGGCCTTTACTGAACTCAAGCAACGATTCACGTCTGCCCCAATCCTAACCATCTCGGACCAGTCACGCCAGTTCGTCATGGAGTTCGATGCCTCCAGCACGGGGGGTAGGGGCATCCTGTCCCAGAGAGCCCCAGACGATAACAAGTTACACCCTTGCTCCTTCTTCTCACACTCCTGAAAGAAACTATGGCACTGGCGATTGTGAGCCTGGCCATCAAGTTAGCTCTGGACAAATGGAGACACTGGTTAGAGGGGACGGAAGTTCCCTTCCTGGTCTGGACCGATCATAAGAACCTCGAATACCTACAGAGTGCCAAGAGACTCAACGCGTGCCAGGTCCGATGGTCACTGTTCTTCAGTAGGTTTAACTTCACCCACTCCTATCGCCCAGGATCCAAGAATTCCAAGCCAGACGCTCTCTCGAGGCAATTTACTGCCACTGATGACATCAACGCCAATGACACTATCCTGCCTCCTACCTCCTTGCTCACAGCTGCAGAACTCGACATACCAAATATTAAGCAACCAAAGTTAAGCAAGCCCTGACCCACGAGCCTGGGCCTAGCAACGTTCTCCCTAAACGTCTCTTCATTCCTCTCTTCCTGCGTCCCCAGGTCCTTGAGTGGGCCCACTCCTCTAAACTCTCCTGCCACCCTGGCATGACCCGCACCCTGGTGCAAACCCAGCAGCGATTTTGGTGGCCCACACTTAAGGAGGACGTCTCCAGCTTTGTGGTGGCATGTGACATTTGTATAAGATCAAAACACACCAACACTGCCCCAGTGGGCCTGCTCAGGCCTTTGCCTATTCCACACTGCACATGGTCTCACATCGCCTTGGACTTCGTCACAGGCTTACCCGCGTCTAACGGCCACACCTGCATCATGACAGTGGTGGATTGGTTTTCAAAGGCTGCCCACTTCGTTGAACCGTTGAACTAACCACATCTTCAAGCTCCATGGCCTCCCTAAAGACATTGTCTCGGATCAGGGTCCACAGTTTACATTCCAATTCTGGAAGGTCTTTTGTAAATTAATCGGGGCCACTCCCAGCCTGTCCTCAGGGTTTCACCCCCAATCAACTAGTCCTTTGAGGTCGCCCTGAGGTGCATGACCACCCGGAACGCCACTTCTTGGAGCAAGTTTCTGCCCTCATAAACTGGCCTGTTCCCCTTCCAGTGCTGCTTAGGATTTTAGCCACCCCTGTTCCCATCTCAGGAGGAGGAGGTCAATGTCCCATCCACCCAGGCCTTCATCCGATGCTGCAAAAAGACCTGGCAGCAAGCAAGGAAGACATTATTGCACGTCGGCAAAACGTACAAGAAACAAGCTGAATGCAGACTCCTCAGATCAGAGTGGGGCAAAGAGTCATCCTCTCCACCTGAGATATTCCTCTAAAAACGACCTCTCGCAAACTCTCTCCCTGATACATTGGAGCCTTCACCATAACCAAGATTGTCAATCCATGTGCTGTCAAGCTTGTGCTCCCCTCTACTATGCGGTGAGTCAACCCTACGTTTCACGTATCCCAGTTGCGCCGTCTCGCCTCTTGTCCGTAATCTTCCCACGTTTGGATCCATCTCGCTCCGTACCAGTGCGTGACAGTAATAAAAAATTATCATAACCGAGTCTTATTTTTTGTTTCTCTCAGCAGATGTGTGTATATTTACAGTATATTGATGCACAATCAAAAAAGTATAAATCATTAAATTTATAAATAACCCATGTCTTGTGTAAACCATAATATTTGCTAATAATTAATTTTTAAATAGATATTGCTAAATTATAAATCTAATGGGGACAATGTCTACAAAATGGAACCATCAGGTTCTACAGGTTTAAAAGTGAAAGAGAAAGATTGTTTTGTAGATTTCAGGAAGAATCATGCAAAAAAAGTGTAAAAGTGAATCTTTGAAATTGACATAAGGTAATCATAAGGTAATCAAATCATGGTTTTGTCCTCCTCTCAGAAGCAGGTGTAAATTAGCACGGTGTTGTTGAAGCGGTTGCCAGGTCCCCGGTTTTAATGAGAAATTGCTATACAAATCATTACATTTAAAAATAATTAATATTGATGTCTCCATGTCACTCTCAACACATCTATGTCAGAAATCACCATGGCAACCGATCAGCATTAAAAACCAAACATGGCAGTGCCTTCTCAAAATCTAACGCCGTACAAAAACATGAATGAATGTATTTTAGTCAGCAAGTGTATTCATAGATATTCTTTATTTTTGACAAAATGTAAAACAATAAAAGACTATTTACGATCTCAGTAAATTAACTATTAAGAAAGACTGCATGGTTTTAAAAACTGCTTCTATGATGCAAATCTGGCAACCCTGTTTATAGCAGCTAGATGGAGACGAATGTTCACTGACAAAATAAACATTATTTCAGGTTTAAGACCAATAAAATGTTTTGCATTTGCATTTCCCTGCTGCTTTTAAACCCTACAGCTCACACACAGTGCGTTTAGTTTGTGTCCCAGGTGCAGGTTGTGTTATTAGTTACAGTGTTTTAGTAGATTTCACAGTAATTTCAGACACACTGCAGTCACATCAAGTCATGTTTTGCTCTGCAGCTTCTCACATACGTACATCTGACCCAAAGACTCTGTGACAAATCATCAGTGTGCAGTGAAAAGAAACAATCTTCCTCCTCAGGACATTGATGATGAACCTAAAACTTCTGCTTCAGTCTCACTATTAGAGAATGTGTCTTACTGAGGAGCAGGTCATGTGACTCTCAGAGAGATGATCGTACCTCAGTCTCTCCAGTTTACAGTCAGGATTTTCCAGTACAGCACAGAGACACTTCACTCCTGAGTCTCCTACATTATTCTTAGACAGATCCAGTTCTCTCAGGTGTGAGGGGTTTGATCTCAGAGCTGAAGTCAGAGCAGCACAGCCTTCATCTGAGACATCACAACCACGCAACCTGTAGAGAGACACAATGACACACTCTTCATCACCAGATTGTTATCTTTAAATTAATATAAACTACTCTAAATATGCTTTCTTTGCTGATAATAAACAGAGAACTTCAGGCACAGCATGTGAGTGTTTGTCCCTCTCTCCCGGTGCGAGGCTGGGAGGCAGAGGTGGGTGGAGTATCCAAAACTACTAAAGTAAGAGTAGCTGTACTTCCAAATAATATTACTCAAGTAGGAGTAAAAAGTAGTCACCCAAAAGAATACTCACGTAAGAATAAAAATGTTTTTGGTGAAAAGACTACTCAAGTACTGAGTAACTGTTTCAGTCGCAATGTCTGATATTTGAATTTGACTTCTTTGGGATGCATAAAAATGTACAACACGTGTGTTGCAGATTAATTCTATACTGAAATATATTTATATATTCATAGTCTTAAAGTAACATTATATGTACAATTGAAGTTAACATAGAATCACAAAAACATGAAAAAAGCATTCTATACTCGCTGCAAGATTGTACATTAATTGCAAGATCACACTAGCATTGATTCATGCAAAATTAGAGAAAAAATGTGGAAACTTTTGTTTGCGCACACGCGAGTGAGCGTATGTAGGACAGATTCACAGGTAGGATGAATTTATAGAACACCGGCTGAATTTTTTTACCCCACTATGCCGCCTGACCTGATTGGACTAACTGAGTCATGTGATTATTGTTGCTGGGTCTGATTGGTGAAACCAATTGGTGCCGTAGATCTACTGGTTGCATGTGTAGAATAAATGATGGGAAAAGTAACGAGTCGAGTGTAGCCGAATGTAGCTGAGTAAGAGTAGCGTTTCTTCTTCACAAATCTACTCAAGTAAAAGTAAAAAGTAAAAACGTACGGTGCAGTAAAACTACTCATAGAAGTACATTTTTGCCAAAAAGTTACTCAAGAAAATGTAACAGAGTAAATGTTAAATTCATTTTAAATTTAGGGGACTGTTTGCACCTTTTTTCTCTCAGGAGATTAATCGTTTGATTTTCTATTTTTCTTCCTTGGTTAGGAAAATTAAAAATATAGCTGTAATTTAAAGAAATTAATTTAACTGTTACAGTATGTTGTGTTATAAAGTTTTTTTATTTTTTTATTTTTTTTAACATCTTTGCTAAAAGAGCAACGTTTGCTCCTGATGTATTTTTAAACAAGCTTTTGTTTGGATTTCTCTCTGGGAGGAAGAGAAGTTAAACATTTAGCATTTTCTTTTTTTTCAGCCAAAAAAAAAAGAAAACTTTTGCTCATAAAGCGAATTTATTCTTTACATAAATAAATTAATAATTAAATAGAATTCTCCACTGTTGTTTAAAATAATTTTTGTTCCTGTCTTGTGATGTATTTTAACTGGTTAATTAAACTTGTTTTAAAATCGTGGCAAGTGTAAGTGATTGTGCAATAAACACTTTTTTTCATAAACTGCCTATTATGTTTTTTGTGTCTGTGAACAGATTATATTATCCTTTTTTACCCTGTTTATGGCAGTGAGACCCAAAATAAACACTATTATTAATAAACATTAAAACATAATTTTAATAAGCATTACATTTTCTTCACCTTTAAGACCAACAAAATGTTTCTCATTTTTATTTCACTGTTGCTTTTAAACCCTGCAGTCACATCAAGTCATGTTTTGCTCTGCAGCTTCTCACATACGTACATCTGACCCAAAGACTCTGTGACAAATCATCAGTGTGCAGTGAAAAGAAACAATCTTCCTCCTCAGGACATTGATGATGAACCTAAAACTTCTGCTTCAGTCTCACTATTAGAGAATGTGTCTTACTGAGGAGCAGGTCATGTGACTCTCAGAGAGATGATCTTACCTCAGTGTCTCCAGTTTACAGTCAGGATTCTCCAGTACAGCATAGAGACACTTCACTCCTGAGTCTCCTACTTTATTATTAGACAGATTCAGGTATCTCAGGTGTGAGGGGTTTGATCTCAGAGTTGAAATCAGAGCAGCACAGCCTTCATCTGAGACATCACAACCACGCAACCTGTAGAGAGACACAATGACACAATACAGTATAATGACAATATATATTTTTTTACTTTCCAAAGTCGAAAAGGCATCATGATTATTATCATCACACTGGCCGATTGACCTGTTGGTAATGCATTTTCACATTTAACAATTTGGCACACACCTAGAAGCTCTCATTACCCAATACACTGCCGAGGCTATGACTCTAAAAACAATCAGTAGATCTTACACCCAGACAGGGCAGAATTGCTCATGAGCTTTCTGTGACTTGTAGTGTTTAAACTCCTGTAAAGTGTAAGCAATATAAGTGTCTATATGGGAGTCTTCCAAGGAAGACATGTCACCTGCCCACTGAACGTGCTATGTCTAAAAATTAGTTAGCTAGGGCACATCTATGCTTCCTAATAAAGGTTCTATGAAGGTTTGGTAGAATTACCATGAATGGTTTAGGAGAAGTTGTGGATAGAATAAAGTGTGATGATGATGCTGATGAGAGACGAAGGATAGTGAACCCTATGTGTCTCCTATGCTTCTCCGGCAGGACACACAACCAGGTAATTAAAATGTCAGGGTGTGTGAGAAGGGGTCATATGGATAGAAGTTTATGACGGATCAGGTCATACGGACATCAGCTACCAGGTCATATGGATCGAAGTTTTTGATTTCTAAAAGTTTCTCAAAATATCGCTGCTTAACACCAGCATTTAACTTCTCCCAGTAAGGTCCCTTTTCTTTAGGTTTACTCTTCTTCATCTCGAAAGAAAACACCATGTCACAAATCTAAGAACAATAATAAGCCTCAACTCTGTGTCACTCTCAACACATCTGTGTCAGAAATCACCATGGCAACCGATCAGCATTAAAACAAAACATGGCAGTGCCTTGCCAAAATGCAATGCAGTATAAAAGCAACATGATGTAACTCCACATTCTCTATATTAACATTGATACCATTGTTAAAAAGGCCCATCAGAGGTTGTATTTCCTTTGCCAGCTGAAGAAATTCAACCTGCCTCAGGAGCTGCTCACACAGTTCTACTCAGGCGTCATTGAATCCGTCCTGTGCACTTCAATAACTGTCTGGTTTGGCTCAGCTACAAAAGCAAACATCAGAAGACTACAAAGGACGGTTCGGACTGCTGAAAGGATTATCGGCACTCCCCTGCCCACGCTGCAAGAACTGTATATATCCAGAGTGAAGAAAAGGGCTTGGAATATCACTTTGGACCCCTGACACCCAAGCCACCTTCTCTTTGAACTTTTGCCATCTGGCCGTTTTTTGCCCTAGGCACTTTACCTCATGAACAGCTAAACATTCTTCTCACTGTGCAATAAATATATGTGCAATACTACAGATATTTATTTAACTTATTTGTAAGTATCTCTCATCCTACTCCACTCGTTGTATTTTTTTTTTTTCCCTGTTTTGTCTCGTGCTGTTTTGTTTTATTTGTTTTTGTCCTGGAAACTCTGTCACTAAAACTAATTCCTTGTATGTGCAAGCGTACTTGGCAATAAAACTCTTCTGATTCTGATTAAAACATACAGTAGTGTTAATGCACTGTGATCTCCTCTCATACACACACCTATTGATCCTGTTCTCAACTTCAGCTCTGTGTTACTGTATGAGTGTATTTCAGTCAGTGTGTTTATTTATAGATATTCTTTATTTCTCACCAAATGTGAAATAATACAAGACTATTTAAGATCTCAATGAAAGAACTATTAAGAAAGACTGCATGGTTTTAATTCTGCTTCTATGATGCCTGTTTATAGCAGCTAGATGGAGAAGAATGTTCACTGAGATAATGAATATTATTTCAGCTTTAACACCAACAAAATGTATCTCATTTGCATTTCCCTGCTGCTTTTAAACTCTACAGCTCACACACAGTGCATTTAGTTTGTGTCCCAGGTGCAGTTTGTGTGATTAGTTACAGTGTTTTAGTAAATTTCACAGTCATTTCAGACACACTGCAGTCACATCAAGTCATGTTTTGCTCTGCAGCTTCTCACACACACGTACATCTGACCCAAAGACTCTGTGACAAATCATCAGTGTGCAGTGAAAAGAGACAATCTTCCTCCTCAGGACATTGATGATGAACCTAAAACTTCTGCTTCAGTCTCACTATTAGAGAATGTGTCTTACTGAGGAGCAGGTCATGTGACTCTCAGAGAGATGATCTTACCTCAGTGTCTCCAGTTTACAGTGAGGATTCTCCAGTACAGCACAGAGACACTTCACTCCTGAGTCTCTTACTTTATTCCAGGACAGATCCAGTTCTCTCAGGTGTGAGGGGTTTGATCTCAGAGCTGAAATCAGAGCAGCACAGCCTTCATCTGAGACACCACAATCCCACAACCTGTAGAGAGACACAATGACACACTCTTCATCAGCAGATTTTTATCTTCATTTAAAACTTACATTAAAGCTGATGTGTTTGTAAAAATAAATTTATTATTTGGTATGATATCACCTGTTTATCCTAATTAACAATGTAATTAAAAATGATTATACTACATCTTATATTTTGTTATATACTCTCAGCAGGTGTGTGTATATTTAAAGTATATCCCTTACAAAAGGAAACTCCAGAGCTTATGAAGCAGAATGCAGTACAATGCAATACAATGCAGTTGGATTACAGTTGCATTAAAATATGATTTTATAACTTTGTAGTTGTTAAACAGTTCATTGCTAAAATAGCCCTATATTAAGGTGGTTAACTGAAGTAACTGCCGTTATCCTGCACTGAAGTCCTGCAGTCAGTCCTGTACTGCTGTAGCTGTTATGCTAACTAGGTTATCCCATTATTATTATTACTAGCAGTTATTATTATCATTATTATTAGGGCCCAAGCACTATAGGGTGCGCACAACCTTCTTGTTTTCCTAATGATTTTTTCCCACCCTTTTGGGCTTTTTGTCTTAACATGCTCAAAATTTAACTCGTGAAAAATAGCAGACATGTTGGAATCTGCTGCTATCAGGATGCCTGAGAGTTGCGTCAGTTATATTGCAACACTAAGTGATGGTGTGTAACCCACAGGTGGACCAATATCGTGAAATATCTGCAAAATATGGAGATGACTGGACCATTGTTTCATTTTGTGCCTTGGAGATGAGATAAGTAGGACCTGACAGACCTATTGTTGGAGGCAATGCTATATGCATTATGCCTCACTACTGCTCTGAATTAATGCTGCTTTGTTGATTTAGTGCTTTGCCATATTGCTGCTTCGAATGCACTTTGTCTTATGTGTCTGAGAAAACTTGTTGGGTTTTAACTTTTATGTTCAGTTTTAACTGAAGGTAGGACTGTTAAATCTCTCGCATCTAAAGCAGTTATTGTTAATGAAATGATCACAGATCAGGAGTTTGATATACTCTGTTTAACAGAAACCTGGATTAAACAGGATGAGTAAGTAGCTTTAAACGAAGCTAGTCCTCCTGGATACAGCTAAATACACCAGCCTCGGCTAACTGGTAGAGGAGGAGGAGTCGCAGTTATTTATAATGATAATCTGTCTATCGTACAAAAACACAGACACAAATTTAATGCATTTGAAATTCTCTATAGTAACATAAAAAGTGTAGCTACAAATATTAAGTCTGCTCAGTCAATCCCGCTAATTATCATTTACAGACCCTCAGGGCCGTACTCGGAATTTCTCTGTGAATTTGCAGATTTCCTCGCAAACCTAGTAATTTCTGTAGAGAAAGCGTTAATTGCTGGAGATTTTAATATTCATTTTGAAAATCCAGAAGACCCTCTGAGAACAGCATTTATGTCCATACTAGACTCGGTAGGAGTAAATCAATGTGTAGTAGGACCCACTCATAAAGCAGGTCACACTTTAGATTTAATATTATTCTTCGGATTAAGTATAAGAAATTTATTCACAATTCCACTGTCTGAAGTTATCTCAGATGACTATCTTGTCTCAATTAATGTTTGTCATAGTAATAATGTACGCACAGCGCCGCGATACTGTATTAAATGTACATTCACATCAAATACCACACAGAGCTTTATCAGTAATCTCCCAGAGTTACCAGCTTTGATTGGATCGCCATCTGACTCCACAGAACTGGATCAGGCGACTGAACTTTTAGAGTTAACATTTTGTTATACCTTAGATAATGTAGCTCCAGTTAAAAGGAAATTGATTAGAGATAAGAAACTCGCTCCCAGGTATAATGATCACACGCGCAGTTTAAAACAGATCGCTTGGAAATTCGAATGTAAATGGCGTCAAACCAAATTGTTAGTTTTTCAAATAGCATGGAAGGAGAGCATCCAGAACTATTCGCTACGTCACTCTGCAACCGGCCTAATGCCGTTTCAATGTGAGCTGGGGCACCAGTCTCCGCTCTGTCCTTGGGATGCCACTTCCACCGATGTACCCTCATAAACAAATTCCATCAAGCACGGCCGGATCGCCCAGCACCGCGACTCCCGGGTCGCCCCGCCCGCTGGCAATCCCATCAGTTCAGTGGGTCCCAACTCCCTCCGGTAACGCAGAGAGTGCGCCCTCACCTCCCTCAGGAAGCCGGTCCTGGTGGAGGGGGATACTGTCACATTTGTATTACCGCAGTCCTGGGGGTTAAGATCTGGCTCGTCGGATTACTGAGCCGCCTCTTTGTCTCCCCCTGGTGTGTCTGTGTGTGTATGTATTTCACTATTAGCACTAAATGAAGTTCACCTGTGTCCTCCTCGTGTGTCTCTCTATTTATACCAGCCGGTCCCATAGTCCTTTGTCTGTTCACCGTTTGTCTCACCTAAATGCTCTGTGTGTGTGTGTGTGTGTGTGTCTGCGTGCATGCGTTATCAAGTCTCATTATCTCTCCCCTCAGGACTGAGCCGTGGCTGTTTATTGGGGCACGCTTCGAAATGTGATATTCAAGTGCCATTGAAGTCAAGGTCAAGATCACGGCTCTCTCAAACCTAAAACCAGCGTATTCCTGGTTTTTCGCCGAATTGGCTCATTTTGGTTTCTTGGACGTTGTGAGTCTACGTGCCTGCTCGCGGCACCAGCCAGGAGCTCACAGTTACTGAGTTTTGTTATTTTCTTTGATTTTTTAAACAAACCTTTGTTGTGAGAGAAGAGAATAAAACCAATTGAAAATATTACCCTGCATCTGCGTCCGTATTCTTCGCACAACATGACAACTTCCTTCTGCTTAATCCTGATAAGACAGAAGTTCTAGTCATAGGACCGCATGCAGCTAGAAGCAAGATTTTAGATCACAGTGTAATTTTAGCTGGCCTTTCTGTTCTATCTAGTGCAACAATAAAAGACCTTGGCGTGATTATAGATTCTAGCCTTTCATTTGAAGCTCATGTAGACAATATCACCAGGATAGCATTCTTATACGTCAGAAATATGGGCAAGATAAGGAATATATTGTCACTAAACGATGCAGAAAAAGTAGTTCATGCTTTTATCACCTCAAGGTTGGACTATTGCAATGCTTTACTATCTGGTTGTTCAACCAGGTGCATAAACAAGCTTCAATTTGTCACGACCCGTCAAGCTGATCACATAAGCACTCCTGTTCCACGTCCCTAACCACCCATTACACCTCACCGCCTCACACCTGTGCGCTATCACCAATAATGCCCATATCTATTAAAACCGCACTCTGTCACCGTCATGTCGCCAGATTATTGAGTGCTCTCCTTAGCCCAATTTTCCAGCGATTTTCCATGCCTAGTATTTCGTTACTGACCACGCTTTGTTTTCTCGACCTCGCTCTTGCCTCACGTCACGGATTTCCACGCTCACTGACTTTTTCGACCATTGAATGTGTTTAACGACTACGAATTCGGATCACGGACTCTCTTTTGCATCTTCGGCTTCGAACAGCCTCGCAACCGGCCACGAGTGAAACTTGGAATTCAGACACCAACCTGTGCAGTTTCTCTTCACTCTCGCCGGCTCCCCGTGCTTCCGCATTCCTGCGCGACTCACGCAGCACAACCGTCACAACTCTCTCTCTCCGCCCACTGAGCTTTCCAATCGATGATGCAAACACTACCGTGCACAGCACGTTATTAAACCCCAGCACACGCTGCACACATCAAGGCTTAGTTCTAAGCAGCACATATTAAAGGGAATTCAAAGAAGTCTCCTCACTGCGATTGGATCCATCACGCCCTCTAGTGAGCCTGACACAATTAATATAGAATGTAGCACCCAGAGTCCTCACTAGAACCAGAAGATATGAGCATGTCACCCCTATCTTATCTTCACTTCATTGGCTCCCTGTGAAATTTCGCATTGATTTTAAAATACTACTTTTGACATATAAAGCATTAAATGGTCTCGCACCACAGTATCTGAGTGAGCTATTAGTGTCTTACAATCCGCCACACCTACTTCGATCAAAGGATGCAGGCTGCTTGTCAGTACCGTGTATTATACAGACTACAGCAGGGGGCAGAGCTTTCTCTTACAAAGCCCCAAAGTTATGGAATAGCCTTCCAAATAGTGTTCGGGACTCAGACATAGTCTCAGTGTTTAAGTCTAGGCTAAAAACCTATTTATTTAACCAAGCATTTTGTAAGTAGATTTGCCTTAGGTAAAGGAGCAGATCTGGGGGACTCATGGACGTAGAGTATTATGGTGAACTGGTATGTTTAGATGCTGTTTTCCCCACTCTCATTGATCACTCAGGTTTGTTGACGGTGAGGTTCTGGTTGCTTTACATCTCAGGTAGCCCTCATGTCTGCGTTTCCTTCTGGCTCTCCCTTTTAGTAATGCTGTTATAGGTAGTCCTTCCGGAGTCCCTTCTTGCACTCTACTAAATATACATTCACCTCATACATTATGTGACTGTGACCATACCTTACTGTTATCTCTCCTCTTTTGCTCTCCCCTCTCCTGTTCTCTCTCTCCCCCTCTCTCTCTCTCTTTTCCTCTCTCTGTCGAGCCACACATGTCGAGTCTGAGCTGCCATTGATCCAGACTCCCTCTGCCCTCTGGACCTGCCTGACTCATCCTGGTGCCCCACTTCTGGTTGGAGATCTCTTTGGGATGCGCCCGATGTCTGGAGACGTTTTCACTCTACTAGGAAGACACTTCTGGCCTTGCATGATGTTGACGGCTGTTTCTCTGCGGACTTGGCTATAGTCACTGGATAGTTCCGAATTGGAATTTCCTACAAGTCTACCTGAGCCTCCAATAACTACCTGGACACCATATTAAATCAATTAACATCTATTAACAACTATTATACTGAACTGCCTGCCACCCAACACACAGTATGAATGCAGATCAATTCCTGCTTTCTGGTCACCCAAATGAGGATGGGTTCCTGAGGATGAGTCTGGTTCCTCTCAAGGTTTCTTCCTACTTCCATCTCAGGGAGTTTTTCCTTGCCACTCTCACCCTTGGCTTGCTCATCAGGGACTATCTGACCATATTTTGATTCATACACAATCACATTTCATACAAAATTAAATAATTTTGTTGATTGTGTAAACCTGCTTTGCAACGATGAAAATTGTTAAAAGCGCTATACAAATAAAATTGAATTGAATTAAAGTAAGACGAGCAGATGAATGACTCCCTCCCCCTCCCTCCATTCATCTTACACAGTTAAGGGGGCTACTGTGTGGGACGGCTTTCACACACACACACACACACACACACACACACACACACACACACACACACAACACTGTATGACTTTTCATGAATATGTAAGACCTATTCACACCTAGCTCAGGCAAACATCAGGCTTCACCAGGTCGCCTATTGTCTCAGCTGTTCAGACCTATACACATTCAGATTATTCACATGAACAGGGCTTCTTTTGAGATAAAAAATTGAGAAAAAAAAAAATAAAGCATGGTTTCTGAAACATTCATTGAAATACAATTCGTATGTCCACACACACATACACAGTAGAAATATATGTTAGTATATTATGACTGAAATAAAGACTGAAATGCATCGGCGCACGCGTTCATCTGCCTTTTGATCTAATTTCTGAGAAGTAAGAGAGTGAGCGCGCCGCGGGCTCACGCGAACATTTTACATTCACTAAAAGGCTTATTCACAAGCACATTTCAGCCAGTCACAGACACCATGCATTGTGCTATGTTGTTGTTTGTGATACATGTTGTTCATGAAGCTGCTGTTTCTGGTGAACACTTTGACTATTCATCTCCCCTTTGATAAAAACGTTGCTGATATGAGCCGATACAAGCAGCTTTGTTTCAGTCATAATCAGTGTTGTGTGTAACACAGAGTACAGGGATTACTTTTTTGATGTAACGAGTAATATAACGAGTTAGGTCCGCCTTTTAAGTACTCAGTTATTTAGTTATTTTTTTTAAATGTAATCCGTTATTTAGACAATTTATGTAATTCGTGAGCCAGACAGCAATCATTCCCAATCCATTAGTGTGTGTGTGTGTGTGTGTGTGTGTGTGTGTGTGTGTGTGTGTGTGTGTGTGTGTGTGAGAGTCATCCTACAAGCCCCGTTCTTGATAACCCGTCCCCGTCTGTTGTTTCTGCTGTCATACCCCTATCTCACCTATGCGGTTTGACTATGTGAGGACCATCGCACGGAAAGATGGAAACCTAATAACAGCGCCAAAACTCGAGTTGAATCATGATGAACCGTACTTACGGCCACCGCGTGAAACCCCATGAATGAGATAGGGGTATTAGTAGTTAACAGATTATGGACCAAACGTGGCTGAGTGATGATGGTAGAATAATTATAATCTTATATAATAATTAGTCTTGACTAAAACAACATGCATGAGGAATCACAAAAGAGTTTTCATTTTCTGCAATGGAAAAGTACTCAAACTAGTTACTTTTATTAGAAAGTAATTCTGTAATGTAACTGATTACATTTTAATGACAGTAATTTTGTAATGTAATTAATTACTTTAAAAAGTAACATCCCCCAAGACTGATCATAATATAATCAAACCACATAGAGGGCAACTTTTGCACAGCAGACAAAATGTAAAATCAGTACTCCAGAAAAACAACAGAGCACAAATATATACAACAAGTGAAAGCGCACGTGATGTGAGCAGCTTTATTTCAGTCATTCCAGCCATTCATGGTCAAATAATTATTAAACACTGGACACAAACAGCAAAAAAGCATGATAATTATTATTATTATGATTATTATTATCATGTTTTTTTTTGCTGTTTGTATTCAGTGTTGAATAATTATTTGAACATGTGAGATTTTCTGATATGTCTCTCTATTATGTGTTAATGGCTTTTGTTCTTTTGATGTGCAATAATACATCAAATACTATAATTACTATAATAAACAGAGAACTTCAGACACATCGTGTGTGCATGTTTGTCCCTCTCTCCCAGTTTGGTCGTGTCAGGGATAACCCCTAGAGGGCGCCAAAGTGCCCAAAGACTTTTCAGCTTGTAGTTTTTTTAAGTTTTGTTTTGTTACATCTCGATCAGGTGACGTGGGCGCTCACCTGAACCGAGTTGGTTATTAGTTTCATTATAAACAGCTTATGTTTGTTCTGTTCCGTTGTCTTGCAACTGTTAATTTAACTTAGTTCATGTCGGTAAAGTCTAGTGAATATTTCCCTGTAGTAATTCTTGTTTTGATTTTCTTTTACTTAGAGTTTCTGTTTTGTTTGCCTTCCTGGATTTATTTAAATAAAACATCATTCTTTAAAACATCAAGACCTCTGCATTTATGCCTCACCCACAACACAAGCATGACAGATTGCAAGGCCTAACCAGAGGCATAGTGGAGGAGCCTCTCTGGGAGATTCTTTTGGGGGGGCTATGATGTTTGATCCGTGGGAAACCGCCGCGGAGAGCTGGGGGGTTTATCAAGCGGCGTAGCGGCTAGAGGCGAGGTGCAGCAAGGAGAAGGAGATCTGGCAGGGAGACGCAGGTCAAGGCGGAGCAGGAGATGCTGAATGAGCAGCGGAACTGGGATGGCTGCCGGCTGGCGATACGGCGCACATCGTTTAGAAATGGCGCAGTTTAGGGTGACGTGAGTCCTCGCACCGACTGGAAAGCAAAGACCGGGAAGTCTAAATTCGGCGGTGACCAGGGTGAAAAGGCACCCCACAGTGAGCGTCAGATGAGAGCGGAGTGTGAACGGGACGTGCAGCAAGGAGCAGCCTCCCAGCTTGAATGGAGCAGCTTTGGGTGGTGCACGCAAAGGAATGAAGTGCACATTCAAAACCTGCAGGAGCAGATAGCCACGCTCCAAGGGCTGCTAACGCGGCCAAGCCTCAGAGAAGGCCCAGACCTGCCAACCAGCCTCACTGGAGGCCCAGACCTGCCAGCTCCTTTCTCCTGTGTCAGCGACGATGACAGCGAGCTCATTTATCATCATTACTAATCATCATTTACAGACCCCCAGGGCCGTACTCGGAGTTTCTCTGCGAATTTGCAGATTTCCTTTCAAACCTTGTTGTTTCTGTAGATAAAGCGTTAATTGCTGGAGACTTTAATATTCATTTTGAGAATCCAGAAGACCCTCTGAGAACAGCATTCTTGTCCATACTGGACTCAGTAGGAGTAAATCAGTGTATAGTAGGACCCACTCATAAAGCAGGTCACACTTTGGATTTAATATTATCCTTCGGATTAAGTATAGGAAATATATCCACAATTCCACAGTCTGAAGTTATCTCAGATCACTACCTTGTCTCGATTAAAGCGTGTTATAGTAATAATGTACGCACAGCACCGCGCTTCCACCTTAAACGTACATTTACATCAAATACCGCACAGAGCTTTATCAATAATCTTCCAGAATTATCTACTTTGATTGGATCGCCATCTGACTTCACAGAACTCGAACAGGCGAATGAATATCTAGAGTCAGCACTTCGTTATAGCTTAGATAATGTCGCTCCAGTTAAAAGGAAAATGATTAGAGATAAGAAACTCGCTCCTTGGTATAATGACCACACACGTGCTTTAAAACAAACCGCTCGCAAATTCGAACGTAAATGGCGCCAAACTAAATTGATAGTATTCAAAATAGCTTGGAAGGAGAGCATCCTGAACTATAAAAAAGCTCTCAGTGATGCTAGATCAACATATTTCTCCACTCTAATAGAAAATAACAAAAACAACCCGAGATTTTTATTTAATACCGTAGCTAAATTAACTAAAAACAAGACCACTGCAGAAATCTCCACAACATCATCATGCAGTAGTGAGGATTTCATGAACTTTTTCAATAACAAAATCATAAATATTAGGCAAAAAAATTCAGGCTTTGAAACCAGACAATTTAAATAATTCAGATGATCTAACCACATCACATCAGAACTTAGAACACTTTACTCCCCTTGAAGCGAGGGAACTAATTTCACTCATCTCTTCTTCAAAATCGTCAACCTGTATATTAGATCCTATACCGACACATTTTCTCAAGCAGATAGTACCAGCAATAATAGAACCCCTGTTGAAAGTAATTAACTGTTCACTCAGTAGTGGGTATGTCCCCAAATCCTTTAAATTAGCCGTTATTAAACCGCTAATCAAGAAACCTGACCTTGACCCCTGTCTGCTTTCTAATTACAGGCCGATATCAAACCTTCCGTTTATCTCCAAGATTTTGGAAAAGGTAGTATCACAGCAGCTATGTTCACATCTACACAGAAATAGCATAAATGAACTGTATCAGTCAGGATTTAGGCCTCATCACAGCACAGAGACAGCACTTGTTAAAGTAGTAAACGACCTCCTATGGGCCTCTGATCAGGGTTGCGTCACTATACTTGTGTTACTGGACCTCAGTGCAGCTTTTGACACCATTGATCATAGTATTCTCCTTCACAGATTAGAAAAGGTAGTTGGAATTAAGGGAACTGCCCTCTTGTGGCTCAGATCCTACTTGACTGATCGTTATCAGTTTGTAGATTTAGATGGTGATCATTCCTCATGTTCTCAAGTGGAGTTTGGTGTTCCACAGGGCTCAGTTTTAGGCCCACTGCTTTTTTCCCTTTACATGCTTCCTCTGGGCAACATTATTCGTAAACATGGTATTAGTTTTCATTGTTATGTTGATGACACACAATTATATGTCTCAGCAAAACCAGATGAGAAAAACCAGTTTGCTAAAATTGAGCAGTGTGTGCAGGACATACGAATTGGATGTTAATTAATTTTCTTCTGCTTAATCCTGATAAGACAGAAGTTCTAGTCATAGGACCACAAGTAGCTAGAAGTAAGCTTTCTGATCAGACTGTAACTTTAGATGGCCTTTCTGTTCCATCAAGTGCAACAGTTAAAGACCTCGGTGTGATTATAGATTCCAGCCTTTCGCTTTGAAGCTCATGTAGATAATATCACCAGGATAGCTTTCTTTCACCTTAGAAATATTGCCAAGATAAGAAACATATTGTCACTAAATGATGCAGAAAAACTAGTCCATGCTTTTATCACCTCTAGGTTGGATTATTGTAACGCCTTACTGTCTGGTTGTTCAACTAGGTATATAAACAAGCTTCAGTTAGTACAGAATGCAGCAGCGAGAGTCCTCACTAGAACCAGAAGATACGAGCACATCACCCCTATCTTATCTACACTGCATTGGCTCCCTGTGAAATTTCGCATCGATTTCAAGATACTACTTTTGACATTTAAAGCACTAAATGGTCTCGCGCCACAGTATTTGAGTGAACTGTTAGTGTCTTACGAGCCGCCACGAATACTTCAATCAAAGGATGCAGGCTGCCTGTCAGTACCACGTATTATTAAAACTACAGCAGGGGGCAGAGCTTTTTCTTACAAAGCCCCAAAGTTATGGAATAGTCTTCCTGTTAATGTTCTGGACTCAGACACAGTCTCAGTGTTTAAGTCTAGGCTAAAAACTTATTTATTTAGCCAAGCATTTTTGTAAATAGATTAACCTTAGGTAAAGGAGCAGATCTGGGGAGCTCATGACGTAGAGTATTCTTAGGTGAACTGGTTATGTTGTAGATTGCATGTCCTCCCCCACTCTCATTGTTCACTTCAGGTTTTGTTGGACCGTGAGTGTTGTTGCTTTACATCTCGGGAGCCTCATGTTTGTGTTTTCTTCTGGCTCTCCCTTTTAGTTATGCTGTTATAGTTAGTCCTGCCGGAGTCCTTGCTTGCACTACACTAAATATACATTTACCTTATACATTATGTGACTGTGACCATACATAACTGTTATCTCTCCCCTCTCCTGTTCTCTCCCCCCCTCTCTCTTCCCTCTCTCCCCCCCCCTCTCTCTCTCTCTGTCGGAGCTATACATGTTCGCTCCTGAGTTGCCAGTGATTCCAGACCCTCTGCCTCTTGAAGCCGTCGTTTAACCCGTCCTGGAGTCTGCTTCTGTTGGGATCCCGTCACGATGATGCCCGTGTTGGTCTGGCCCTGGCATGCGTGTGGTGGGCTGGGAATGGTTTCCTGGAAGACGTGTCTATCAGTCCGATTGATGCTCTGGGGAGCCTGTGACTTCAGTTGTTCGATAGATCAGGATGGAATCTCCTACCAGTCTACCTCTGAGCCTCCGGGAACAAACTGGTACTCCTCTTTATTTAAATTTTAACACATCTCCTGTTACATTGAACTTCCAGTACACATTATTATGCTGATCATTCTCTGCTATGCGTTATCACCCAGATGAGGATGGGTTCCCTGTTGAGTCTGGTTCCTCTCAAGGTTTCTTCCTATTACCATCTCATGGAGTTTTTCCTTGCCACCGTCGCCCTCGGCTTGCTCATCAGGGACAATCTTATCATTTTGATTCATACACATTGCATAAAAACTTACTTCTTTTTATTGTGTAAAGCTGCTTTGCGACAATGTCAATTGT
Organism: Clarias magur; assembly: GCA_013621035.1. Lineage (NCBI taxonomy): Eukaryota > Metazoa > Chordata > Actinopteri > Siluriformes > Clariidae > Clarias > Clarias magur. Next base: position 225,004 of record QNUK01000484.1, on the reverse strand, counting down.
TAAAAGCGCTATATAAATAAAATTGAATTGAATTTATATACCGTTTAGCGATGACGACAGTGAGCTCTTCTACCTGCCATATAACAGTGACAGCAAAGGCGAGCTCTGCAGCAAAGAGAAGGACGGTGAGCTCCTTTTTCCGCCGCGCAACTGCGGCGACGACAGCGAGCTCTTCATCCTGCCGCGTAGCTGCTTTGTCGATGACGGCGAGCTGCCGCCGCTGCACAGCACCATCGAAGACAGCGGGTTTCCCCCGCCGCTGCCGGCTTGCAGTGAGGAGGACAGCAAGCTGCTGCCGGTGCACAGCAAGCTTCCTCTTCCTCTGCCGTCCTGCAACGAAGAGGATGGCGAGCCTCCTCTTCCTCCGCCGCCGCTGCGGCACTGCATCGAGGACGGTGAGCTTCCTCTTCCTCAGCCACCCTGCATCAGCGAGGATGGCGAGCTTCCTCTTCCTCTGCCGCACTGCAACGAGGAGGATGGCGAGCTTCCTCCGCCGCCCTGCAGCAGCAAGGACAGCGAGCTTCTTCTGTCTCCGCCGCCATGCTTCGATGGGGGCATCGTGCCAGCTACCCCGTCCTGCTCAGTTACGCCAGCATGCGCTAAGCTGTTCGGGCTCTGGAAGCTAGCCCCAGTCCCGTTTCTGTGGCACCCCGGAGTTGCGCCCTTTGAGGGGGGGGTTCTGTCAGGGATAACCCCTAGAGGGCGCCAAAGCACCCAAACACTTTTCCGGTTGTAGTTTTCTTAAGTTTCGTTTTGTTACTTCATTTCCCAGTTTACATCTCGGTCAGGTGACGTGGGCGCTCACCTGAACCGAGTTGGTTATTAGTTTTATTATAAATAGCTGGTGTTTGTTCTGTTCCGTTGTCTTGCAACTGTTGATTTAACTTAGTTCATGTAGGTAAAGTCTAGCGTACTCCGTATACTCTTATTAACCACAAAGTGTACTTTTTAAGTATTTGGAATTGGCTAGAAGTATAACAGCATGCTACTGGACCTGAGGTAATTCTGAAAGGTGGAGTTCACTGTAAAAAATGTAATTAGAAAATGGTGAAAGAAGACAAGAAAGAAAGTATTTGATGTTATTGGTGATGGGACTAGAAAAGAGGATTTAAAATGAAAGGAAGAGGAGGGAGATCAAGACCAGAAGGTGGTGGTAATGCAACATATTGGATGCCAACCACTAATAAACACCAAAAAGTAAACTAACTAGGTCATAACTAGTCCACTGTTGCCATGGGTTACTAGACGCCGGCGCTGACCCACTGTTGGCATTTTAAGTACCTAGGGATGTTTATTTTGCACTCAGAAGAGCAACCATAGATTGTGGTTGCATAGTTTGTACTTTATATCTCCAGCAGAGTACAACCTAAAGCTGATCAACATAATGTAATCTCAAAACCCTTGAGTCTGTTAGAGGCCTGTTGTATGGGGAAAAAAATACAACCAAAACTGGGAAATTAAGAATACGAAAAGTAAAGCTCATGTTTGCATACTGCATAAACCTGCAAGGAAATGAGCACCCAATGAAGGCCATCCTAAAAGAGTCCTGGAATAACAAATATACAGTACAGACCAAAGGTTTGGACACACCTTCTCATTCAAAGAGTTTTCTTTATTTTCATGACTATGAAAATTGTAGATTCACACTGAAGGCATCAAAACTATGAATTAACACATGTGGAATATACATAACAAAAAAGTGTGAAACAACTGAAAATGTCATGTTCTATTTTCTTCAAAGTAGCCACCTTTTGCTTTGATTACTGCTTTGCACACTCTTGGCATTCTCTTGATGAGCTTCAAGAGGTAGTCACCTGAAATGGTTTTCACTTCACAGGTGTGCCTTGTCAGATTTAATAAGTGGCATTTCTTGCCTTATAAATGGGTTTGGGACCATCAGTTGTGTTGTACAGAAGTCAGGTGGCTACACAGCTGATAGTCCTACTGAATAGACTGTTAGAATTTGTATTATTGCAAGAAAAAAGCAGCTACAGTAAGTAAAGAAAAACGAGTGGCCATCATTACTTTAAGAAATGAAGGTCAGTCAGTCCGAAAAATTGGGAAAACTTTGAAAGTGTCCCCAAGTGCAGTCACAAAAACCATCAAGCGCTACAAAGAAACTGGCTCACATGCGGAACGCCCCAGGAAAGGAAGACCAAGAGTCACCTCTGCTGCGGAGGATAAGTTCATCCGAGTCACCAGCCTCAGAAATCACAGGTTAACAGCAGCTCAGATCAGAAAGCAGGTCAATGCCACACAGTTCTAGCAGCAGACACATCTCTAGAACAACTGTTAAGAGGAGACTGTGTGAATCAGGCCTTCATGGTAGAATATCTGCTAGAAAACCACTGCTAAGGACAGGCAACAAGCAGAAGAGATTTGTTTGGGCTAAAGAACACAAGGAATGGACATTAGACCAGTGGAAATCTGTGCTTTGGTCTGATGAGTCCAAATTTGAGATCTTTGGTTCCAACCACTGTGTTTTTGTATGACACAGAAAAGGTGAACGGATGGACTCTACATGCCTGGTTCCCACTGTAAAGCATGGAGGAGGAGGTGTGATGGTGTCGGGGTGCTTTGCTGGTGACACTGTTGGGGATTTATTCCAAATTGAAGGCATACTGAACCAGCATGGCTACCACAGCATCTTGCAGCGGCATGCTATTCCATCCAGTTTGCCTTTAGTTGGACCATCATTTATTTTTCAACAGGACAATGACCCCAAACACACCTCCAGGCTGTGTAAGGGCTATTTGACCAAGAACGAGAGTGATGCGCCAGATGACCTGGCCTCCACAGTCACCGGACCTGAACCCAATCGAGATGGTTTGGGGTGAGCTCGAGCGCAGAGTGAAGGCAAAAGGGCCAACAAGTGGAAAGCATCTCTGGGAAATACTTCAAGACCGTTGGAAGACCATTTCAGGTGACTACCCCTTGAAGCTTATCAAGAGAATGCCAAGAGTGAGCAAAGCAGTAATCAAAGCAAAAGGTGGCTACTTTGAAGAGCCTAGAATATGACATATTTTCAGTTGTTTCACACTTTTTTGTTATGTATATAATTCAACATGTGTTAATTCATTTTGATGCCTTCAGTGTGAATCTACAATTTTCATAGTCATGAAAATAAAGAAAACTCTTTGAATGAGAAGGTGTGTCCAAACTTTTGGTCTGTACTTGGAGACTTTGCTGGCAGCAATGTGGGTCACTCGTACTCTTTAGCTAATCAGATGCAACCTCACCATTCAACCAATCACAGCCCTCCAGGAGCGCAGCACTCAAGTAGCTCAGCTTTTCACACCTTTTGCACAATTACAATGGAAATGAAGCTTTACCTCCTCAAATCAAATACAGGACATAGAGAATGTGTCTTACTGAGGAGCAGGCCATGTGACTCAGAGAGATGATCTTACCTCAGTGTCTCCAGTTTACAGTGAGAATTCTCCAGTACAGCAGAGAGACCCTTCGCTCCTGAGTCTCCTACATTATTCCAGGACAGATCCAGTTCTCTCAGGTGTGAGGGGTTTGATCTCAGAGCTGAAGTCAAAGCAGAACAGCCTTCATCTGAGATATCACACTTACCAAACCTGTAGAAAGACACAATGACACACTCTTCATCACCAGATTTTTATCTTGGTTTACTTGTTATAAATTTGATGTCATGTTGGACTATCTGTCCTCTCTTGATAAATCACAAGGTATAATTAGCACTGACAAAAATATTAACACAGTTTGGAGACATTAATCTACAGAGATTACAACAGGAAGTGAGGAACTGTGCAGACTCACCGTATGGGAGAAATATAAGTAGTTTCATCTCTGTGTACACTCATGCATGATTTCATTTAATACTCCCAATGTCAGCCTAGCAATGTCAGTGGAATTCTAATGTCACATGCCAATAAATGGAACAGAACAATGACCTTCGTGAAGTACAAGCTAGTGTGAGTAAAATCTCAACCAATACCAAGACTTTGTTACAGTCATTGCCTCTTGTGTATGACCAGGTTAGTTATTGTTTCCGAGTTTAGTTTAGACCAGGTCAGCCAGTTGTTGATCGACCGACACTTGCCTATAAAAAAGGCGAGTTATGGTGTTTTTCTAATCTTTCCTTTTAAACCTCGGGTTCTTTATAATGAGGCACACACACACACACACAAGAGACCCTTTGGATCAAGCATTGTGCGTGAATGCAAGAGTAAGTGTGTAAGCATTAACCATATAAACAATGAATATTTTATCTGTTCCGGTCAAGTTATGCTCGTGATGTCACAATATACAGTATATATGACAGATTTTTTCAAGAATGTCTAGACAAATGCACACACAGTGTCCAGTACCTGTTCTGCGACAGTTACATTAAAGCTGCCAACTTCAAAAACGCAACAACGCCAATAACGCAATCACTCATCTTCACACAATCTCACGCCACACATTCAACGCCTCAAGCTTTCATATTGAAACAACTGTCTATGGAGGATGCGAGCAAAATCACTGAGCTCCAGCCACTTTCTGATGAGACAGCTGAAAGAAATGTGAATGTGTATGAATCAAAATGGTAAGATGATGAGCAAGCCGAGGACAATGGTGACGGTGGCAAGGAAAAACTCTCAGAAATGGCAGTAGGAAGGAACCTTGAGAGGAACCAGACTCAGCAGGGAACTTATCCACATTGGGGTTGATAATGTATAACAATGGAAAGCTGCAAACGCCTTTAATTATGAAGTGATTCGCTAAATCTGTGTATTGTGGCCGGAGGACAGGGCACAAGGCTCCGCCTTTTTCCCCTCCAAGTGAATAATTGTAATAATAGTACTGACCAGATTTTCAACAATCTAATAAAATAAATTGACATTCAAATATATTCCCAAACTAAAGCAAAGTTACACACCAGCTGGAGCATTAAAGAGTGAGTGAGGGCAGTGACATAGTATTTTCCAAAGAGGGAAATACATGTAATTATTTGCAGTGACATTACAATATTTGCATCGAGTTTAATCATGTGGTGCTTTTATTTTCATAAGAGAATTTAATGTATGCATGTGTGTTTGGCCTATGAGAGATTGGCACCCTGTCCAGGGTGTCCCTGCCTTGTGCTCAAAGTCTCTTGGGCTAGGCTCCAGGCTCTCCGCAACCCTGTACAGGGTTTGACATTAAACTTCAAACATATTTCAAAATAATTGTACTGTAGTACACTTTCCAAAAATATATTATAAGAAAATTTACTGTACGTGAAAGGTCAGTTTAATTTCCAAAGCACACTTATTTAAACTTTTGTTTTTCAATTTATTTTTGGCATATTTTAAAAATGAATATGCTTGAAATAATCATTGTAACAATGTACAGGAAGTATACATTAGAATACAAATGTTAATATACAGTAGTCTTAGTATATTTTCAGTTAAATTTGACTGTACTTATTTATGCTTTTATTGAAGGCACTACTCTCTCTCGCACGCATGCTGAATCTCTCTCGCGAGCACACTTCACCTTGTTTTTCACCAACCAGAACTAGAGTAGGGGCAACACCAGCCAATCAGAAACAGAAGATGGGCACACTCTCTGTTTCTGGTTTGGCTCTGCTATTCTCCGCTTCTATTTTGAATTCAAGGCTGGAAGCTGCATCATTGCATGCGTTAGATCTTATCGTTACTATTTTATGTTCATCGGCATTAAGGAAATTTTGTTTGGTTTAAAATTAAGTACATAGTTTAAACTATAGAATGTATTTTGTTAAAATGTTAATGCAAAATCTTATGCACTTCACTTCTAGTATAATCCTCCACAGCTCTCGCCCTTTTCCCTCTCAAAAGCTACACTCGATGCTGCGTGAAAATGCTATCCTCCCTAGAAAAGGTCTCCGTGATCGGTTGTTGAAGCATGTGCTGCCAGCAAAACTTGGCTTGTATAACCTCAGTCAGGTGACGTCATCTGATCAGATACACCTGGAGGTTATAAATAGGTCTGAACCAGAAACATCCTCAGATCTTTTGTCTTCAAGGACTGCATTGTGTTTGCGGATGTACAGTATGTTTTTAAAAACGATAAGAAAGAAAACGAAACTAAAATGCCTGAGTTAAGGAAAAGATGCTTACCTTCGTGTGAGAAACTTGTCATGCTCTTTGTTTTGAGTGTTTGTGTGAAGAGCACGCCTTCCGCAGGCTCAAGTAAGAATGTGAGCACCGGGATCTGCTTCTTATCAAAGCGCTTCGCGCCCGGCTCGCATTCTTTAAAGAGAAATCGCGAGACTTGCTGCACTATTGGGGATCGCGTGTTGATCTGGCAGAAGCGCGTGAGATGGGTTCACCCTTTTTTCTCATGCTCTCACCGGTCCAGGAAACTCCCACGTCCGGTTCTGAAGCGCACCTCGATGCCTCTTCTGATCAGGCGCCGGAGAACTCCTCCCTTCTCTCAGGTGAGTCTACCTCCTCAGAACGCTCCTCTCGTAACGAGCGAGAGTATGACGAATTACTGGGGATGGTAACTAGGGCAGTCGAACGCCTACATCTTGACTGCCCCTAAGAACAGGAGAGCCCCAAACACTCAAGATTGGTCGACAGGTTTCTGTTGGGTGGCCAAGGTGAGGGACCTCAACGAAGGACTCTCCCTTTCTTTCGTGACCTCCATGACGAGGTAACTTGCTCATGGAACAAGCCTTAATCATCCTGTATATTTGTACCAACGACGTTTGTTTATTCGACGATCGTTGATGCAAAGACGCAGGGCTACATGGTGATGCCTCAGATTGAAGACGCTATGTATGGCAAACCCTGTAGACCCAGTCCACTGCCAGATTCTGTGTTGGAGTTTCTGCATGAGAAACTGTCCTCAGGCATATACCTCAGCACTCTCAGAACGTAAGCCAGTTCGGCTTACCATGTTCTTATTGAGGGGGTTTCTGTGGGAAATCACCCATTAGTTTCCCACTTTATTCGTGGAGCTAAACGGTTAAGGCCGCCCATTAGAACAACAGTCCCTTTATTTATCTTCCGAAAGTTCCTTTCTCTACGCAACCAGTTGTTCTTGAAGCCTTCTGTCCTCCGCCATTAATGCTCCGGAGCAGGAAAGACTTCACTTATGGTGTCCAGTATGTGCTCTACAGAGTCAGTGGCGCAAATTGGAGCAGCTCTTTATATTTTATGCCCGCTGCCACTAGACAAACTATGTTACATTAAAAGGTTGAGGGCCGCTATTGCCCTTGACTCTGAGGTGCATGGTCACACTTCACCTCTAGGAGTTAGGGTTCCATTCAACTAAGGAGTTTGCAAGGTGTCCCTTTGCAGAAAGATTGTGATGCAATAGGTTGGTCCCCTCCACACACTTTTCTCAGATTTATTGTTTGGATGCCCATGCTACTCCAGGCTACTCCACAATCAGGTCTAGACCTCTTTAATGATTGTAGCTTTTGAAAAGGGAATGGTCGAGTTACTTTTCTATAACCCTGTTTCCTGAAAGAGAGGGAAAGAGATGCTGTGCTCCAATGCTGCACTGTAGGCATGACTGGACATCCTTTCAGACAAAATTGACCTGAGGATGTTTTCGGTTTAGTCCTATTTATAACCTCCAGATGTACCTGATCAGATGACGTCACCTGACTGAGGTTATACAAGCCAGGTTTTGGCGTGTTTGACACACATGCTTCAACAACCGTTCACGGAGACATTTTGCCCATAGCGTTTTCATGCAGTGTCTCGTTCCCGCTTTTTCAGGGAACAGGTTTACAGCGAAGTAACCCGAGACATTTTTGCTTAGACCACAAAGTGTACTTTTTTTTGGATTTGGTCAAAAGCATGCTACTGCTGCAATAAGAATATATTCATGGTATATTACTCATTTATTTGTAACACAGTAAAAATTGGTGTAATGTACTTTAATATGTTAAATACTTCATTAATTAATGTGTCAGGTATGTGCATTAGTTCATAAACAGCCATATACTTCAAGTGTACTAAGTATACCTGAGGTTGTTCCACTTTAGCACACAAAAGTACACTTAATACACTTAAAATTGTGCTTTTGTATAATTTAATTACAACTTAAATGCACTTAGTAAAAAAATAGTTGTTCCAAAATAACAAACTTCAAGTAGTCATTAGTCTGGACCAGTGTTGAGGAAGGTTACTTTTTAAAGTAACTAATTGCAAAATAACTGTTTTTAAAAAGTAATCAGTTACATTACAGCATTACTTCTGATAAAAGGGGGGGGGGGGGATCTAGGTTGGTTCGCGGATTACATTTTTGAAAATAGAACTAAATAACTGAGTGATTAAATGGCGGTTAGATTACTCGTTACATCAAAAAAGTAACCCAATTACTCTACACCCAACACTGGTCTGGAGCAAGTAAACTGAATTATGCTTTGGCACGGTAGGATTTAATATACTTATCATAATATACTTATTTTCACTAGGGTGGACATGCGCAGTGAGGAGATCAAGTGTGTGAACCGATGCCCTTATTTCCAGAACCTCACTAAGCTTTTCTGAAAAGTTGGTAGCTGTAGTTACAAAGCTGTTCTGTGTTAAATACCAGGTAAAATATTACCTCATGAAAAACCATCCCATGGTATGTGAATAAGCATCACACAGAGACGGTGATGAGGAGTCACAGTTTCTTCCTTAACCACCAATATATGAAATTCATAACAGGTAACAGAGTACAAAAATCATGCATTTACCAACGGAAAATTTCAGCAATGGTATCACCAATGCATTGTTTATGCTAAGTTACAAAAATTGCACACTGGCTAACAGGACATGAGAGAAAGATCAAAAGTTCAGCAGGTGATAAAACCACTGGTATTAGAACAGAAGTCTTATTTATTTTGTCTAAAATTATTGGTTTTAGTATTGCATTTTAAGTAGAATTTTTATTCACTCACTAACTCACCATCTATACCGCTTAATCCTGTATTCAGGGTCACGGGGGGTCTGGAGCCTATCCCAGGAGACTTGAAACATGGCAGGGTACACCCTGGACAGGGTGTCAATCCATCGCAGGGCACAGACACACACACATACACTCACTCATTCACACACTACGGGCAATTTGGAAACGCCAATTAGCCTAACCGACATGTCTTTGGACTGTGGGAGGAAACCGGAGAACCCGGAGGAAACCCACCAAGCACGGGGAGAACATGCAAACTCCATGCACACAGAGACGGGAATCGAGCCTGGCTGGGGATCGAACCCAGATGGTGCAAGGCGACAGTGTTAACCACTACACCACCGTGCCACTACAATTTTATTCATTAAAAATAGAATTTTATAAATAAACCATAAAGTTTTGGGGGTACTAGTGGGTGCTCTCCTAATAGTTGCTACAACAAACCCCTACAAGACAACATAGTTGTTACTGTGTTTACATATAGGATTACTCCCAAAGAGATGATTTTACCTTAGACTTTTCACTTTACTGTGAGAATTCTCCAGTACAGTAGAGAGAGTCTTTACTCCTGAGTCTCCTAGTGGTTTGTAGAACAGATTCAGTGTTTTCACAGCCAGATGCAGTTCTCTCAGATTGGAGGTTTCTGAGTTAAGTGCTGAGACCAGAGCTGAACAACTTTTCACTCCAACTTCATCACACCTGATACTGAAGGAAATAAAATAAAGTTATCAATAAATTTAATAGAAATGATCAAAAAGTCCTTAAATATTTCACTGCACCTTCTTATTTTACAAATTCTAAAAGAAACACACCAGTTAGACAATATGCCCAAACTACAGCTAAAATGTTAATTTTAACAACCAATGCATCTGTTTTAAACATTTCCAGGGTGCTTTAGTTCTATATATGTAGTTTTAACAGATATACAATACAAAAGAAAAACACACACACACACTTTATACAGTGCAGTAGCAGAAATTTATCTAATCTTAATTTATCTAATCAAATTACATAGCTAGCTTAACTAATGTCAGAATATCATGAGAGGCTACAATTATTAGGTTAACTGGAATATAAACGCACACACACACACACACACACACACACACACACACACACACACACACACACACACGTGCGCGCACACGCACAAAAAGCCAAACAACGCCCAAAAATATGAACATTGATTACTTAATCCATTTAAGATCAATTGACTAATCACAGTTAGTGGTATCTACAGTAGGGTTGTAACCCTTCCAATATAAGAGGGTGATTTAAAAATTATCCACACTCAGGCAATAGAATATATTTAAATAGATCTTAATTTCAATACACTTTGTTCATCTGTCTAGCTGTCGTATTCCCTCATTAAAAATGTTTCAGGCTGACTGGGGAGACAGTAGTCTTGAACAGAAAGCACTGATAAGACTTTGTGGCCAACAGAATTTTAATATAACAAGAGTGTGGATCATTTTTGACTCATCCTCATAATATAGGATTGACCTAATTTGAAATATAAAATAAATAAATAATTGTCTTTAATAAATTGTCCTGCGGTTTTCATACATTCTGTATCCATTCATAGATAGAAACTTTCATAGTGGTTAGAAAAATAATGATGAGCTGTGTGAGCTTTCAGTGAAGTTTAAAAAGGGATTTATGTATTTATTATCAAAGACAAAATAATATTCAATAATTTGTAATTACTATAATGTTGTAATTTAATTTTAATTATCTATTACATCAATAATCACAGGCGTGACACGGGATACAGTCCTGTCCCTGACAATGAAAACAATGCAGACTGTACAGTTTACTGTGGTTCATGCGCCAGGTGATCATTTTCAGACAGATTCATGTCATGAATTGTAGTTTACAGTCTACAAATATGTCAATATGCAACTTATAATGGTCTGAATAAATAACCATTTTTTCTGTATATAAGTCATAAATATTATCTTTTAAAATATTTTATTCAACAATAAATACAGTGTTAAGCTGTCATCACTTTATGGTGACAGATAATGTAAATATAACACAGCTGTGTATACAATTGACCAGTTTATATGCTAAATATGCTAAACACAAATGTTAAAATAATTACCAGTATTAATACTATTAATATATTATTAAAATTATTAATAGTAATGATTCTGTTTCTTCTTGTAAATAAAAATACTTTGACTGTTGTGGGTGGGGGCCACTGTGGAAATCGAAAGGGCCCCTACATGTTCTTAAACTGTGTTGATGAAACAGCACTGTGGGGAGTTATCCTGGTTTAAATAAAGAATAAAACTGAAAAAAATGTGACTCACACACCAAATGAGCTACTGCGTATTAATATGTTCAGAAATAAATATCAAGAATTTTATGTAGTAATCAGACTGATGGTACCAAAAATCTTATTTTTTTAAAAGACAGTACCATGCCATACAAGGTCAGTAACAGCAGTCCCCCCACCTTCCCCTCCCATCCCCCAAGGGTTAAGGAAATCATAGTTCCGTGATTTTAAAAACGGTGAAGAGAGATGCACACCACAATCACGACATGTCACACTGTTTATCGTGTGTATACAGTAAATAAAAATTTTTCTTTTCATAATGCGCTGATGGCGCATGTCTGTCAGATTTCTGAACACAAATGATTTAGAAGCAATGTTCACCACCAAATAAATAGTAAATAGACAAATGTTACTTTATCAGCTGTTTTTATGAATAAAAGGACAAAAGTCTTTCCCCCAAAATACTAAATGATTTTCAGGCTCTTGTGGCAGTGCTACATTTAACTTAATATTACCCATATTAGCTCACAGGGCATTGCTCAAGTTTTTGTAAATCATGCTTAATGTTTTCTAAGCCATTATGCATTTCTAAATGAATCTGATCACCCCTATTGCGGATAGACTTGGAGTTCTGGAAGATGATGTTTATTTGGTGAGAAACAAATTTGACAACATGCAGACAGTTCTTCGTAATGCAAAAAAAGAAGGTAGAAGTTAAGCTAGCCATGAATTCCCTTTAGGAAAAGTTAGCAAGAATCGAATATAAGAGCCGCTAGTGGTGCTGAAAGAAGGCGCTGAAGGAGATGATCCTTTGTGATTCATACAGAACCATTTTGCTCTCGCCGGCAAGGTAATGGAGATTAAAAGAACCCATATATATATAGTGATGAATGCTCAAAAACAACCCCCTTTTTTGCTCTACCGCACAGTAGTGAAAGGCAAGGCCTTCTGCTCTTCAGGAGTGGGGTCTGCTTGGGAGGGATGGTGCCGAGGGAGCTCAAGCAGTTCTTTCCTGTGGTGTCCTTCTCAAAGAGATCAATGGGCGGCATTCCGGGTTGTGCACTGCACTTGCTTTGTGAAAGTGAACGTGAAAGTCTTTCATCACAATAGTCCGCAGGGATGCTACAGTGAGCTCATCAATTTTTAATTTTCACATATTTGTATCTGCAAGTTGGTTTAAGCTACAGTCATGAGAATTCAGCCAAATTGTACCTTTATCATTCCTTAGAAAGTTGTTACTTTTGTGCCCATTTTTTTTTATTCTGCCATAATGAAGTAGCTACATAAAAGCCTAATAACATCTCCTACTACAAACTTTGTTCAAATTTAACAAATTTCATAAGAAGCATCTATAGACCTAGCCCAACAAAAACTATAACTACAAAAACTATTTTGTTTTTCGATTTGTCAAACTCTATTCAACTTGACAAACAGGACAAGATTTTTACAAATGTGGCATTTGGTGACAGTATGTTAAATTAAAAATTGGATGAGCGCCACTTGGTGGTACCATTGAAACTTAGGAAGTGGTAAACAGGATTTAGCTTTTCCTTTTGGTATAAACATGCACCAAAATATCCAACATAAAGCAGCATAACCTTTTAATTATTTCAAGATAGTCATAACGTCTGTGTTTTTCTTCTCAAATGAAATGAGCTGCCCCCCACACCTCTACAAAATACGCTTCTGTCTTATGCATTTGTTTGTGAATTTGATTAATTATTATTATTATTATTATTATTACATATATTTAATTATTTATTTACATTAACTCCACCCTAAATCATCTTGAGATCAAAACATCCTACACCACATATTTGTGAAATGTTTCCATTTTCTCTCTCTCTAACACTGTAACAGTAGAACAGTTATATTCAGCTTTACTTACATTGCTTTTCTGGATGCTGCAATCACAGGCATCAGCTTCAGAAGAACATCATCTGTTATCTTATCTGGACTGAAATATTTATTGAGGTCAAATTCCTCCAGCTCCTGTGCTGATGTCAGTAACACAAACACCAGAGCAGACCACTGTGATGAAGAGAGTTCACTTTGTTTTCCAGATTTCAGGTAGCGTTGGATTTCCTCCTCTAGAGAATTATCACCCAGTTCATTCAGACAGTGGAACAGATTGATGGATTTCTCTGTAGAACGCTCTTTACTGATCTTATTCTTAATGTACTGAACTGTTTCCTGTGTGTTCTGGGAGCTACTTCCTGTCTGTGTTACTAAGGCCTGTAAGAGTTTCTGATTGGACTCCAGTGAGAGACCCAGAAGAAAGCGAAGGAAAAGATCCAGATGTCCAGTCTGACTTTCTGAAGCTTTATCTACAGCACATTTGTGGAAATCTAAAACTTTTATTTCTTTCTTCTTCTGTTCTGAAGCTTGACTCTGTTTAAGAACGTTTCTCTTTTCCATCCTGAACTTCAGGTGCACATACAGAGCTGCGAGGTGTTCCTGAATGCTCAGATGAACAAAGCAGTACACTTTACTCTGGTGAAGCCCAAACTCCTCTCTGAAGATCTGCGTGCACACACCTGAGTACACTGCTGCTTCTCTCACATCAATGCCACACTCTCTCAGGTCTTCCTCATAGAAGATCAGGTTCCCTTTCTCCAGCTGCTCAAAAGCCAGTTTTCCCAGTTTAAGAAGCATTTCTTCATCACTCTTCTGCTTCTTTGAGTGCTTTTCTCTTATGATGTTTATCTGAATGATGAGGAAGTGTGTGTACATTTGAGTCAGAGTCTTGGGGATGTCTCCACTCTCTGCTTCACACAACATTCTCTCTAGAACAGCGGCTGAAATCCAGCAGAAGACTGGGATGTGACACATGATGTAGAGGCTTCTTAATGACTTCAGGTGTGTGATGATGTTAGTGGCCAGGCTCTGATCACTGATCCTCTTCCTGAAGTACTCCTCCTTCTGTGGGTCATTGAACCCTCGTACCTCTGTGACTCGATGGACACACTCAGAGGGGATTTGATCAGCTGCTGCAGGTCGGGAGGTGATCCAGATGAGAGCAGAGGGAAGCAGATTCCCTTTGATCAGGTTTATCAGCAGCACAGGCACTGATGCAGATTCATTTACATCACACACACTCACTGTGTTCTGGAAATCTAGAGGAAAACGACACTCGTCCAATCCATCAAAAATAAACAGAACCTTTTCCAAACTGGACATTTCTGTCATGACATGAAGGAGCTCCATCAGACTCAGTTTCTGGTCCTTCAGCAAATTCAGCTCTCTGAAAGGAAGTGGAAATATGAGGTGGATGTCCTGATTTGCTTTCCCTTCAGCCCAGTCCACAATGAACTTTTGCACAGAGACTGTTTTTCCGATGCCAGCGACTCCCTTTGTCAGCACAGATCTGATGGGTTTGTCTTGTTCAGATAAGGACTTAAAGATGTCATTGCATTTGATTGGTGTTTCCTCTTTTGTTCTTCTCCTGGATGCTGCCTCGATCTGTCTCACCTCATGTTCATTATTGACGTCTCCACTGTCTCCCTCTGTGATGTAGAGCTCTGTGTAGATCTCATTCAGGAGTGTTTGGGTTCCCAGGTTTATTATCACTCCATTCAAGAACTGAAACTTCTTCATCAGATTTAATTTGAACTTTTTCTGGAATTCATTTACAGCAGCAGATTCTGGGTCATGCCTGTGAGATGGTGAAGTAGAATGTGGTGAGAAATGGTGACCATTAATAAATCTTTAAGATCTAATTTTTCTGCCCGGTAATGTTCTATTCTACTGTATGTTTTCTATAATCTAATCACTGTGTGTAATCGTGATAACACCAGTGTGTCAGTGTTACAGTGTGGTTGGTTTTGATCTTACCCTGTATCTGAGATGATTTTCTTTGATATTGTCTCTCTTGCCTTCTGTAGATCACTGTGTGAACAAAGATTGTAGTTGATCATTTACACTATAGTCTAAACTATTGAAGGCATAGTTTAGGTGTTTTCCAGTCAGTAATAAATCAGAATTGAGAGCCATATAAGTACTTTACATTACAATAGGTTTTTATAAATTCTCCATTATACAGTAGATTTTCCTGCTCTGCACACTGACCATGAAGTTTGTCACATGGAGAGTGAGTTTAATGTAAGTAACCAAGGCTAAATTCCACATCCCTCATTCTGTGCAATGCATTCCACAGTTCAACTGAAACTTCTGCAGTCCCATTGATCAAGTAGAAATTTGTTTCTGCATGGACAGATAATTTCACTAGTCCTAATTCAAACTAGTGAAATTATCTGTCCATGCAGAATGAAAATGTAACCTGGCAGAAAACCTTAAATTAATTTTGTTCAGTCTCAATCAAAGATTTAAAATCTTGGCGAGTATGGAGAATTTGTAGTGTGCTCCCTGTTAGCTCCCTTTGCACTTTGCAAATTCCTCTTGTTAGCCCTGAGATGTGAAATAGGTTTCCTACACAGCTCTTGGAAAGAAGACCAAAGAACTGCTCTGTTTTTTTCTTACATACAGTCTGAAGAACCTTTGCATTGATGCAGCACACACTTGCATATTATTACACATCATTACAATAACTGTGAACTGGACTTTGCATTGATGCAGGACACAGAATACATACATACACATAAGATCGGGTTTGACCCCCCCCCCCTCCTTCTATAATATATATCCTTTATATCTTACCTCACATAGCCGTTATGGTTATTACTTTGCTGCACTATGGTTGCACTTTATTACTTGCCGGGAGATGTTGCCAAATGATATCTCGTTGTTATCTATACTTGTTATGTTTAACAATGACAATAAATTGAATTGAATTGAATTGAATTGAACCACTTGCTTCTCCCTCTGTACTTTCCTGGTCCATGTCACAATGTCCATATAATCATGGTGCTAATAAATGCAGTGTTGTGGAATGCCACTATGAGAAAAAACATGTCTTGGCTTACGAATACAGAGTATCACTGAATATCATGTAGCACGCATGTGATTCTTGTTTTGACACCCAGCGTCACATGATCACAACTGAACAAATGTTTTTTTCTCTCTCTTGCCTGCTGCGGAATTGTGGGTAATCGCTCCCCTGCTCGGTCTTAGTGTGCATTTCTCACTGGTATAATCAACATCATTGGACAGCGAGCTCCTTTTCTCTTCCTCTCGCCTTCACACACACACACACACACACACACACACACACACACACACACACACACACACACACACACACACTCTAATGAACACACTGCCCTGTCATGTGTTAGGAACCTCCACTAGAGGTCACTGTTCATGCCTGTCTGTCTTTGTGTGTAGTTCCTGTTGGTTGACTCAGTTTCCCAGAAGGCACCTCAGTCAGGTGATGAGGCTCACCTGAACTGAGGTGGCTCATTAAAACCTTCTATAAATAGCAGTTTGTTCTGGGAAACTGGGTCGAGCATTGTCTGATTGTGTCTGACTGTCTGATTGTCTGTTGGTGATTGTTTGTTTGTTTGTTTGTTTGTTTGTTTGTTTGTTTGTCTGTTTGGATTACCATCATGTGGGCATTCCTTTTTGTTACTTTGAGTTTATATTTGGTTTATGTTTTGTAACCTTAGTTTTCAGAGGGCTCTAGTTTTGTTTCCTTGATGTTCCTTGATGTTCCTTGTGTCTGTGGATTCATGGAGCTGCTCTGTTCACTGTGTAGTTAGGCTGTGTCTCCTCCTGTGTCCTGTGTAAGTACTGTTCTGTCTTCTGGTCTATTTCCCTAGTATGTGTAGCCACATGAGGGCTTAGCCATTAGCAGGGTTAGCCGCTAGTAGGCCTTGATGGCTAGTAGGGTTAGCCCCTAGTAGGGTTAGCCTCCAGTAGGCTAATCTCTAGTGGGAGTGACTGCTAGTGGTTCTGGTCACTAGTAGGTTAGCCGCTAGTTTGGTATAGCCCCATGTGTGCCCTGCCTTTTGTCTTCCGGTCCCCTAGGTCAGTACTAATGTTACGGGCCCCAGGCACGGTGACCACGATAACAAAAAGAGTTGTGTTTTCTGTGAAATGAGTGAGAAGACTGAGACGAAAGGAACACAGGACCATGCGATTCTTTCTCCAGTTTACGTCTAACCGGAAACCAGAGGTCCCATCAGTATACGCACCCTGGAACAAATGACCGCATTAAAGGTTCCGGTCCCCCTCTCCGTTGTTTTATTCATTATTCCTCACCCTTCCCTTTCATCACAGGATCAGGATGTCTTGCTAAATAACTAATGATAATTCGCTGAATTACAAAAAATGTTAATCCTCATTTAAAGACATAAATGTTTTACTGTTTATAGATGCATACATCACCTAATGTGGTTGCACCAATTTGGGCGTACCACACGCTCCCCAGCAATAAAAGTGGCTCCTGACACTTAAAGTTAACAACTGACGGATGACAATACATATCATAACAAGTAACCTTAGTAACCTTTCAAGCATCTCAAAAAGTCTCTTATGCAGTATCTCTGAATAGTCATTTGGTGTCTTTCACTTCAGAAGTAAGGAACGGCATGTGGTATCTGCAAATATGGGTTTGTTGTAAGGATAGGAGGTCGTGGGGAAAAGGCATGGTAATACCATAAAGGATACATTGCCGGCTGGACGTTGACTGCGTTCACAGTTGGGCAAGGACGATAGTCTGGCTGACCCAGGGATGGATAAGTGAATATCCTAGGTGGTCGTCTCTGCCTGATGGACTGTCTCAAGCAGGGTGATGCCTCTAGGTTTAAGTTCTGTTCTGGTCCAAGACATGATGTTGGTTGGGGGCTGGACTCTCGACTTCCCGTTTCCTCATGAAGCTGTGGTTCTTCCTGGCCATCATGCGACAGCAGTAAGTTCGTGCCCTCCACATTATCCATGCTTATCACCTGTTGCTTTTCAGCATCAACGCACCGTTCTTGCTCTGGTTGATAATTCTTGTCTGGTTCTGGTCTGCGACGTGACACACTGTGAGTTTGCTCAGTTGTGTGCAGCTGCTCAATTTGAGGATAGTTAACAGGAGTGCGAAACCAATAGAAAGGTGCATCATCTTCTGAGTCACTGATTTCTGGGCTTTGTAATTGGTCAGGGGTCTTTGATCTTTCTTTCGACCTTTTATCTCTCTCTTGTGACGTGATAGTGGAGTTCTGTACTATATCTACTGGCAAGTCATTTACCTGCAGCAGCAAGTTCCTGTGTAGTGTACGGAGTGGACGCCCCCCTGTTTCCGGACTTACTTTATATACCGGATTGTCTCCAACCTGCTCTCTCACGACGTAAATAGTTTGTTCCCAGTAAGACCTTAATTTGCCAGGCCCACCTCTCTCACTTAAATTGCGCACCAGTACTCTGTCTCCAAGCTGTAGCATTACTCCCTTGCACCTTTTGTCATAGTGCATTTTACCTTTAGAGCTTGACTGTCGACTGTTGGTGCTCGCGATACGGTATGCCTCCACCATCTTCCCTTTCCACTTATCAGCATATCCATGTGGCGTTTCAGCATTTTCCGTCAGGAGGCCGAAAAAGAAGATCTACTGGAAGACGAGGATGTCTGCCGTACATCAGGTAATGTGGTGAAAATCCGGTGGCTTCATGTTTGGTACAATTATAAGCGTGAATGACATGGGGCAAATGGTCTTTCCAATTTTGTTTCTCCTTTTCTCCCAAGGTACGAAGCATCTGTAACACAGTCCGATTCATTTGCTCGACAGGGTTGCATTGTGGATGATATGGAGAAGTCCTCGAGTGGCTCACACCTCCGAATTGTCTGAGAGATTTGAACAGTTCATTTTCGAATTCCCGACCCTGGTCGTGGTGGAGTTTAGCTGGGTATCCGAACTTTGGAATAAAGTCATTGAACAGGCGGTCAGCTGCTGTTTTAGCTGTCTTGTTTTTGGTGGGGTACGCTTGGGCGAACCTGGTGAAATGGTCCACCAAAACTAGGATGTACTCAAAGCCACCTTTGCAAGACTCTAAGTGGAGGAAGTCAATACAGACTAGTTCAAGTGGAGCATTAGATGTTATGCTGCCCATGGGCGCTCTCTCATGTGTTGCTGGTTTCTTTTGCTTTATGCAGGGGCATTTCCTTGTGACATATTCCTCGATCTCTCGTTTCATGAAAGGCCAATAGAAACGTTCCCTCGCCAAACTCAAAACCTTTTCCACGCCAACATGGCCCATGTTGTTATGAAGGTGTGTGAGAGCTACCTGTCTGTAAATGACAGGCAAGACCAGTTGTTTCCGTTCTGTGGTCTTCCGATACAGGAGGCCATTCTCTATATACAATCGACTCCATTCTCTTAAGAGTCTTTTGGTGTCAATATCAGTTTTAGCTCGGTCCTCTTCTGATAGCTTGATGTAATTTTCCTTCATCTCTAAGACTTTCCCAATCACAGGATCTGCCCTTTGCTTTTGGACTAGTTCGTCATGACTGATAGTCTGTAGTGGCTCTTGGAGAGGCTGATTTGAGGAAACCAGGCTGATGGCCGCAACCCATGGTACGTCTCCTTGCTTAGCTCTCCTGTTCCCCTCCCAAACTGCATTGACTGCGTCCTGTGCCAGTTCTTCTGAACACTCTTTTATGAAGGCATCGATGTCAAGTGGACAACGCGACAGCACGTCTGCATCGATGTTGACTTTCCCTGGGCGATACTTTATGTCAAAGTGGAAATCTGCGAGTTGTCCCACCCAGCGGTGCCCAACAGCATTTAGCTTAGCTGTGCTTAAAACATATGTCAGGGGATTATTATCCGTAAAGACGGTGAAGTGGGGTGCATAATACAGAATCTTTAAATTTGTCGCAAACTGCCCACTTGAGAGCTAAAAACTCTAGTTTTCCGCTGTGCAAGTAGTAGTTTTGTTCGGCTGGTGTGAGAGTACGTGACCCATAGCCTATTACTCTCGTCTTGTCGTCCTGATTCTGGTACAGAACCGCTCCCAGACCATTCTGCGATGCATCCGTGTGGAGGATAAAAGGTCGGGTAAAGTCGGGATAGGCTAACACTGGTGGCTGAGTCAACATGTCAATTAAGCGCTCCAGGATATCTTGGTGTGCACTTTCCCATTGTATTGGAGCTCGAGATGACTGTTGGGGATGCTTTGTTCTGCCTCTGGCTGGTTTGGTGTAGGATGTGTCAGTTTTGACTTGGAGCAAGTCGTACAGAGGTTTTGCAATACGTGAGAAGTTCTGCACGTATGTCCGATAATAACTGAGAAATCCCAGGAGCTGTCTGACATCTCCTACTGTCTTGGGTCTCCTGTGTTTGAGTGACTGTACTGCCTCAATGTCTCTAGGGTCCACTTTCACTCCATCCGCAGACACTAGGCGACCGACATATCGAACCTCTTTGCGAAACAGCTCACACTTTTCTGGTTTTAGTTTGACTCCATGGCGTTGTAAGGCCATGAGAACTTTACGCAAAACTTGGACATGTTCGTCAAATGACTTTGAGAAACACAGCACATCGTCAAGGTAAGGAATACAGCACTCATCCCGCGGCGCGTCAAGCATCTCCTCCATACTCCGTTGGAAAGCCGCTGGTGCATTGGACAAACCGAAGGGTATTCTCACCCACTCGTAGAGGCCCCATGGAGTTGTAAATGCGGTCATGTACCTTGACCCTTCGGCGATGAACCCTTGGTGATATGCCTTGCCTTGGTCCAGAATGGAAAACCAGCGGTAACCTCCAAGTGAGTCTGTGAGGTCCTGGATTCGTGGAAGTGGATGTTTATCTGGGACAGTTTTGTTATTCAGGAGGCGGTAATCGATGCATAAACGTAGAGATCCATCCCTCTTCCGAACACAAATGACTGGGGCTGCATAGGGGGATTGAGACTTTACAACCCACCCTTTAACTAACAGTTCTTGGATATACTCTTTTACTTCTCTATACAAGGGCTTTGGGATGGATGCGTAGGCTCTCTGGACTGGTGTGTCGTCTTTAAGTCTGATTTTCATTTGTAGTGAGGGAATACACCCTAAGTCGCCACTGTCACGAGAGAATGCCCGACACTCTTCAAATAGCACCTTTTCGACTGCCTTTTGTTGGTCTGGGCTGAGGTGACTAAGGTCAACTGGCGGCAGCCAGGGCTCAAGCGGAGGATCACAAGGAGGGGTGGTTTTGTCTATCCCTGTGGCCGATATTGTGATTGGGTTAGCCTGGTTCGACGTGGCTGCTAATGTTTCTGTTTCTATTAGTTTGGCGACATGTTGGATTGTTCCCAGAGCCGTGCGTCTTGGCAGGAACACATTATCTTTTGAGTGGTTTGATATGGGAACTTTAACATAGGGTCTCTGTGTGTTGTTAACTTTCAGGAGCCCCTCTCCTATACTCAGATGTCTTAAAGCAACATTATCTTCAACAGGTTCATACAAAACTAGGGGGTCAGAGATGTCAAAGTTCTGAGGTACCCTACACCATACTTGAACCGCTTTCCCAGCCGGGACAGTAACATTATCTTTTCCAACCCTCACTGTGACCGGAGTACAGTCCGTCAGTCTCGGCACCTGTATGAAATTTACCATGGCTGCCATTTGCTCCTCGTCAATTCCAAAAGCTCTGCGTAGAAGGCCGTACAGTACAACACTAGCATCCTTTTCTGATTGTTGTCTTTGGATGATGACCCCCAGCACATTTGCTCCGACTAAGGGTTGAGGAAGTGGTAACTGACTGACTAGGAATGGAGCACTTACAGTAAGATTGGGATCTTCGTGACCAGCGAGCGTAACAGTGAGTTCAACCCACCCATCATACGGAACTGCTTGGCCATTAACTGCATAAACCTCCAGTTCATTATCCAGCAATTCTCTTAGAGGCCTCACAGGGTGGTTGGTGATGTACTTCTTAACCCACTGCCTGTCCACTATGCTTACTTGGGAACCAGAGTCAAATAATACTGTTACAGGGTAGCCACTAATCAAACATTTTAAAGTACTCTTCTTACCTACTAAGGGAACTTGGCATGTTGTAGTAATTTGACAGGAGTACGTTTGGGGTTCCTTCTTATGACATCTAAGCCCCTGGTTCTGATGTCTGGTACGTTGTTTTGCAGGCTGAGTTGGAGCAGGATTTACAGGCTGGGACTGGGGGTCAGTGCTGGTCTCTGGCTGTCCCTTGACAGAGACCTGTTCCCGTTTCCCTGAGACTTTGTCCGCTTCAGACACCCAACTGCTCGATGTCCAGACTCGCCGCACACAAAGCAATGGCTACAGTCCTGGAGGTTTTGTTCATTGCACTTTTGACAAAGGGACGTTTTCTTTAAGGGAGCTATGTGTTGGGTGGTGGGATGTTGGGGAAGACGGCTGTACTGTGGTTGGAAAAAGGAGTGTGGGTTGGGGTAAGGAGGAGCCTGAGTGGCTGGGGATGGGCAAAAGTAGTGTTGATTCGCCGGTTTCAGTTCCATCAAACTGGTTACCATGTCAGTTAAAGTTTGTACCTGGGCTGCGAGATGTTGAATTGTTTGGGCAGTGTTCTGTTCCTTGACTGTGGTTGCTTCCTTTGTTTCCAGTACAGCACTCTGAGCTTGTGAAGGCTTTTGACGAATTACCTGACTTAACCTGCGCTGATGTTCATTCTCATCGCTAATTATTTTAGTGACTTCTCGTAGTATTTCCTCGTCAGCAACATCGTTATTTAAAGTAAGTGGTCAAGTCTGCATACCTAACGCCCAAACCTTGGTAGACCGTGTGAAGAAAGACTTCTTGTATAGTCTTTGGGTCATATGAAATGTCTGTGTTGGCCTGTTTGGACTGAAAGAGGAGTTTTTGCTTAAGTCCGATCATGCGGTACAGAAACTGCTGGGGTGACTCCTGATCGGCTTGCCTCGCACACATTAACTCCTGGAACATTTCGGTTACTGCTTTTTCTCCAAGGTGGGACCTCAGGAAGCACTGAAGTTCGAAAATTGACAGTTCATCTTTTAGCATCAGCATGTCTCTAAAGGTGCCAGGTTTGACAATTCTCAGTACACCCCTGACAATCTCCGCTTCTGCAAATCCTTCTCTTAGGCCCTCATTGATCTGCTTAGTGAGACTGTTGTAACTAATATCCGAACTGTTGTCTCCAATTTGCCCTCCGAATAATTTAAATTCTCTCCGAGGAAGATAGGAAAGGTCTTGTATAGTGACTGGTCTCTCCTGAGTGACGTGTGTCCTGGAACTTACTTGTGGTTGGCTTGGCTGGCTGGGTGTGGTAGCAGGTTGGGGTCTTGTGGCTTCACGCTGCTTCAGCTGCGCTATCAGTTCCTCATACACTCTTTTTAACTCCGCTATTGATTGTGTTTCCGTGTCTCCTCTTCCATTCGTTACTAATGGATTATCAGATGATGGAGGTGAGTCTGATATCATGTTCGACGGATAGGGACTGGGCGTGGCGAGTGTCTCCTCTTCAGCTACTTCACTGACTGGTGACTCGGCAGTGTAACTCTTTTTAATAAGCTGGTCTATTCCGTCATTCAGCATCAGAAGCTGACTCAACCCCTCGTCCTCTAGTTGTAGCAGAGTGTCAGACTGAATGTAGGCAGTGACATAGTCCATACAGCTTTCTTCATCGGTCTGTTTAAACCGGACTGGGTCTCCATTGTCTGTAGCAATACTCGTGGCTAGCTCGAAGAGCTGTATGTTAGAGAGTGCAAACAAGCGCCTCCGGATGCTCCATGCCAGCTTCTTTCGCTCTGTAGACATTCTGCTGGTTTAACTTCAATTATTTCTACTATTTCTATCGTGATGAGTGCACACTATTCTGTCTCTACAGCAGCCTGGCTCCCTTTTGTGGCAACGATACCTCTTCACTTTTGATCGTCGTCTCTCCTTGGACACCCACTGGCTGGCTGAGCTGAAATAGTGGCCCACTCGTTGTCACGGTTCTAGTATCGCTGGATCTGCCCCTCGACGACTGAAGAGGAGAGATCCCGGACGTGCCCCCACAGTTTGTTACGGGCCCCAGGCACGGTGACCACGATAACAAAAAGAGTTGTGATTTCTGTGAAATGAGTGAGAAGACTGAGACGAAAGGAACACAGGACCATGCGATTCTTTCTCCAGTTTACGTCTAACCGGAAACCAGAGGTCCCATCAGTATACGCACCCCGGAACAAATAACCGCATTAAAGGTTCCGGTCCCCCTCTCCGTTGTTTTATTTATTATTCCTCACCCTTCCCTTTCATCACAGGATCAGGATGTCTTGCTAAATAACTAATGATAATTCGCTGAATTACAAAAAAATGTTAATCCTCATTTAAAGACATAAATGTTTTACTGTTTATAGATGCATACATCACCTAATGTGGTTGCACCAATTTGGGCGTACCACACTAACACCATTAGCCACTAACCCGGTTAGGTCAGCCTCCAGTGTCCCTAGTGCAACATGTAGCTACTAACCTCACTAACCCAGCTAGTCTAGTTCCTGTCAGTCTCTGTGCCCCTAGCCCTGTCTCCTGTCTAGCCCTGTCTCCTGTCTAGCCCTGTCTCTCCAGTCTCTGTGCCTCCAGTCCTGTCTCTCCAGTCCTGTCTCTCCAGTCTCCAGTCCCTGTCTTTAGTTCCCCTCTGTGTCTTAGTTAGCTCCAGCTCCATGTTTCCTCATCCCTGGTTCCCTGTGTCAGCCCCTGGATCCCTGTGTCAGCCCCTGGATCCCTGTGTCAGCCCCTGGATCCCTGTGTCAGCTCCTGGATCCCTGTGTTTTTCCTGAGCCCTAGTCTTAGTTTGAGTTTGTTGTTTTAGTTCCTTTGTTCTGTTTTTGAGTTGTGTGTTTAAATAAAAGACTCTTTCTGTTGAACCTTTCTGCCTTCATGCCTATCTTCATGCCCACGGCAACACCATCAGCCGGTCTAGCAACTACAACCAGCTAGACCCATGACATCATGATTCTTTTCAAAGTTAAAGTGCAGGTTAATTCATTTTATTTTTACTTTACAGTACAGAGAGGTTTCTTGTTTATTTTCCTGAGAAAACAGTGTTTCTGTTAGTGTGTGTGTGTGCGTGAAAGTTGTCCCGCAAAGTAGTCCTCCCCCCCTCACTAGAGAGGAGGAAGGAGGGGAGGAAGTGCATCCACACACACACACACACACACACACACACAACAACAACACCTTGTTTTTTAAAAGTTTTTAGCTTTGATAATTGAAGTTTCTGTTTTACAGCACATGAGATTTATTGGCTGAGTGCTTTGTGTATTAGTCACCAGCATTAAATTGTAGATGACATCATTATTAGAAGGACATGGAATGGTGTTCTGACACATTATTTAGCACAGGGTGACTGTCTCATAGTCCAGCTGGTAAGGTATGTAAATCATGTTCTGCAGAAATCGGGGATTTGAGAAAGTTCTCTATCTGTTCAGGCTTTATAAGTGAAATTTAACAATCATCTGTCAAGCTTTTGAATTGCTTTTGGACTTCTGATGGCTGCTGTTTTGCTACCAGTAATTTTTAAGTTTATCATCATGACCCTGATGCCTACTTGAAGGACATGCCAACCCTTGCAGAAGTTTTCATCTAGCACAGTGCTGAGGAGTAATCGGTGTGCCGTTTTAGTTAATTATTTGCACGAGAGAGTTGTCTTTGTTGTCAGCTTTTTTTTTCTTTTTAAGAAAGTACAAGGACGAGCCAAAAATTATCCGCACTATAGTTATATTAAAACTTTAGTTGGCCGCACTGCTTATCAGTGCTTTCCGTTCAAGGCTACTGTCTCCCCAGTCACTGCTGCACCCATGTGAACATGTTACATCAGTTCATTTGTAACTGCGGTGCGAGCAGAAATGGACTCCCTACATGTTGGGAGTCTGCAAACAATTTGTACTGATTCTCTAAGGAAAGTGAAGGTTTTTTTTTTCACCAGAGTCATTACTGGTGACGAGACATGGATTTATCACTATGAGTCTGAGAGTAAACAGCAAAGTATGGAACGGAAACACCCTCAATCGCCGACCGAAAAAAGTTCAAAACACAACCAAAGAAAAAAAGGGATCATGTGACTCCGGTTTTGAAGGCACTTTATTGGTCACCTGTTCATTTCAGAATAACCTTTAAAATTTGACTATTTGTTTTTAAATCGCTACACCAGCAAGCGCCCATCTATCTACTTATCTGAATTGCTGCACCAACACACCCCTGAGAAGTTTGACCAGAACCTCCTTTTAATGCCACACTCCAGACTTAAGTGTAGAGGTGACCGTGCTTTTTCGGTAATTGGGCCTTGTCTTTGGAATGGCTTGCCAATTGATATTCGAATGGCTTCTAGTCTGACTACTTTTAAATCTCTTTTAAAAACCCATCTGTTTTCACTGGCCTACTAGACTTTACTGTGCTTATTAAGCTTCTGTGTTTTTTTTCCCACCTTTTGATTAGTCTGCAATTGTGTACTTTTATTCTTTTTATGTTATGATGTGGATGTACAGCACTTTGGTCAGGCTCGTGGCTGTTGTAAATGTGCTATATAAACTAAACTAAACTAAACCAATCAGCTGGAAGATTGATGCTTACAGTTTTCTGGGATTCTTCAGGGCCAGTACTGGTACAGTACAGTACATCATAAGAACAATCAACAGTGATCATTACACTGAGTGGTTTATTGAAGAACTGAAGCTTAAATAAATTAAACACAGAGGACTGATATCCAAGGGTGTTGTGATCTTGCGTGACGATGCACGTATTCTGCTCACATTGTCGACATTCTGCAAAAACTTAGTTTTGAAGGGTTTAAGCATCCTCCCTAAAGTCCTGATCTTGCTTCATCAAAGTTTCATCCGTTTTGTCCCCTGAAAGCAGCCCTACGAGGACAAAGAGTCACTTCTGATGAAGCAGTGAAGACAGTGGTGCATTCTTGGTTTGCAGGTCACCCTAAAGATTTTTTAATGAGGGACCGATGTAAATCTAGAAGATTTTTTTGGCTTGGTGTCCTGTCAGTGTTAAATTATGTTAAGTGGTGATCTACAGTAAGCTATGTTGACAGAAGTAAAAAGTTTTTGAACAATTAAGTCATATTAAGAAACATAATTTACCTACATCACAAAAAAACAGCACATCCAAACAAGTTGCATTTATTTCAAAGATACCACAAGCACATTTTCAAGCAAAAAGTAAGACAAACATATTGCAATAATACTTAATAGTGGCTTCATTAAAGATAACAGATATGATGTTTTACTATTTAGTTTGCCATCCTGTTTATCTAGATGAATTTCTCTTTAACGGTGACTTCAGCAGTGACATTAACAGTGAGGAGACGTTACCTGTGTAGAGGTGAGGAGTCTCCAGCTTTAAAATTATAAGGATGACCCATAGACTGATGACTCTTCATGGAGATACAGCTGGGTGCTGCTGATTCTGATCTCTCTCCCTGGAGTTTACTGCACAACATAACACACAGTCCTTTAGTTATTTATATACACTCCTTACTGTTTAAAATACCTTCTTAATTTAATAAGGATATAAGTCTCAGTACAATACATTATAACAATTCTATACTAAGTGGTGACTGTTAGTTTTCCTTTAATATTAAACATTTTATGTTCTCTATAAATACTCTATATGGAAATTGTAATATGCAAATTGCACTTCCTCTTTACCACAACTGAGAGATTAAAACCTGTTTGAGCATGATACTGCCTCTGTGCACAAAGTGAGTTTCATGAAAACATGCTGTGTCGAGGTTAAGTCCTGACTTCAAGCTCACTGGACACCTTTGTGATGAACTACTATAGAACACTGACTGCACGCAGGCCTCCTCACCCAATATCAGTGCCTGACATCACTAATGCTCTTGTAGCTAAATGAGCACAGATACACACCAAACTCTAGTGAAGAATTTTATTAGAAGAGTAGAAGTTTATGTTTTGGACAATGCATGACCAAAATACAAGGACATTGATGTGGTATATACACCCAAACCAGCAGTGTCATCGTTGGTGTTTCATTTTTTTTTGAGTGACCAGCTGAAATGTATTGGTGTTCCACCATTTCTCTATCTTAGCAAGTATTAACTTTTTCAGCAGTTTTTATTACAGTATGTCATCTGTACAAATGGAACATACTGCATGGGCCAGCTTCGCTCTACATGCACGTACAGTAACTGAGCCTTGGGAAACCATTCTCCTGTCCTACCAACTTTTAGTAGCTACTAACCACCGCACAGGGAACATCCCATAAGACCAAGGATCATCATAATTTAGCTTTTAACAAAGGCACTTTAATCTTACAGTTGCCCATTTTCCTATTTAAAACAACAATTTTGACAACTACCTGTTCGTTTGCTGCCTAATAATGAAAAAGTACTAATCTTTTTAATTCAAGCCAAATATTATCAATAACTTTTGCTCAACAAATGAAATTTGAGTTTAACTAATAAGAGTCAGTCATGTTGTATGGACAAAACAAAATTGTTTAGAAGTTGCATATTACATATTTGTTTATTCAAAGTAAAAATAATTATTTTACAACAAAACATTTAATTTAGGTTTAATTAATCAAAAAAGAATGCTTTCTCACTTACTCATCTTCTATACCACTTTATCCTGTACTCAGGTTCATAGGGACCTGGTGCCTATCCCAGGAGGCTTAGGGCACAAGGCAGTGTACCCCCTGGACGGGGTGCCTATCCATCGCAGGGCACACACATGCATACACTCACACACTATGGGCAAGTGGGGAAAACCAATTATCCTAACCTGTATATCTTTGGATTCTGGAAGGAAACCAGAGTACCCGGAGGAAACCCACCAATCACAGGAACAACCTGCAAACTCCATGCACACAGAGACAGGAACCAAGCCTGGCCGAGAATTGAACCCGAATCCTGGAGGTGCAAGGCGACAGTGCTAACCACTACACCAACGTGGTTAGGTTAAATTAACTTTAATTTGTCAACAAGTTCCACACAAATGACTTTAGTGAACTCTGTAACTAACAACTATAAGGGCCTTTATTCACATTACTGTCACAAGCATTTTAATATCAGGTTGCACTGTTTTAAATGCAGCAGAGAAATCGAGAATATTACGGTCAAACAATACCAAAGACATTCTGTACACAATATGCAACATAACATTTTTCCCCAACATTTTCAACTGGCTTGACACATTTAAAGAGGGAGATACATTGTGTGTTTAACAAAAAAAATAATAAAACACCATTAAATTTGGTTATCTTCAACTTTTCTTTCTGAACATGTTTTACATAAGAAGAAAAAATGTCACCCACAAAAAAAAAGGTTTTCACTGTATGAATCTTAAAAAACAAAACAAAACAAAACAAAAATTTTTTTAAGAAAAATGCACAACCTTGTCCTTAAGGTCAAAAAATTGTTAATTTACCATATTAACATAAAATTAACATAATTTACCCCAATTTTTTGTTATCAAATACAAACAGTTTTTTTTTTAAGTTTCTGCAAATATCCTTCTGTCAAAACTGCAGGGAGTAACGCACGCAGGCAGAGAGTCAATTAAGGTTGCGCGTGTGTTGTTTGATGTGTCTTGCTCTTCTGTTTATTTAGCGTTTCATGACAGCTGGTGTCTCGCTACTCCTACCCGCTATATGTATGAAGTGTTGACGTAACATGAATGGTTTGTGATTAGACAACCCATTCACTCAAGTTGACACATAATTACGTGAACCATGGATGTCGCTAGGCCATTTTTAGCCCCCCTAAGAATTCTCCATAAACTTTACACAGATTGGTGTCCTTTCTCATAAATACAGTTTGCAAAATGTCATGAGGGATTAATCAGTTAAGTTTTCGCTGTGTTCACCCTCATCAGACCAGTTGTTTCCTCTACTGAAAATGAAGCCTTTAATACATCCTCTATGAACCTACTGTATAATCTACTTTATAAAACAATCATGCTGTTGCTGTCTATAATTGGAAAACCAAACTGTCTATATAAATATTGCACAGTGCATATGGTGTTAACTACCATAGAATTATGCACATGAATGATTAAAAACAGTGACAGACAGCATTCAATGCACTCGTTCTAACTACATAGCAGTGTGATTTATAGAGATAGAAAAATCCTGTTTTTTTTGTAATAAATATAGTATTAAATAATGTCCCAGATCGTGAAATACATTTATTTGCCTTTTGTAAGGGTTTTTTTTTTTCTGCAGAAAAAGTTACTTTTATAATGAATAGAAACAACAACAAAAAAGAACTATATTAAAAAGATGCTTTGTTTAATTAAATAAAAAAATATTTGGCTAGATTAATGAATTTGAATAAATGTCCTAGTAGCTATGAAATTTTAAGGGGCATACTTTTTTTTTTTTTTGCTGACTGAAAGTGAAGATGGCCATTGATAAGAAAAGTTTATTTTGAAAACTGCGAATTTAAGAGTGAGTGAACAGAAAAATATGCATTCATGCTCCCCGTGTGAAGCAGAAAACCAATGTGTTGGACCACAAGCGTGCAAAAATCAAACCGTTTGTGTATTTCGTGAAGAATGACGAGGAAATGGAAATTGTTGCTTTTCTAACTGACATTACTTCCCATCTTAATGACTTTAATATCTATTTTCACCCATTGCCGAATTATTGCATGCTCCCAGCCCAGTTTTCTCATGCCTCTTTCAAAGGTATTTTCTTGCTTTCACATCTCTTGCCTCTGGGGTTGGACCTGTTTGCTACGTTGACTAAATTACCGGTTTTGACCTCTCGCTCTCGCCCTTTCCCAGTGACTGAGATAAATCACTGACTGCATTCTCAGCTTTGAATCCTCGCACTTGTTTCTCGACTACGACTCTGCCTTGATTTATTGCAACTCGGACTACAGTTACGCGCTTCGGAAGTAAAGCTTTGATCAGAAATCATGACAACAGTCATGAAACTAGTCAACAATCTGAGAGCATCCTCTGTTCTGCAACATCGTTTATTGCGCTCATTTCTAATAGTGTTAGGAACCACCATGTCTTGTCTCGTCTCTAGTCTGTGTCTCCAGCCCTGTCTTGTCCTGTCTCATGTTCCTGTCACTAGTTCCGTCTCTAGTTCCCCATGGTGTCTTTAGTTAGTTCCAGCTCCATGTCTCCTTGTGTCAGCTCCTAGTCCCTGTGTCCGTTCTTAGCTCCTGTGTCAGCGCTCAGTTCCCGTGTCAGCGCTCAGTTCCCGTGTCAGCGCTCAGTTCCCGTGTCAACGCTCAGTTCCCTGTGTCAGCGTTCAGTTCCCGTGTCAGCGCTCAGTTGCCCGTGTCAGCGCTCAGTTCCCGTGTCAACGCTCAGTTCCCCGTGTCAGCGCTCAGTTCCCGTGTCAGCGTTCAGTTCCCTGTGTCAGCGTTCAGTTCCCGTGTCAGCGCTCAGTTCCCGTGTCAGCTCTTGTTCCTGTGTTTGCCCTGAGCCCTAGTTTTAGTTTGAGGTGGTTGTTTTGGTTCCTTTGTTGGTTTGTTTCAATGTTTGTGTTTCTTTTGTAAATAAAAGACTCTTTCTGTTTAAAAAATCCTCTGCATTTATGCCTGCCCTATTTTGCCCACAGCGACCACAACATCAGCCGGTCTGGCCTGTAGTCACAGCCAGACCGTGACAAATAGAGGTGAATCCAACATTTGATGAGTTGCATTGAGACGTGTCAGCACTTCTGCTCACAAACCTCTCTTACTCTCGGACATTGCACGCGCTGTATCTTCAATACCTCTGGTCACAACTGCTCTCAATCTGCGCGTTAAATAGTGAAGTTTTTGCAAGCTGCAAATATCTAGAAGTAATTTCACCACATTACAGATGTATTAATAATGTACAGAATGGTTTATCCATTATTTTCTTTTTTACGTTTGAAGTTAATTGTGACAGTGGGCTTATAATCAGCACACAAACACATCTTGTCGCTCCTCATTCCTCAAAAGGGGATAAAACAAGTGACCGTCACCTGCCTCTGGCTCTAACTCCAGCTTCCTCGCCTCTGGCTGCCACTGGTCACAGCCACTGAACGAGTGCTTCATGCTATCACTCCCAACAAGCGGGACACCACACCTGCACCACCTACAGTATACCTGCCTGTGCTTGGATTTGCACATCTCACACTATGGCACACAACCTCATATTCCCCTTTCTGAACTATCACAGACTGTAAATATAAGTGCACCAGTGTTCCTCCACTACTTTGTCCTTAAGTCTGTACCCTTGAGACCTGTCCCGTCAAGAGCTCCTACATTCATGGTTGCAGACAGAGATTTTTAACCTTACACACGATTTGCACAGCTAATTAATTATTTTGCTAAAACTTGACCAACATACAGCAATCAAAAAAGTATTTTGGCACTTAAGAACAACATGACAAACAAAGTAGCATTCATTTTAAAGATACCGCAAACATGCTTTTTAAGCAAAACATTTAAAGAAAATGTACTTTAAATAAGAGAGCATAAGTATTTGGACACCTAATAGAGGCTTCATTAAAGATAACAGGTATGGTGTTTAGTATTTAGTTTTCCACCCTATTTATCTAGATGAATTTATTTTTAACTGTGACTTCAGCAGTGACATTAACAGTGAGGAGACGTTACCTGTGTAGAGGTGAGGAGGCTCCAGCTTTAAACATCAGAAGAGGATCCATAGACCGATCACTCTTCATGGAGATACAGCTGGGTGCTGCTGATTCTGATCTCTCTCCCTGGAGTTTACTGCAAAACATTATCTGAAATTGTTAATTTAATGAGAGATACATTTTACTTGCAGTGAACAGAATACATTTTGTGGTGAGTGTTATTTTGTCCATAATAGTGACCACTTTACTACTTACACTTTTACATTACTTCTTGTATTCTACTGTATATACTTATTTAATTTGGATATGAACGTTAATGGCTGAAATACCCAGATGTGGTAGGTTACCTTTTTTTATCAGTGTCAAGATCCGGAGTCTCCATCTTTTAATATTAGTAAAGTATCCTGAGAGTCCCGAAATATCACACTCCTGGAAAGCACAAACACAAATGTGTAGGTAAAGTTCCACACAATCATTTTCACCCAAAAGAACATATGGCCATTCTTTGGTTAAAAAACAAAATCTTTGTTATTAAATTGAGTAATCACCTTTGAAACCAGGACTGACATTTGACCTTCTCACAAACAATCACCTAATCTATCACTCAGTTATTTTTTTTACATTCTGATGACCTGTTTCTGTTTGCCTCCTTTTGTTGCTTTATGTGTTCGCTCAATGCGTATAGGTGTGTCTCTTCGGTTGTTTGTGATGTGTGTGTTTATCATGGCATAAGTTGATTACGCATCTGTGCTATTGTTATAACCATAGGGTAAATGTCTCTTACGCACACACATGCTAACAACTAAAATACATACTGTACAGTACTATTGTCTGATGAGAGAAAGGCATGTGCAGTTCTAACCGGGGTGTAATCTAAAGTATTAGTGTTGATTCGAGCTTTCACACAGATACTGAAAACATTGTTACATGTACCTTCTGCGAATGAAATAATAATAATAATAAGAAGAAGAAGAAGAAAAAGAAGAAGAAGAAGAAGAAGAAGAAGAATATAAACTAACACACATGATTAAGTTCTGTAGTTGTCTGAGTGTCCAAAATGCACAAGTGCTACTTATTATTTATTTTTATGTATTATAGTTAATATTCTATTTATGTCTAACAACTTTTCCTTTTTATTTAAAATAAAATAGGGAAAGGTGACTTTTATTTCAATACAAGAGAGTTGAAAGTCCTGTGCAGACAACACTTTTTTTTTCTTAAATTCAATAAATTTTTTTTATCTTGGAAGAAAAAAAATAACAAAGAGAGAGAATCATTGGAGAAAATCGTGATCTTCCCTCATGGATGATGGCACTGCATTTGGGACTTAATCGTTGATCTGTTAATTACTGTTCAACTAAATTACTGTATGATTCAGCTATTTTATGAAACCTAAATAAAATATGCTGAAATGTATGAAGAATGACAAAAACTATATATATTTTTTTTATTTAAATATGTTACACTTGTCAGTCAGTTAAGTTACACCTTGGTACTGTTAGTAACAATTTAATTCATAGTGGTCTATTCTATATGAAATGTAAGAAAATGTATAATGTTATTACAATAATTTTCAGGTCATGTAACCTCCCATTCACTCACTTATTCTCTATGCTGCTTATCCTTTACAGGGTTACGGGGGCCTGGAGCCTAGCCCAGGGGACTCCGGGCACAAGGCAGGGTACACCCTGGACAGGGTGCCAATCCATTACAGGGCACACAAACACACACACACACACACACACATACACGCACACGCACACACACACACAAACTAACTCTCACACTAATTGCAATTACTTTTCCACATGACATTTGACTGAAATATATGCAAATTCTACTCACACAAGGCACGGCCGAACTGTCCACCTATTTGTTTAAAATCAGTTGAAAAATGTGTAGCTAAATGTCCTAGAAAGAACACACAATCAGTGTTTTTCAATGAATTTATATATTAATGTTTTTGTGTGCATGTGTGTGTATGACTACATGCCCTGCAGATGTGAATAAAATTATGTTATTGAATAATATTATTTTATATATAATAATTATATTTTGCAGGTCATGTGATTTATTGTTTCAAATGTAATTTTGAACTGTAATACATTATATATTATGACTTTGCACATTTTTATTAATAGTTTGTGATAAAAGTAAAACATGTTTATTTCAATTTACGGTCACGTGACCTACTGGTATAAATATATATTTTTAAATGAGTGACTATTTGTCCTGCAGAGGGCGCATGCTGATCAAAATGTATTATACTGCTTCTCTAATAAATAGTCTCACCCCCAAAACATCAAAACATCAGTTTATTGTATTAAGTTATTACACACTGTAATACAAAAAATGGTTGAACCAGTTGTCACAATCTGTCACATATATTTTCCAGAGTTCTAATTTCTAATAGACATTATTTATTCTGTAAAACAAATACAATGCTGTCAGGTGAATCTTGACTTCACCAATAGAGAGAAATGTTTAAACTAATCAACCAATGATAAACCAGTTCTCTCAAATACCTGGTTGCCATGGATGTGGTATGTCAGAACGTCACAACAGACATTTACAGAAGACAAATACGACACGCCTAAAGATTATATCTGCATTGTGATGTGAAAGAGGATCTGCAGCCTGACAGACAGGAAAATCAAGATCAAATCAAGTGTAGAATAGTAGCACTGTAATTGCCCATAATGTACTGTATGTACAGTTCTACCAAAGGTATCTTTCCCATATTTACACTTTTAATTTAGTTTTTTTTTTCTTTGTACTATACATTTACATTTTTTTTTTGCTGTCTTTTGTATACTACTTAATTTATAGTGTTAATCTGTTTTGTCTCAGCTAGTCACCCAATTAGGTGCCTTATTTTAATCTTCTACTGTACATATATTTTTTTAATTTGTGGGGAGAAAAAAAAGTATCATCCTTTCACATTCAGGGCCCTCTGATAATCATTTTTTAAAATTTGACCTTTGACCCCACTACTCTACTTTTATTTTGCGTTCTCAGGAAACTATTCCTAGGTCCTATTAAGGTGTAAAAATGACGGGGAAAAAATCTTGTTTCCAAAATAATATTTTCATTATATTTCTGCAGAAAATGAAACAAAATTATAATCATCATATATTAGGTTTAGACCTTAACACATTAACAAGCACCCAATTAATTAATTACTGTTGATCTCTGAAACAAAGCAGTGCACCTCAAAACTCAAACTGCAACTAACATTATTGATTAACCTGCTAATTATTTATTTGATAAATCATTATTTTGTCCAAAATATTTAAAAATATACATTAAAATGTATCAGTACATTACATAATTTATGTACATCATTTCCTAATGTCAAACAAGAAGGTTTTTAATGTATTTCTATTTGCTTGCTATACTTTTATTTCAATAACGTCCAGGTCATGTAGTTTTAAAACTACTGTAAGAATTTCAGAACATTACACAGTGTGACGTCTGGTAGAGCATTACTGCTTTAACAGAAACAGCAAAAACCGACAATACCTGTTTCAGGTTGTACCTGTACCCGACACATTGCAGATTTCCTACAGATTTCCTTTTACACACGTTTTATTTACAATATATCTGCATTGTTTTTATTAGTCATTATTCATTAGTAATAAATACATCACTCACCTTTAGTCACCCGTCCCTGTTGTGTTATACTTTCACTTTAGGAAAAAGGATTCATTACAGGTGATGAGTCATTCAGGAGTCAGGAGTCAACTTTTTGAATCACATCCCATTTACATTTCTGACTCCATTAGCTTTAGAACAGCAGGCTTTAAAATTTTAATTGTTATTATTTACAAAAAAAAAAAAGCCTACAACTTGTTTAATGCTTTTTTAAAACTTTTAAACCATTATTGACTTTTAATTTTAACTTATTATAATAAATATTGTTTGTTTTCTTCTTTTGGGTACTGTGTATAATGTATTATAGTGATGTTTTTACTCTACTTGCTCTTATTAAAATGTAAAATTAATTTTAAAAAATAGAAATAAAAAAGTGAATTGTCCATTTGTCCAGAAAGAGGCAAGTGCAGGAAAAGCAAAGCAACTAACTGTATAAGTAGAATAAGGTTTAGTGTGTATTATTTTTGTTGTTGATGAAGGCTTCATTAATTCCTGTAAAGAGAAATAAACCTCCCCTACAGAGTGTTCCAAGCTCTCAGTGTCCCAACCAGACACAAGTACCTCTACACCTTTACTGTGGAGCAGTGAGTTAGACTGTATATGCACAGTCTAACTCACTGCTCCACAATTAATTTTACTTACTCGTATTTATATACATAAATTTATTCACTCATATTTTTATATGATTTAGCCAAATATAATTTCAGTTAGGCTAAGGCCATGTCCACACATAGCTGGGTATTTTTTTAAAAACTGAGATTTTTTCTTCTTTGTTTTTAAAAATAATTGTCTCCACACTACCTAGGGTTTAAAAATATCATGGTCCACATGAAAACGCAATGACCTGTTAAGCGCTGTTAGGAGCCTCCCTAATCAACAGGGACCAATCAGAAGCCTACACTGTAAACCCTAATGCTCAAAGTAATTAAACACATTGAGTACTGTTAACCTACATAATTGAATGAGTAATAATTTTGAGTACGTAAGTAACAATAACTTTAAGTAAAACTTCCACCAATGTAACATCTATAGAGCACCTGTGGCACAGTGGTAAGTGGTTCGCCTGCGATGTGGCAAGCCCCGGGTTCGATTCCCATACTGGATCGTCTGCATCATTTTTTTTTTTTTTTTTGGTAAACAAACTCAAAAATTGATAGATCCGTTTACTTAAAATTGGAAACATCATTAATTAAAAAAATTGATGCAACTAATTACCTCAAATATTTGGAGTTTTGCCAACTTAATCGGGTTTACAGTGTAGACAAAACGTCTAGCGCTTTGTAGAAGTCTGACCGGGTCTCGTCCGAAATGCAAAAAAAAGAAAAAAAAAGGAAAAAATGTTGGGGTTAGGGTTAGGTAAGCTGGGTCTGGTTGGGACATTAAGATCGGGCACCTTGAAAAACACAACAACACGCCTATCTGATCCATTCAAATCATCACAACACAGGTCACCTGCCTATCGGCACTGATAGTTCATCACTTGTTTAATATCTGCCCAGTGGTGGGCCTACTGTACAGTGGTCTTAATTCTCTGATAAAAAAGTGTAGAAGTTAGGCCATGGTGCTTACGCTTAGGTCACAGACATTGATCAAAATCATTTTGTCCCTCTGTGTGTAGATAGTTCTTTGTCAATTATAATGCTATGTTGACTGGCTCTAATGAGCAGTGTAGCTCTGGGCCAATTAGTGTCTCTTGGGTGTACAGTAAACTTTAACTATTTTGTAGTTACTTGTGTACAAAGATGTATAATGAGATAAATGGAAGTCACTCTGGATACGGTCATCTGCTGAATGTCATAAATGGAAATGTAAACATGTGGGCTCAGTGCCAAACTGATGCCTTCTTGAAAGCAATACACAAAATGTAATCTAATTGTAGGTCACTGAAACTTGTCACCCCATTACAAAATTTATTTCATACATACAGTATATTGTTGTTATGGTTGTATGTTCAAAATCTTAAAGTTTAATCAGTTTTAAGGCCTTTGTTTTATTTTTAAAAGCATACCATGAAATTCAGCCTCAAATCCAAGTTCAAACTATTTTTTTTTCCCAATAGCATGATATAAGTTTAAAATAATGTCCAAATTCAGATTTTTACATTTAATTACTAAATTCTGAACAACAAACTCTACAGCTCCTTTTGGAGCCCTGCAGTCATAAAAGGTTCTTGTTCTACATCTTTCACATAGAAACATGAAAATAGTGTACCTAGCAGTTATTTAAAATTACATAATTGTACCTTAAGAACCTCTGATGTTGTAGTCTATAAGCTCATTAAAAGTTCACCACACGTCTTTACTCTCCAGGTAAAAATACACTAAAGGTAGAAATGATGTTCCACCTGACCAGCGAGACAGAGTGGCCTTATACTCTGAGCCTGTGGAGAAAATGTTATATGTTCTGATTTTACTGTAGATCTTCTTTTGTAACTAAACCATGTGGTTTGTTTATATTTTAAGGCCACAAATGAAGTATATGGAGATCACAAATGATGTGACTGTTAATTCTTTTGTAACAGCCAGCAAAGGTCTGGGTCAAAGCATCGTATAGTAGCTTAATACAAAAAGATTATAGTACAGTAATTTATGTTTAATCAGTGGACCACCTAAATAGACTATCAGGGACACATTGCCTTATTTAATTTTTATTAAAATACTAATTCAGTACAAAATATTCAATAGTCAACATAAGGAAAAGAGCATACTCCCCAACCCTGACCAGAATAAAGTGCTTCCTGACGATAATGAATAGTGAATGAGTGAATGAATAATGAAAATATACCCACAGGTCAATGATCTACTACCAGACTTCAACAGTGGCAAAGACTAAGATCACTCAGTCCACATACATATTGTGTGTACACATGCAAAGCATGTTGGGAAACATGGATCAAAAGAGAGGGGGTTTGTCTTGAGCAAGCATCGGTCAAACACTGTAAACAGAACCACCACTGACACGGTTGCTCTCCACGGAGTAAGACATCATGCTATATCAGATTAATAAAAAGTTAAAATAAAAGCCTACACCAGCTAAGGACATGATAAAGGACATTAATCACAAATTATTAATGGTCACAAATGGTCAAATGTGGCATAGTGGTTAGCACTTTGGCCTCGCACCTCCAGGGTTGGGGTTTGGCTCCTGCCTAGAGTTTTGTGCATGGAGTTTGCATGTTCTTTCTGTGCTTGTTGGGTTTCCTCCAGGTACTCCGGTTTCCTCCAACAGTTCAAAGACATGCAGGTTTGGCTAATTGGCAGATTATTCTACAGATATATTTCTAGAGTGGGGAGTATCCGTCCCCTAATGTGGCAAATGGCATGTGACTATCCCAACCACATTGACTATTATTGGTTCATGTGTCCATGCATTTGCTTCCCAATGTGGTCACCTGCTAGAATCCACTCACTAGCCAGTTCTCTCTAATCATAGGGTGAAGACTAAGAAATTATTTTTTTTCAGGTGAGGACATGAATCCAGCTAACCTCATCCTTTTTAAATGTCTCTCATGCTGTGTCACAGTACAGCAAAACACAGACAGAGCAAAGCACTGTCTGCTCTCTTCCCTACATACTGTACATGAGCTCACAGATGATAGCAATTCCATATAGCCTTGGAATTGGGTGTGTAGTTAACAAGCACATGGGTGTGATGGTCATGCATCCAGATATCTGTTGATATACTGTAGGTCTGTTGATAAGGGAATGCTTATCAACAAAAGAAATGCTTCCTGAGATTATTCCACAGTGGGGATTCCTGCAACAAATTGTAGTGACAATGGGATAACCCTTATGAACCAGGCTCTCCATCAGGTTGGAGAATATGAAGCAAATGAAGGTGAAGTAGAGGGAGAAATCACCACACTAAAAACAAATTGGCAAAATGTTGTAATGAAATGGGAATATCATGGACCAAGGCACTACCCATGGTGTTAATGTACATGAGGACTAGAGTGAGGGGGGGAGCAAACCGGAGACCCTTTAAAATTCTATTTGGCAGACCATTCAATACTTGAACTGGACTCAAAGGTGTCGCTAGAAATTTAAAAGGACACTGTGACATTGGAATGTTGTATTATTCTGGAAAACTCTACACTCCCAGTGTGACTGTGAACATGATTGATCTTTGAATACTTGGGGTAAAAGTTTCAAGGTTATACCCTAGCTGACCCTTGGACTAGCCAGAGAGTAAATAGAGGCTGGTCACTCTTCTTTGGTGGAGCAACTCAGGCAGGTCAGAGAGATCACAGTTCAAAATAGAATGGGCATTCTGCTGGCCAATAGAGGAGGGGTTGATAAGGAGTTAAATGTCTCCAATTGTTTTTGCATACCTCATACATCATAACATCATAAACCATATGAAAAAGGATCTATAGTCACCTCCCATACCACATACATCTTGGATTTTATGGCTAACACAATTGCGAGGAAGCTAGGGCTTTTGGCTAGGTCATACAGTAGATGACGATTGTGATAGCAGGCCTAAAAGGTGTGTGTGTGTAGCACCGTGTCTTTAGAACACCATGAAATATCAAACGCTGCACTAAACTAACAACATAGAGCAACAGAACACTGAACTGAATGAGACTAGTGAGTGTAGGGATGCCTGGGGAGACCCCACTCCTGACTGGGGTCCAACAACAA
Organism: Clarias magur; assembly: GCA_013621035.1. Lineage (NCBI taxonomy): Eukaryota > Metazoa > Chordata > Actinopteri > Siluriformes > Clariidae > Clarias > Clarias magur. The sequence goes on along the minus strand of QNUK01000484.1, from coordinate 184,119 downwards.
GTGACTATTACTCTAATCATAACGTAGACCGACATAGAAGAGAAGAGAAGTTTGCCTGACTTCAGCTCCAGATGTCTCATTAAACTGAAATATTTTAAGAATGAGTTCTTGGGCGTTTTATTAAAAGATGTATTAATTTTTAATGTAGTCTTTATTTTATCTATAGTTATGTGTTCTGTAGGTAGATCAATCTAGTAACTGATATGTGATAAATTTTTAGTTTTCCAGTGTAAAAGAATGTAATTGTTAGAGAAATGAGTAGGTTAGTTCCTGTATTTAACTATGAGAGAGTCGAGTTCTGAGATGGAGAGATGGAGAGATGGAGATGTGAGAATTCTGCAGCTCGGGATGGTGGAGAGTTTCATATGTTACCGCTACCCAGAGGGAGTGAACTGGTTTGTTCACCCAAGTGGCGAGGAAGTAAATATTTATGTTACCAGAGGTGCACCATGAAGGTGTGTGTGGGTTAAACATTTTATTTGTATGAGATTTTATTACTGTTCTCCCCCAATTCCACACTTCTCTATTAGTGTGTTAAATGGTAGAAATTGGCTGTTCTCCAATAGATGACGAAGCTGGGTGATTCCTTGGAAATGTTGGAAAGTGGTTTGGCGTATTATGTTGTTGAAAGTCAGGATTGTGCCAGATGGGGGTTGATCTACATGGTGTTAATGTTGATAAGTTTATGACATAGTAATATTCTTAAAATAATATATTTTTTTGATTGATTGCAGGATGAAACCAAGATCTGTAACTGTAAAGTTTTTCTTCTAGGTCTATCCATGAGTTGTTGAAACTATCCTTGTGAATCCATTTGACTAAGTACTGTAGTTTTGTTGCTGGAAAGATGTGTTGAAAATTTGATTTCAAGGCGACCTTGTGATTTTTTCTGTTGTAATGCTGTTAGAGAAATTTTAGGTTACTTATTTTTTGAGCATTCTTGTCTGATTCTGAAGTGTGAAGCTCTGTGAGTGGACCCCCATGTGTGATTATTGTGGCCCTTGGTAAAGTGTATAGTGTTTTATCCAATAGATGAACGACTCTCCAAAACCAAACATGTCTAGAATGCTGAAGACAAATACTTTATCAAACGCATTTTCTGCATCTGATGATACTATTATGGTTTTGGTTTGTTTTTGCTGTGAAAAATTGATTAAGTTAAATAGTCTACAGACTTTATCTATGGGGTTCCTGTTTTTGATTAATCCGTTTGGTCTGGGTGGATTAACCATGGTTTTAACTGTCTAAAACATTAACATTAACTGTCTCTATTCTGAGGTCCAGGTGACTTGTTGTTGGGTATTTTTTATCGAGTTCATTTGGGGTGAGGGATGCATCTAGATTTTTTGCATATTTTGGGGATAATGTTGGCAGTTTAAAGCTGTTTAGGGAGGTGTCTATATCTGACTGATTTACATTGTGATCAGAAAAGTATTGGTCACAGTATAAGTTTTTTTAAATGGCATTAATATCCTGTACGTTGTGGACTTTCACTTTTCCTTTTTTCCATTGTAGTAGATTTGCTATATATTTACATGTTCTGTTGCTATATTAGAACTGTTCATATTTAAGTTGTTGAATGATGAATTGGGGTTTTCTTTGTATAATACACTGATATGCATTTTAACTAATTTTGTGTTTGTTCACTGTGGTTATTTGAGTATGAGTTTGTTAATTTTTGAATATTTTGTTATAGAGTGGTTTCCTGGTTTTGTTACAGTTTTTTTCCTGCATGAAGAGTAGGATATTATTTTAATTTTTAAACTGATTTGCCTGTTTCCCATAGTACTGATATTACACCATCAGGAGAGTTGTTCATCTACAGAAAGCATCCTTCCTTAACAAGACTATTAAATTCAGTGTCCACAATACTATATGTGTGTCTACTACTGCATGTACTAAAGCAGAGAGAATAGTGGGAAGGAAGGAGGGAAGCAGGAGAAATGTAGTCAATGTAGATTTTGTTCATCTTTGTTTGTCGTCCCCTAGTGGCTGCTTACAATAAATGATGTGGAAGGTCTCAGGGGTTTGTGGGTAGGATAAAAAAACAGGAAGTTACAAGCCATGTGTAAAAGGAATAAAGGAGAGATATCGATGCTACAAATGTGTTAGTCGTTTGTCTACACACATCTACATACTGTAGTGTCAGAAGTAAACCTGTACTGATGGCACAAGGACTTTAACGAGAATATCGAGGGCAACTGGTTCAAGCGTAAATGAATATTACATCATCTCTATCAAATAGGTTTATGATTTACAAATTACGCCAAAGGAATGTGATTACAAAATAAGCAATATAAAAAAGATGTGTATTTTTATATTGTTTATTTAATAATAAAAATCCTTTCGTGTAATTTAGAGCAGTAACACTCATAAATGAAACTTCATTGAAATGAAAATGTTGGTGAAATTTTCGACTGGAAAGCCTCGACACCTAAATGAGGCTTCATCTAACCATCGTTAAATATATGCGCACTCTTGTGCAAACTAGCCAGACACATCACGTATAAATTGCGTAAACATACACAAACAGCTGCACTTCCTCTCATAAAATGTAAACACACATGTAAAACAAATAAGAATAAAGTGTCCATATTAAAATTAATATCAAGAAAAAAACAAAACATAACCAATAAAGTGTTTTCCTTATACATTTCCTTAAACAAAGTCCTTCATTGTTAAACATTTTATAACCCATCTATGGCAACACTGCCCTCTATTGGCATTTAATGGTCATTTACACCACGTGTGTTCCCGCAGTCTGTGAGCCACTGTGCACGATGGATACATACTGCTCACATCTCTGATGCTGTTTAATGAGTTATAATTAGTGGTTGAATTGTAAAAAAAAAAAAAAAGAAGAATTATAACCATACAAAATGATTGCGAAATAAGTCAAATAAGAACAGTTTTATTAACAAAAAATAAGCTTAATTAAATCAACTTGAAGCTATTAAAAATAAAACACATGCATTTAAACATGCAATTGTCAAAACTATCATTTGATCCATTCCATGGCTTTCATCTGGGGAGGATTATAAGAGTAGAATAAACATTAGTAATTAAATAATTACATTTAATAGTACTGTAGTTTTGTATGACTATCTCTCTCTCTCTCTCTCTCTCTCTCACACACACACACACACACAAACACACAAACACGCCCGCGTGCAGAAATGATCAAATTACTATTATGGCATTAAAAATGTATTTGGTCCCCTTTGTACCCAAGCATGTAGGTGAAGTCTAATGAACAAACAAAACCTCTTCTTTAAATTAAGAATGAAATTACACAAAAGAAGTTGTCCTTTATAGTCATTAAAGCTGTCAGTCATTTCCAAAACGCTACTGTTAAACTGAATCCTTTGTTTTCATCACATCTTTGCTGAGAGGATTTGTATGTACATTATGTATCATACCTTTAGTTCTCTTCTTTTTGAATGAAGCTGTGCTTGAACTGTTCTCTTGGCCATTGCAAAAATGCGAACAGCGTGAAAAATGACGCAAACTTGTATGAGCTTGTGAGCAGCGCGTTACAATACTGAATTCTGATTGCCGTTATTAGTTGACCATACATAGAGAGTTTTCGTATTGAATTTCTTTCATGACAAATTTTACATAATACACAGCATTTTTAATCTAAAGGCGATGGTAAGGAGGACGGTGGTTTTACAGAGGACACACACACACTTAAATCGAGCCCTGATTATAACTAACTGAATGATGTGTTTATAGGCATGTTCTCTATCACCAACATGGAAATGCAGGAATACCAGCGTCCTCATCATAACCTGAATATAAAAGGAGAAACATGTATTAATAACCATACACTGGACTGTGGTACATGCTCAACCGTATCTCTCCTTCAAGGGAATCATCATCATCTCCTGTTTATAATTAATCATTCAACATTTCTTCATTCATAGTAACATCTGTGTTATAACAGGAACATGAGCAGATATTTACTCATCACATCACTGCTCTTATCCAATCACAGGCTTTGGAGCTTTTTAAATAATCAACACTACTGAGTCATTTAGCTCTTGTTCTACATTTATATTTAAGTGCAGACTTTAAGAACAAGCTGAGGTGAATTTTACAGGAATGACAGAAGACACGGTGTGGAGGTCGGGTGCTGGAAGAAGTGTCAGAGTGAGGAAAGTGGCTGCTTAAATACTATATTTTATAATTGTACAATATACAATTTGTGGCGTAAAAGATCATTTTACTTATCAATACGAATGTTGAGAATTAGGTTTGCTGTCAGAAACAGGGAAAAGCAGAGATCATCTTGTTGAGACAAAAGCAGCAGTATGAAGTCAGAGATAGCAGGGTGTCACAAGGAGACGAGGTGTTCATTTACAATCACTCTCATGCACTCATATGTGACATTTTGTAGACTCTGACTGACTCCCTGTCTTCTGCCTTCACATGCATTTTAAATCAACACAATTTTAAATAAAACAGTGATAACACTTCTAACCTGCTAATCTTATATTTATTGGCACTAAACAGAAATGTACAAACTAATGACAAATTAGTCATTATCATTAAAGTCTTTTATTTTTTCATCATTAAAGTAAAAAGATCATTACTCACTCCAGTGTCTGTAGTTTGTAATGTTCATTATCCTTAAGAGCAGAGAGTAACATCTTTCCTGATTTTCCTATTTTATTATTCAAGGACAGGTCCAGTTCTCTCAGGTGTGACGGGTTTAATATCAGAACTGAAGTCAGAGCAGCACAGCCTTCATCTGAGACACCACAACCCCACAACCTGTAGAGAGACACAATGACACACTCTTCATCATCAGATTTTAATCTTCATTTGTGACTTTTACTCATAGTCTATACCATTTTATCCCATATACAGCATTGCAGGGGGCCTGAAACGTTAGGGCTTGAGACGGGGTACACCCTCGACAGGGTGACAATCCATCGCAGGGCACACACACATACACGCACTCACACACTCATTTACACACTCATTCACACACTATGAGCAATTTGGGAATACCAATTAGCCTAATCTGCATGTCTTTGGACTGTAGGAGAAAACCGGAGGACCAAGAGGAAACCCACCAAGCATGGGGAGAACATGCAAATTCCATGCACACAGAGCTGGGAATCGAATCCAGACCCTGGAGGTGCAAGGTGACAGTGCTAACCACTAAGTCACTGTGCGCCTACTTTACAGCTGATGTTTTTGTTAAATTATTTTATTATTTGCATTGACATCACCTGTTTACTCTAATTAACAATGCAATTAAAAATTATTATACTGAGCCTAATATTGTGTTTCTCTCAGCATTTGTGTATATTTACAGTATATTGCTGTAAAGTAAAAGTAAAGTAAAAGTCTAAAATATTGTGAAAGACAACAATTATGAATTAAAAGTTTATGTAAAGTATAAATAATTACATTTAAAAACAATTTATATGTATGTCTCTGCATCACTTTCAGTAAGAAATCACCATGGCAACGATCAGCATCTTTGAGCATGCATCTGTGATCTACTCTTATACACAGATCCTGTTCTCAACTTCAGCTCTGTGTTACTGTATGAGTGTATTTGAGTCAGTGAGTTCAATTATAGATTATCTTTTCATTTGCATTCCCCTGCTGCTTTTAAACCCTACAGCGCGCACACAGTGCATTTAGTTTGTGTCCCAGGTGCAGTTTGTGTGATTAGATACAGTGTTTTAGTAAATTTCACAGTAATTTCAGACACACTGCAGTCACATCAAGTCATGTTTTGCTCTGCAGCTTCTCACATACATACATCTGACCCAAAGACTCTGTGACAAATCATCTGTGTGCAGTGAAAAGAAACAATCTTCCTCCTCAGGACATTGATGATGAACCTAAAACTTCTGCTTCAGTCTCACTATTAGAGAATGTGTCTTACTGAGGAGCAGGTCATGTGACTCTCAGAGAGATGATCTTACCTCAGTGTCTCCAGTTCACAGTGAGGATTCTCCAGTACAGCACAGAGACACTTCACTCCTGAGTCTCCCACTTTATTATTAGACAGATCCAGTTCTCTCAGGTGTGAGGGGTTTGATATCAGAGCTGAAGTCAGAGCAGCACAGACTTTATATGAGACACCACACCACTTCAACCTGTAGAGAGACACAATGACACACTCTTCATCACCAGATTTTTAATCTTGATTTAAGACTTGCTTCAAAACTGATGTGTGTATATTTACAGTACATTACTGCAAATTTTGTAAGGGTTAACCACCAGAGGGCACTTGGTGCCCAGAGACTCTTGTTTTTGTTGTAGTTTTTGTTAAAGTTTAAACTTCAGTTCCCAGGATGCACCTCACTCAAGTGATGGGAGCGCTCACTGGTACCGAGTTGGCTTCTTAGTTTCTTTATAAATAGCTTGTTTAAGTTCTATTATTTGTCTTGCATCTGTTGGATTACACTCGTGAACTGCTGGTGAGATTTAGTTTGATGCCAGATTAGCTCGTTGTTTTCGTTAGTTTGTAGGGACTTATGTTTGTTTTGTTCTGAAGTTAAGTGTGTTTGTTTGTTTTCTTTAATATTAATAAAAACCATCTTCACCATCTTAACCTCTGCATTTATGCCTCACCTACACCACCTTGAGAAACCTGACAGAATGCTCGACCCAACAAGACATAGCAGAGGGGACCCATGGCAGTGCCACAGTGGCGACCCCCCTCCCCCCCCTCGTCCAAGAACCACCATGGAGGCTCCCTTTTTTCGGGGGGGTGCCTCAGTGGAAGCCCTGGTGGTGAGGAGGACTAAGTGTTGCATCGGCCGCCTGGCTAGGAGGACAACCCAGCGCTGCATCCGAAGCTCTGCAGACAGGAGCGATACAGCACTGCCTCCGCCGCCCGGCCTACAAGGATCCAGCACTGCCTCATCAGCCAGGTCCGTAAAGAGAATCCCTGACTGCCTCCATCACCCGGCTGCGACGTCAGGCGTGCACCACCGCCCTGAGAGCGAGCTATGGCCATTTCTGAGGCCCAGCTTAAAGGACAGACTGCTGTTGAATCCGCCGCCCGGCTTGAGAAGGATACAGTCATAAACTGGGTAAAGAGACTATGGACAGGGAAGATGGACCTCCAATAACACACTGGAGGAGTATCTTGGGGGGGGAGTTCTTCGCTCCAATTCAGACATCGCCTACTCATACACAGAATTCACCCCCCAACTCAAACTCACCTTCGAACATCCTGCTGCTGAGGTGGAGACCGACTCCAAACTATATCACTGGCTTCGCGTATAAAGGACGAGCTCGCCGGACGAGAGCTCCCAGCGACCTTGGAGGGCTTAATCCAACTCGCCCTCCGGATTGACCAACGTCTGCTTGCTTGCCCCAAGCCAGCTCCCCGTACCCTGCCGCCCATCACGATGCCATTACATCAGTCTGCTCCTCGATCCACCACTTTCTTCCCCCAAGCTCCAGTCTCTGAAGCCCGATCCTCATTCACTGCCCCACCTACCGGACCCGTCAGTTCTCGACCTCCTGCCATGGTTAACACAGGAGCCGGGGAACCCATGCAATTAGGGTGCGCCTCCTTAACCGCTGCAGAACGGGAACGCCGCTTCAGAGAGGGGCTCTGTGCGTATTGTGGATCTGCTACACACCACCGAGCCATCTGTCCTCTGTTACCGGGAAACGCGCAGACCCAGTGAGAAATGAGAGTGGCTCACCGGGTTCCATCTCCCTCTCCACCACCTTGACCGATGATTCCCGTCTCACGGTAAAAGTACACCTCCAGTTTGACCACAAACGAGTTGGAAGTACCGCGTTCATCGATTCTGCTGCCGCAGGCAACTTCATTGACTCTTCTTATGTCAAAAGACTGGGGGTAAAGACAGAGGCGTTATCCCAGCCCGTGACCATTACATCAGTTGATGGTCGGCCCCGCTCCAGTCCCATCACCCTCCGAACCCAGCCTATCACCCTCGTCATTAACCAGCATCAGGAACAGATCCAGCTTTACATCACCTCCAGTCCATCACCACCTATCATCCTGGGACACCCATGACTACTGCGTCACGACCCACTCATCTCCTGGACCCAAAATCGAATCCTACAATGGGGACCGACCTGCAACGAACTATGCCTATGGGCCGAGGCTGGGACGTGCTCTAGGGAGACCGAGGTCCCCGATGTCGACACATAATATCCCACGAGACTACCGGGACCTGGCTGAAGTCTTCTGCAAGAAACGTGCCACCCATCTACCTCCACATCGCTCCTACGACCTGGCGATCGACCTTCAGCCAGGCTCCATCCCACCCCACGGCCACCTCTATTCCCTATCTAATAACGAGATGCAGGCAATGGAGGAGTATGTCTCCAGCGGACTTCGCCATGGTACCATCCGGCCCTCCTCCTCACCTGCCAAAGCAGGGTTCTTTTTTGTTAAGAAACGCGATGGTAGTCTTCGTCCCTGTGTCGATTACCGGGGACTCAACAACATCACCATCAAGAACCGACACCCGTTGCCTCTTACCAACTCTGCCCTGGACGCCCTCTCTGGCGCCACCATTTTCACTAAGTTGGATCTCTGGAGCGCCTACAACTTGGTGCGCATCAGAGAGGGCGATGAGTGGAAGATGACCTTCATCACCCCTACCGGACACTATGAAAGCCTGGTCATCCCCTTTGGTCTCTGCAATGCACCCGCGGTATTCCAACAATTTATCAACAACGTTCTCAGAGACATGTTAGGCCGCTGGGTGTTCGTCTACCTGGACGATATCCTCATTTACTCCCAAACCATCAACGCTTTAGGGCGGTCCTAAAGAGACTCCTCGCCCACCAACTGTACTGTAAGTTGGAAAAGTGCGCTTTTCACAAGCGCTCCACCACGTTCCTCGGTTTTGTCATCTCGTCCCAGGGTGTGGCCATGGACCCGCAGAAACTAGAAGTTGTGAGTCATTGGCCCCTACCCAAGACTCTCAAACAACTCCAGCGATTTCTCGGGTTTGCTAACTTCTACCGTCGCTTTATCCGGGACTACAGTACAGTTGCAGCCCCATTAACCGCTCTGACTCGCCCCTCATCTCACCCCTTCCATCTCACCTCCACCGCCATCTCCGCCTTCCACGAACTCTATCACCGCTTCACCACTGACCCCATCCTTCTTCACCCGGATGCTGACAAACCATTCGTTGTGGAGGTGGACGCTTTGGATGTGGGCACCGGAACCGTTCTCTCCCAGCAAGGTCCAGACCAAAAACTGCACCCTTGCAGTTTTTTCTCCAAGAAATTTGACTCCACTCAGCAGCGATACGGAGTAGGGGACCGCCAGCTGCTGGCCATAAAGTGGGCCTTGGAGGAATGGCGACACTGGCTCCAGGGCACCAGAGAGCCGTTCATCATCTGGACCGACCATCAGAACCTCATTACTATCCGCACTTTGAAACAACTCAACCCCAGACAGGTGCAGTGGGCATTGTTTTTCGAAAATTATAACTTCCACCTGTCATACCACCCGGGGTCCAAGAACACCAAGGCCGATGCTCTATCACGACAGCACAAAGAAGGCGTCCCCCGGGCAGACCCCGCGCCTGTCCTACCACCCACCAAGATCCTTGCACCAATTAACTGGGATTTGGAAACGAGGGTTCGCCAGGCACAGACTGCGGAGACCGAACCAGCAGGTGTGCCGCCTGGTTGTCTCTATGTCCCCGACTCTATCAAGACTGACGTCCTACAATGGGGACACTCCTCCCCAATTTCTGGACACCCCGGAAGGCGACGCACGCTAAATATGAGGAGGGACGTGGACGAGTTCGTCCAGGCATGCCCAGTGTGTGCCAGGTCCAAGGACAGCAACCAGCCATCACCAGGGGAACTTCAGCCACTCCCAGTTCCCCGTGGGCCCTGGACACACATTGCCGTTGATTTCATCACGGGCTTGTCGGTTTCCGAAGGAAAGGACACCATCCTCACCATCGTCGACCGGTTCTCCAAAGCTGTACACCTGGTGGCCCTCCCCGGTCTCCCATCAGCCAGAAGAACAGCTGAGGTGATATTAGAGCACGTAGTCCGCCTGCATGGGTTCCCAAAGGACATCGTCTCGGACAGGGGGCCCCAGTTCACCTCCCGGTTCTGGAAGGTCTTCTGCCATCTGATCGATTCCACCTGCAGTCTGTCCTCCGGCTACCACCCACAGACGGTCAGACGGAGCGAACCAACCAACAACTGGAGCGCTACCTGAGATACTTTATTGCTGATCGTCAGTGCTCCTGGGCCCGCTACCTCATATGGGCTGAGTTGTCTCACAACCTCCATACATCCTCTGCCACCAACCTCAGCCCGTTCGAGGTGTGCTACGGTTTCCAACCTCCGATGTTCGACCATCAAGAACCGGAGGTTGAAGTACTGTCGACCCAACAGTTGGTTCGCCAGTGTCGACGGCTCTGGAGACGAGCAAACAACGCCATCTGACTTGCTAACACCCGTTACACCGTCCAACATCGCCGTCGACACCCACCGGGATAAACGCGGGTTTATTTGTGTAAACTCTTGCTCTCGCTTCGGGAGAGTTCTAATAATAACCAGCGTGGTTATCCTGCCTGCTCGCGCTACTTCCGCATTTGGGTTTACCATCCACGCTACAGGGCTAACTGCTAGTCTTCTGGTTCATCTCCGGTTAGTTCGTGACAGTTCTCAACTTCTGCTTCAGTCTCACTATTAGAGAATGTGTCTTACTGAGGAGCAGGTCATGTGACTCTCAGAGAGATGATCTTACCTCAGTGTCTCCAGTTTACATTGAGGATTCTCCAGTACAGCACAGAGACACTTCACTCCTGAGTCTCCTACTTTATTCCAGGAAAGATTCAGGTATCTCAGGTGTGAGGGGTTTGATCTCAGAGCTGAAGTCAGAGCAGCACAGGCTTCATCTGAGACACCACACTCACACAACCTGTAGAGAGACACAATAACACACTCTTCATCACCAGATTTTTATCTGCTTTAAAGACTCACTTTAAAGCTGATGTGTTTGTAAAATTATTAAAATTAACAATGTAATTTAAAATGATCATACTGTTATAATTTGTTTCTCTCAGCAGATGTGTGTATATTTACAGTATGTTGCAGCATGATGAAAAGAGAAAAGAAATAAATGATTACTCATTATGATAATAAAGTTCATGTCTCTGTGTCACTCTCAACACATCTGTCAGAAATTGCCATGCCAACCGATCAGCATTAAAACTAAAGATGGCAGTGTTTTCCCAAAAAGCAATGTGTATGAAGAGTGATGTACTGTAACTGCACATTCTCTATATTAAAACATACAGTAGTGATCATGCACTGTGATCTCCTCTCATACACACACCTATTGATCCTGTTCTCAACTTCAGCTCTGTGTTACTGTATGAGTGTATTTGAGTCAGTGAGTTTATTTATGGATATTCTTTATTTATGACAAAATGTGAACTAATACAAGACTCCTTAAGAGTTCAGTGAAAGAACCATTAAGAAAGACTTCATGATTTTAATACTGCTTCTATGATGCAGATCTGGCAACCAAGTTTATAGCAGCTACATGGAGACGGATGTTCACTGACAATTTTTTTTTTCAGCTTTAAGACTAATATAATGTTTCTCATTTGCATTTCAATGTTGCTTTTAAACCCTACAGCTCACACACAGTGCATTTAATTTTACTGTCCTAGGTGCAGTTTGTGTGATTAGTTACAGTGTTTTAGTAAATTTCACAGTAATTTCAGACACACTGCAGTCACATCAAGTCATGTTTTGCTCTGCAGGACATTGATGATGAACATAAAACTTCTGCTTCAGTCTCACTATTAGAGAATGTGTCTTACTGAGAAGCAGGTCATGTGACTCTCAGAGAAATGATCTTACCTCAGTTTCTCCAGTTGACAGTGAGGATTCTCCAATACAGCAGAGAGACACTTCACTCCTGAGTCCCCTACATTATTATAGGACAGATCCAGTTCTCTCAGGTGTGAGGGGTTTGATCTCAGAGCTGAAGTCAGAGCAGCACAGCCTTTATCTGAGACACCACAATCACACAACCTGTAAAGAGACATGATGACACACTCTTCATCTCAAGATTTTAGTCTTTGTTTAATTGTTATAAATATGATTTGTCTTTCACAATGTATAATTAACACTGACCAAAACATTAATGTTGTTTAGTGATATTAGTCTACAGAGATTATAACAGGAAGTGAGGAACTGGATGTGCAGACTCTCCCTATGGATGAAATATGCTTACTTTTAACTATGTGTACACACATGCATTATTATGGAATGATATCCAGGACATTTTTCAAAAGGAATTGCAAATTGCATTTGCAATTGCGTTTTCCATATGTGGATGCATAAAGTGTGACATAATTCAAATGCAATTGTAAACTTTGCATTACCATTTGCTTTTTCGCCTGCACGAGCTTTTGTCAAATTTCAAAAGAAAAAGCAAAGTCCATTTGCACTTGCACTTCCCATGTCTTACAGGTCATTAGCCTGTCATTTTTAAATAGCAAAATCAATTACCACATCTGTTTTTTCACTTTCTCTGTGTCACGCATGTAGCCTGTCAAAACTCAAACGCAAATCGCTAATCCATTTGCAATTGCATTTCGAACATGTTACACGGAAACCTGTCAATCAGCATCAGGGGCGGGTCTATACTGTGGAGCGTGATCGTATGGGGAGTGATGTCACTCGCAGTCGCTGACCAGGAGGGGGCAATTTGAGCAATGGAGATGAACCGCATTAAAGTTGGTGTTATACGCTAAAAAGCCCCCTGCCATCACAAAATCTCTATCAAATATATTAGAACATCACAATCAAAAATTCATATTATTATTATCGAATATATTATATTTTATTATCAAATATATTATTACTATTATAATTAATCCTAGGCACGTGACAAATGAATACACGAAAATTAAGACACAAATTCTCATATAATGTTTATTTTGTGACATATTTATTTCATAAGGGTTTGTCATGTAATACGAAAATGTTTACACTAAATAAATATTGTTCATAATGAAAAATTACATGAAACGATCTTTATATATAATTTATATATCTATATATAATATATAATTTATATATCTTTTTCTCTATACAATGTGTCTTTTTTATATTGCTTATTTTATAATCAAAATAGTTTAATGCAATTTTTAAATCATAAACCTATGAATTTATGTTCTAATATAATATTTCATAGAGATTATGTAGAGGGGCAATCCGTGACAGGCAGGCATTTTAGCGCATAACATTAAGGGACCATCTAAAAAGTGCATGACCGAGACCCAACCATTTGTTGGGTACAGATAAATGAGAGTCAGGGTGTTTTTTAATTATAAAAAAATAATAATAATTGTACTGTACTATAATCCAGTCTATCCTTGCTAATAACTACAACCATTCCCTTTGCAATATTCAGTTTAATACTGTTTTTTAAAATACATTTTTACAAACAAAAAACAACAATTTTCAAAAACTTTTTCATTATGTGGATTACACATTTAAAACCAGTAGTACTATAATCCACTCTATCACTGCTAATAACTACAACCTTTTTCTCATTCAGTTTGATTTCATTTTGCAATCTATTTTTTTTTGTTGCAAAAAATGAATTTAATTTAATAAAACCAGGAAAATGTACATACTGTATGTAAATAACCAAACTAAACCATTGCATGTGTTTTTTAAAATAAAAAGTTATTTTTATACAGTAAAGCAGTTGCTGCTAAAGAGCGTATAAAAAGTATTTCTCTCTCTCTCTCTCTCACACACACCCCTAGGACCAGTGGGAGATCCACTTTGGTGGACTATCCTACAGTTTATATATTCTCTTTTTATCCTGCAGCTCATACAGTACATTCTCTTTATTCAACAGCTCCAGATTGACTGCTGCATTTCACCTACATTTTGTTAGTTAGTCTCGAACTCCTAATCAGGTTTGTCAGGCTGTATATTAAGCTGTATATTATGCTCATTAGAAACAGTCTTACAGGCTTAATGGTATGTAAATGAACATCACATACTGTAAAGACAGCGATTAGGAGTCACAGTTTCTTCCTTAACCACCAATGTATGAAATTCATAACAGGCAACAGAGCAATTCATGTATTTACCATTAGACGTTATAAGATTCATCATGGTATCACTAATGCATTGTTGATGCTAAGTTACAAAAATTGCACACGGGCTACAAGGACATGATAGAAAGATCAAAAGTTCAGCATGTGATAAACCCATTGTCTTTGAATAAATCCATCAAAATCAGATCAAAAGTCTTGTATTTGTTTTTAATTATTTATTTTCTGTCTAAAATAGTTGGTTTTATGGTTTATGGTTTTTAGTTGCATTTTGTATATATAATTATTACTCATTAAAAATATAATTTTCTAAATAAAGCATAAAGTTTTGGGGGTGCTGTGGGGGTGCTATGACTATTCTAAAAGTAGCTACAACGGCTCCAAATTCCTTCAAAACAACACCCATAGTTACTGTGACTTTCAAAGAGATAATTTTACCTCAGACTTTCCACTTTACAGTGAGGATTCTCCAGTACAGCAGTGAGAGTCTTTACTCCTGAGTCTTCTAGTGTGTTGCTGGACATATCCAGTGTTTTCACAGTTAGATGCAGTTCTCTCAGATTGGAGGTTTCTGAGTTGAGTGCTGAGCCCAGAGCTGAACAACCTTTCACTCCAACTTTGTTACACCTGATACTGAAGGACATAAAATAAGACATAATGAAAAAAGGTAGTTAGTATCTACAGTAGGGTTGTGACAAATGAAGCTTCAAAAGGGATTTATATATTTATTATAAACATATATTCAAATAAAATTGTTGGCGCATTTTACGCACAAACAAAAAAGAACTGTGGCTCTTGCGGCTCCCAAAATTTCCGGCCAAGACCCACTGACCCACAGTCAAAACCACGCCCTCTCTAGGCAGGCAGACACACACACACACAGGATAGGTGAATGGCCATATCGCAGGAACCCTACAAAGGAGACACTTTCACCATTTTGCCCACAAAAATGAATGGATCCACATGCCCCTATTTCTCTAGACATTCTCTCTTCTTCTTCTTTCTTTCGACTGTTCCCTTTCAGGGGTCTCCACAGCGAATCATCTGACTCCATCTAAACCTATCCTGTGCATCCACTTCTCTCACACCACCTAACTTCTATCCTCTCTCACTACATCCATAAATCTCTTCGCTGATTATACTCTAAACCTCCGGCCTGGCAGTTACATCAATCTTTTTGAGTAACAATATCACTCCTTCTACAACCAACAGGTCAAATTTGTTATTTCACATGCCTATATCTTCATCCCCTTTGGCTCCAAAGACACAGGACATTCTGCCATAAGCAGTAGCTCATGCTTTACGACTTTGACAGTGAAGTGAATGGTCTGTGGGCATAGCGCGTGTGAGCGTGAGTGCGAACAGCGGTTCGGTGTTCTATCTCAAACGTTTCTTTATTTAAATTTTCTTTTTTTTTACCTTTCTAAAAAAGGAAGAGAACTGTTTCTGTTAAATTAATATTGTCCAGGGAGCTCACCAAACCAGTAAGTCAGAGGTTTTGGCGTGGAGCGTCAGATCCAGCGTGTTTGCTGAAGAGCATGGCGTCCGCGAGCTCCAAAACTATTGACACCCTAACCCGCCGGCACGGGATTAGAATCGTGTGCGGCGTGAGTGTGGAGGACTGCAGTCTGGCCGCGGGGGAAGTGGTCGGACATGAGCATGTCCTAGACGCGTCCAGAATGAACAGCGCGCTTTTCTTAAGCACAGTGGAAAAAGCAACCGAGCTGCTGGTAAACAGGATATACATAGCTGGGTCCCACTACAGTGTACTTCCCCTGTCAACACCATCTAAAAAGGTGACCCTGTCTAATGTCCCCCTTTTCATCAAAGATCCTGGCAAGAAAACTCTCTCGCCAGAGGAATACTAGTGTTTCCAATAAAAAAATCTCAAAATAGGCAGCAAATCTGACCTGTTAAAACAAGTAATGCCATTTAGAAGATTCACTTACATGATCTTAAATAATAACACTACGGAACTAAAGTGCACCCTAACTTTCAAAATCGACGGATTTGATTACCGTGGAAGCCTGTATTGTGAGTAACGCAGTTTGCGAGTGCTCCGCAAGACGAACAAAGATTTTTAATAAATTTTGACTTGAAAAATGTCTTGGTTTATGAGTACCGAGTATCCTGTTTCACACATGCTCTTCTTGTCTTGACGCCGAGCATCACGTGATCACAACCGAGCCAATGGTTTTTCTCTTTCTTGCGCTGCGGAATTGTGGGTAATCGTCTCCCCTGCTGGGTCTTAGTGCTCGTCTCTCACTGGTATAAACAACATCCATGCATGTACTGTTTACTATAACACTGTGACCATGTGTGCATGCATAAAACATTTTGTGTTTGTAAGCCTGTGTGTACAGCGCGCATGTACTGTTTATTATAACATATGTGTGTGGGCACATATAAAGCAAAAGTAAGTCTCATTATAGAGGTTAAAGATCCATTTGCTCATTCTCTGTATCAGCCTGTCATTATGTGTGTGTGCGCGCATAATTTGACACCGTGCCCCTTCACACACACACACTCTCTCTCTCGCCTTTATGCGCGCAGGTGCCATGTGTGCGTGTGTGTGTGTGTGTGTGTGTGTGTGTGTGTAAAGGCAAGAGTGTGTGAAGGGGCACAGTGTCAAATTATGTGCGTGCACACATATCGACTGCTATGATACAGAGAAGGAGCAAATGGATTTCTCGGCTTCACATACAGTACACACACACAGTGCCAGCGCGCATAAACGGAAACACTTATCTGTCAGGATTTTTTTTTACTTTTGTTAAAGGTAGAGTGCAGGTTAATTTGTTTTATTTTTACTTTATATATTGAATTAATTATTTTTATGTATTTTTTTTTTTTGGCTGTGGAACGAATAAGTTGGGTTCCATTATTTCTTATGGGAAAATTTGCTTTGATTTATGAGTGTTTTGGAACACGAGCCTGCTTCTGGAACAAATTATGCTCGTAAGCCAAGGTTTCACTGTATGTCATCTACGTTTCCACTGAATCACTAAAATGTTTTGGTTGTGGAAAGACAGGACACATGGTACGTGCTTGTCCGTGTAATTCGGCAAGGGAGAATGGGGAAGGCAGTGGATCAACACGAGCAGGCCAGGAAAAAAGAAACCTGAACAGACAACCAGCGAGAACACCAAAGCTGAGAAAGACACTGAGGAGGCCTGCACACCTTCTACTGAAAATGCCTCCTGCATGGAGAGTTGTAAGATCGGAGCAAACACGTCTACACCTCAACAAGAAACATGCAGCGAATTGGTGAGTACAATGATTCCTCCTATTACCGCAGGAAAAAAAGAAAATAAACATTTAGCAAAAAAAATATCAAAAAAGGCAGAAAAATCAGGAAGTGAACTTGAAATGGAAAGCGACCTTGAATCTTCAGATGGTGAGAGTATGGCAAAAAAAAAACCTAGGGGAGTAATTTACATAAAGAACCCACCTATTTAACTTTTAAACTAGATGGGAAAAACAACAGACAATATACATTTGTTTAACTCCTGTATTAAGAAGCAAAATAATTTAGCAGGATTGTTTTGAAATAAAAATATGTTCTTACATTGATCAGCAAACAAAATAAACAAAATAGGGTAAATGACTCTGTCTTTAGACTCAAATAACATTACTACACTTTGTTCCAGAATGTTCTTTAGGCAACTTCCAAACAGATTTCGTTGGCGCGCTTAATGTTGGAGCTCATGAAGAAACTGTAGGGCGTCCATGTTTACATGAATTTAGAACCGCTCTTACCGCTTCACCAGAAACCAAACTTCCAGTCAGTGGGCAAATGTTCACAGATGTGCAGCAGCTTTACGCTCCTTTTTCCATCACCGGCGTCCTTGGACACGAAGCACGCGTTTTCCAGAAAACTCAGTCCGCGTTCGGCAAAGCTCCGAATTCACACACTCTGAAGCGTATCGCCTCACGAAAAATTTACAGCGCGTAATACAAAAATGTTCTTCGCGGTATTAAGAAAAAAAACACACCAATGCACTCGCGAAACTTGGAAAAATAGCCCGCTGCACTCAAACGTGCACTGCTTTTCTGCACGCCATCTTCTCTCTTCTCTTGGCTCCGACCCCCTTTAACTCCTTGCGCACCACTCCAGTAGGGAAACTCACAATGTGCATTAGACAAAGTGCATTTAACAGTTTTCATCTCTTTCATAACCCTTAAAGAAAAAAAAAATTGAGAAACAATAGAAATGCCTGATGCAAATCAGGTTGTTACACTCTCCCCCTACCAAACAAGACATGTCCTCATGGCTTAGCACCCCTACAACATAGACAACACATTCACAACACAATACGTTTTGTTATGAACAAACCAATCTGGCACATTAGAAAATACACACAGCCAGTAATGTCTTTGAGATTAATAATAACCACAACATGAATTGCCATTTCACTGTTAATAAAAAAAAAAACTAGTCACTTCACAGTGTTTCTATCATACATATACACCTGTCTACATTTACTACAGGTCTAAGAATGGTATTTCAAAATAAAATAAAGAACAGAGTACAGACCTTCAAAAGTGGAAAACCAAACAAAAGAACACACAAACACTTGTGTTAGAGTTCCCCCCTCTCCACTAATTTTCCACTAAGTATTTATATATCCATACTCAACAAAATTGTCTAAAGCTCAAGGCTAAACCCAAACTATAAAACATGCTCCCAAACTCTCAAGCATCAAATTTCAAGAAAACGTCTTACCAAACTGCGAGAGCCATAGCCATGATCTCTACCAGATGCACATCATAGGCTTACTACAGGAGAACCTACCCATTTATAAAGGCAAGAGACATATCTTACTACGGGAACAGCTACCACACTTGGATGTCCCAATGCATCATAAGTCAATTTTAGTGGAGCTTTCCTTACCCTTGGGGTCCGTCTAATCGCCATCTCAATTTCGGCACCCTCTTCAGACAAATTACCCTCTACTCCTATTGTCCCCTCATCTGAACCCTTTTCTTGTAGCTCATTTTCCTCCTGGGACTCGATCTCTCTCCATTCTGTAGCTACTCCTGCCTCTAAAGACAAACCATCTGCCTCCTCTACCTCTGACTGCCTAGTTAGGTCATTCCCAACAACACTTAGATCAAAACTGAATGGCTCTGACAGCTCCTCATCCTGTCTATGTAGGGAAATTCTAGGCAGTATGTCATACCACACACCACTCTCTTCATCTTCTGAGTCAGTGCCCTCCCCCTCATTGTGAAAATCTGATTTGTTCCCTTCAGCATCACACTTCTCATTTAACACTTGCGAACCCTTGTCTAAATTGTCTCTTTGAAATCTCTTTCTTCTTCTCTGGCAAACTCTTTTACTCGGTACAAGGTCAGCATCAAGCACTGGCTCAAGACACACTTTCTGTCCCAAAGGCAGAAGGTGGTTTCGATGGAGGACTTTAACAGGTCCATTTCCATCTTCGGGTCTCAAACGGAACACCGGCAAATCTGCCATTTGGCTGTCTACTACATACGGAGTTGAGCCCCGGCGGTCAGCTAACTTGTGCTTCCCTTGAAATCCCAAATTCCTGATCAGCACCCTGTCCCCAGGAAGTAACTGTGAACAACGGATCTTTTGATCATACCTCTGCTTATTTCCTTTGTTTTGCTTGGCAGCGATGGACTCAGCAAGTTCATATGCTGCTTTCAACTCCTTTCTCACTTCAACCACATACTTGAGGTAAGTTCTGTTTTGTCACTGGAAGTCCCACAGATCCACCGGCAATCTTGCCTCACGCTCAAACATAAGGTAATAGGGAGAAAATCCAGTGGCTTCATTAGATGTACAATTGTAGGCATGAACGAGATGTGCGATATGCTGACTCCACCTCTTTTCCTTATTCAGCTCTAAGGTTCCAAGCATATCTAGCAAGGTCCTATTAAACCTCTCAGGCTGGGGGTCACCCTGTGGGTGATAGGGAGTTGTCCTTGATTTCTCCATCCCAAGCATACTCAACAACTCATGGATTAGGCGATTTTCAAAGTCCCTCCCCTGATCACTATGTACCCTTTTTGGTAAACCACAATGGACAAAATACTTATCTACCAAGACTTTCGCCACGGTAGAGGCTTTTTGGTCCTTTGTCGGAAAGGCTTGCGCGTAATGTGTATAGTGATCTGTAATGACTAAGACATTTTCTGTATTACTCAAATGTGGCTCAATGGACAAAAAGTCCATCCAGACAAGATCCAATGGTCCATTACTCCGCAAGTGAGATAGCGGAGCAACCTTTTTGGGCAGGGTCTTCCTCTTTATGCACCGCACAGAAAATTTACAATATCCTTCCACATCTGACTTCATACCTGGCCAATAGAATCGGTCTTTAATTAACCCATAAGATTTCTCACAGCCTAAATGACCGGAATCATCATGCAGTGATTTCATCACTATCCTCCTGTATTTGTCTGGCAAAACCAATTGGGATTTGCATCGTTTTCCAGGTGGACTAGTGATTCTGTACATGACCCATTGGCGTAACTTCAACCATTCCCACTCTCTCACAAGCAGAGCAGTGGTTTGATTCTTCACCTTGTTAACCTTTGCCACATCTCCATGACTGAGAGCTGACCAGACTTCACCTATACCAGGATCCTGTTGCTGAGCATTAGACAGTTCCAGTGGACTCAGTACAGGCATCTCCCTGGCACACAAAGTAGACAAGTTACAATAGGCTTGGGGGATAGCATGCACAGAGAACCCCAAATGATCTATCATTTTGCCAGAACACGGATGTTTATGTTTTGTCACACCAGACATTTGACATTGAGCTTTTACTCCCCCTGGAGATATGTCCTTCCACGGTCGTTCTGCTACAGGTACAGGGTGTGGACGGTGGGACAGAGCATCCGCGTCAATGTTTTGAACTCCTGATCTGTATTTAAAGCTGAAATTGTAGGTGGATAAGGCAGCAAGCCAGCGGTGACCCATCACATCCAATTTTGCAGACGTCAACACATAAGTTAACGGGTTGTTGTCACCTCGAACTGCGCCCTATACAGATAATCATGCAATTTGTCAACTACTGCCCACTTCAAAGCCAAAAATTCTCATTTATGAGCAGGATAGTGTCGCTCCGAGGGTGCAAGGCTCAGACTTATAAAAAGCAACTGGTCTCAGCCCTTCGACCTTGATCTTGGTATAGCACACCACCTAGACCTTCTCGGCTAGCGTCTACATGCAATACATAAGGTAGCTGTGGGTTTGCAAAAACCAACACAGTCGCTCGAGTAAGCATCTGCTTCAGCTCCTCAAAGGCCTGCTCACATTTTTCATCCCACCTTCGATCAAAAGGCTACGATGGACTTAGGTAGGTTTTGTCCAGCTTCACTCTGGACCTCTTTCCAGTTGGGGGATAGCCTGACAACAATTGGTTCAACGGATATGCCACTTTGGAGTAATCCCTCACAAAGCGTCTATAATAACCACAGAACCCAAGGAACGATCACAAAGCGGATACACTGGTCGGTCGTGGCCAGGTAATGACTGCTTCAGTTTTCATTGGGTCAGTAGATACTCCCTTCTGAGAGATAGCATGTCCAAAAAAAGTCACTGATGGTTGACAAGACTGGCATTTGTCTAACGACAGTTTGAGACCTTCATCTCTCAAGCGATCAAGCACCTTTAATAATCATGTTTCATGTTCTTCGAGCGTGGAACCAAACACGATAATATCATCAAGATAGACTAGAACCTCAAGGAGATTCATGTCACCTACAGTCTGTTCCATAAGTCGCTGAAAGGTAGCCGGAGCTCCGGATACTCCTTGTGGCATTCTCTCGAACTGATAGAAACCGGCTGGGCAAATGAAAGCAGTTTTCTCCTGATCAGCTTCATTCATAGGAACTTGGTAATACCCACTTCGGAGGTCCAAAACACTAAACCATTTGCTGCCATTCAGACAAGGCAGTGCATCCTCAATTCTTGGCACTGTGTATTGGTCTGGAATTGTGCATTTGTTTAGCGTTCTAAAATCTACACACATCCTGATCTTCCCATCCCTCTTCCTAACAACAACAATAGGCGAGGCGTAAGGGCTCCTCGACGCTGTAATAATTCCAGCATTCTCCAAATCCCAAAGATGCTGTCTCAATGCCTCCAAATCAGCTGGTGGAAGTCGACGAGATCTCTCTCGAAAAGGTTTGTTCTCAGTGGTTTTTATGGTGTGGCGGACACTTGTGCAACAGCCTAGATCAAATTCATGGGCAGAGAAAACATTACTGCGCTTCATCATTTCCTCTACTAACCTTTCCTTCCACTCACTGGGGACTGGTGAGTCTCCAAAATTGAAAGAATTGGGATTCAGTGCTTCAACTGATTCTGTGCTAAGCTTTTTACCCACAAGAGGCAAAGGAACCAAATCGACAGGGAAAAGGTGAGCAATCGGGGTCCCTCTGGTCAATGTGACTTCTCGGACAGACACATTCCTAACCATAACAGAGATTTTCCTGTCTTCCGCAATGGTGGCTGCCTGTAACTCTGGCCTCACTAAAAGCTCCTCAGGGAACCTTGTCCCCTCAACAGGCTCATCAGGTGAATCTCCTAGAACAGCTTGAGTGCATGGCTGTCTCTGAAACTTTGGTACACCCATTACCCTAGCCACACGTCCAGGGTGCAAGGTTACAGGTTTAGTTTGTGTGAACCATACAGCTCCTCTCTCCTGATTGTTACCATCAGAAAACGGTGCTGGGAATTCTTTCAAAACTTTCTTAAAAACAGGATGAATGTGCTTTGATCTTATGAGGCTCTCTCCTCCCTTCTCTCTACATCTCTTTAGCACTCGTTTAGGTTTGTTTGTGCCAACAAGAATAGAGGTGTCACCTTTCACAACTGGGTTGGGGCAGACCAACACAAGGGCATCAAAAGTCTCTGTGACTCTTACATCAGATTCCAAAAACTCCAGCTTAAACAACAGTAGGGAAACTCACAATGTGCATTAGACAAAGTGCATTTAACAGTTTTCATCTCTTTCATAACCCTTAAAGAAAAAAAATTGAGAAACAATAGAAATGCCTGATGCAAATCAGGTTGTTACATAAAGACAAAAAAAAGATGTACTTCTACTACAAGAAACACACAGTGACAACAGAAATGCAACAGATTGGGGATATGAGTGGAAAGGAGCACCTGTTTTAAGTCACCTCTCCTCCACTAGCGGAGGAGTGGCAGGTTTATTCTCTAAACATTTTACCCCAATATCATATACAGTTGAAATTATCAAAGGCAGATGATTAAAAATTAGAGCACATTTCGAAAAGTACACCTTCATTTTTATATGTGTATATGTGCCAACTTTACCTGTACAGAGACTTTTTTAGACAAGTTGTGCAAGATTTTAGAAACCTGTAATTCTGATATTTTTTTTTATTAGTGGATGGAGATTTTAACTGCACCACTGCAGACATGGACCAGAATCACAGAGAACCTCATTTGCCTTTCCATAGACAACTTTTAGAAATATTAGAAAAACATCAGCTGTGTGACATACAGTATGGAGATTTTTCCATATGACAAACAATACACTTGGACTCATGCTAGTAATAACACCATCTCCCTCGCACGGCTAGACAGGTTTTATGGTTTTAAACGCCATTAAGAGTTGTCATATCAACCCAGTCAGTCTCTCTGATCACACTCTAATTTTATGTAAGGCCAAATTTAACAATATCAAATCAAAAAGCACATACAATGTTATTAGAAAACCAAGCCTTTAGAGAAAATTTTACTTTTTTTGGAATAATGTTAAAAAAGAGAAGTCTGATTTTAAAACACTGTAGAAATGGTGGGATTTTGGTAAAATCCAAATTAAACAGTTGTGTCAACAGCTCACTCTAAATGTTACGGAAATTTTTAATCAGTCAATACTGTATGTCGGTTAAAAAAAGAAATCACAGATCTCCAATCACCATCCTCTGATGCAACCCTTATCCAGACCTTCAAACAAAAAAGACAAAGACTCTCTGATCTCCTGAAATTCCATGTGCAAGGTGCTCTTGTAAGAGCTCGCTTTCAGGACACCAACCAAATGGACGCAACTTCCAAATACTTTTTTTATTTAGAAAAGAAAAAGGGGCAAAGAGAGCCAATTATGTTTAATACATAATTGGCTCTCTGAAAATGGAGATATTTTAACAGACAACACAAATATTCGTATGAGAGCTGCACATTTTAATGAAAAACTATATTCTTCAGAGTATAAAGAAAACTATGAGATCTAACAGGTTTTCTTGGAGAACCTGCCACAGATTTCTCAAAACGCTGAACTTGAAGGGCCGCTAACTTTAGACGAATTCCACAAAGCTCTGCAAAATATGAGTAATATGAAAGCCCCAGGAATAGATGGACTGCCAGTTGAGTTTTACAAGTCTTTCTGGCAGATTTTGGGGGAGGACATCTTAGAAGTCCTAAACGACAGTCTAACTAAGGGGATACTTCCATTAAGTTGCAGAAGGGCAGCCCTCACTCTGTTACCTAAGAAAGGAGACCTGACTGACATTAAGAATTGGAGACCGGTGTCGTTGCAATGTGGTGACATCAAACTACTATCAAAGGTTAAAACACACCGAACAAACGTACTGCATTCCTGGCAGATCCATATTTGATAACATTTCCATAATTCAAGATATTTATCATCTTAGCAAACTATTTGGACTAAATATAGGCCTGATTTCTCTAGATCAGGAAAAAGCTTTTGATCGGGTCGAACACAGTTATTTATGGAAAACTCTTGAAGCGTTTTGTTTTAGTCCTGATTTTATTAAGAAAATAAAAGTTTTATACAAAGTCATTGAGAGTGTACTGAAAGTTAATGGTGGCTTGAGCTCTCCATTTAAAATAAACAGGGGGGTCAGACAAGGATGTGCACAGTCGGGAATGCTGTATGCCATAGCAGTAGAACCCTTGTTACACAAGTTACGAATCGAACTTAACGGAATCAGGATTCCCGACAGAAAAGAAACTCTTTGTCTGCCTGGTTATGCTGATGACGTCATTGTAATGCTAAACAAGCAAAATGACATGGATGTAACAATCAAGGTACTAAAGGGTTTTGAAAAAATTTCTTCAGCAAAAATAAACAGGGCAAAGAGTCAAGCACAACTAATCGGAGATTGGTCTGAAAAAGCACCCACACTGCCAGAAAGAGTTTTATAGACAAGGGGAAATCAAATACCTAGCAGTCTACCTAGGTGACAACTCTTTTACACAAAAGAACTGGAAAGGGCCAGCTGGACAAGTGGAAATGGCTGACTCCAAAAATGTCCTACAGGGGACGAATACTAATTACAAACAACCTAGTGGCCTCTTCTTTGTGGCACAAAGTGACATGTGTAGACCCTCCAGTGGAGGTTATGGCAAATTCAGTCAATTCTTGTAGACTTTTTCTGGGACAAACTCCACTGGCTGCCAAGGAGTGTTCTATATTTACCCAAAGATGAAGGGGGACAAGGTTTATTCCATATTCAGAGTAGAACCAGTGTTGTATCTCCTCAATGGTTTGTTCACATCAAACTTTATACACATACTGCTCACAAGATCCTGGGGACACATTACAAGTTTCATACAAATTGGCTACTGAGGGGGTGATATTGCAAAACTCACTCATCTTCTATACCACTTTATCCTGTATTCAGGGTTGCGGGGCCCTGGAGCCTATTCCAGGAGGCTTAGGGCATGAGGCAGGCTACACCCTGGACATGGTGCCAATCCATGGCAGGATACACACACACACACACACACACACACACACACACACACACACACAACGGGCAATTTAGGAATGCCAACTAGCCTAACCTGCATATCTTTGGACTGGAAACCCACCAAGCATGAGGAGAACATGCAAATTCCATGCACACAGAGATGGGAATCGAGCCTGGCCGGAAATCGAACCCGGACCCTAGGGGTGCAAGGCGACAGTGCTAATCACTACACCACCATGCCTCCTTATTGCAAAACTGATATTTAAAAATTAAAAACTCCACAGGGGTTATGTATCTTCATGGGGCAGCACAATGGTTTAGTGCTTAGCACTGTTGTCTTGCACCACCAGGGTAAGTGCAAATTGAAAGAGCGCTACTTGGTGGTGCCATTGAAACTTAGTAATTGCTGAACAGGACATGCTGTAGCTTGGCATGTTGGTGTGAGTATGCACCAAATTTCGAACATAAAACCAGCATAATTTTTTTATTATTCCTTGATAGTGAGTCATAACTTCACACATCTACATTTGGTTTATGGATTCCTTATTGAAATTATTTGTAATAATTTTATCTGTATTTTTAAAAATGTGATGTGAATATGTATTAATATTTATTTATATTATTGATATTAATTAACATTAAAATAAAAACATTTATTTATCTGCATTAACCCTAAACCATGCTGATGTTAAAATATCCCACAGCACATATTTGTGAAAATGTTTCAGTTTCTCTCTCCAACACTGTAACAGTAGAACAGTTATATACAGCTTTACTTACATTGCTTTCCTGGATGCTGCAATCACAGGCATCAACTTCTGAAGAACATTATATGTTATTTTATTTGGACTGATATATTTACTCAGGTCAAATTCCTCCAGCTCCTGTGCTGATGTCAGTAACACAAACACCAGAGCAGACCACTGTGATGAAGAGAGTTCACTTTGTTTTCCAGATTGCAGGTAGCGTTGGATTTCCTCCACTAGAGAATTATCACCCAGTTCATTCAGACAGTGGAATAAATTGATGGATTTCTCTGTAGAATGCTCTTCACTGATCTTCCTCTTAATGTACTGAACCGTTTCCTCTGTGCACTGAGAGCTACTTCCAGTCTGTGTTACTATGTCCTGTAAGAGTTTGTGATTGGACTCAAAGACCCAAAGTGAAAGACCCAGAAGAAAGCGAAGGAAAAGATCCAGATGTCCAGTCTGACTTTTTAAAGCTTTATCTACAGCACAGATGTGGAAATCTAAAACTTTTATTTCTTTCTTCTTCTGTTCTGAAGCTGGACTCTTTTTAAGAACATTTCTCTTTTCCATCCTGAACATCAGGTACACATACAGAGCTGCAAGGTGTTCCTGAATGCTCAGATGAACAAAGCAGTACACTTTACTCTGGTGAAGCCCAAACTCCTCTCTGAAGATCTGTGTGCACACACCTGAGTACACTGCTGCTTCTCTCATATCAATGCCACACTTTCTCAGGTCTTCCTCATAGAAGATGAGGTTGCCTTTCTCCAGCTGCTCAAAAGCCAGTTGTCCCAATTTAATAAGCATTTCTTCATCACTCTCCTGCTTCTTTGAGTACTTTTCTCTTATGATGTTTATCTGAATGATGAGGAAGTGTGTGTACATTTGAGTCAGAGTCTTGGGGATTTCTCCACTCTCTGCTGCTTCTCCCAACATTCTCTCTAGAACAGTGGCTGAAATCCAGCAGAAGACTGGGATGTGACACATGATGTAGAGGCTTCTTAATGACTTCAGGTGTGTGATGATGTTATTGGCTAGGCTCTGATTACTGATTCTCTTCCTGAAGTACTCCTCCTTCTGTGGGTCATTGAACCCTCGTACCTCTGTGACTCGATGGACACACTCAGAGGGGATTTGATCAGCTGCTGCAGGTCGGGAGGTGATCCAGATGAGAGCAGAGGGAAGCAGATTCCCTTTGATCAGGTTTATCAGCAGCACAGGCACTGATGCTGATTCAGTTAAATCACACACTCTCACTGTGTTCTGGAAATCTAGAGGAAAACGACACTCGTCCAATCCATCAAAAATGAATAGAACCTTTTCCCAAATGGACGTTTTGGTTTCTTTTATTTCTTTAAAAGAGACATGAAGGAGCTCCATCAGACTCAGTTTCTGGTCCTTCATCAAATTCAGCTCTCTGAAAGGAAGTGGAAATATGAGGTGGACATCCTGATTAGCTTTCCCTTCAGCCCAGTCCAGAACAAACTTCTGCACAGAAACTGTTTTTCCGATGCCAGCGACTCCCTTTGTCAGCACAGATCTGATGGGTTTGTCTTGTTCAGATAAGGGCTTAAAGATGTCATTGCATTTGATTGGTGTTTCCTCTGTTGTTCTTCTCCTGGACGCTGCTTCGATCTGTCTCACCTCATGTTCATTATTGACGTCTCCACTGTCTCCCTCTGTGATGTAGAGCTCTGTGTAGATCTCATTCAGGAGTGTTTGGGTTCCCAGGTTTATTATCACTCCATTCAAGAACTGAAACTTCTTCATCAGATTTAATTGGAACTTTTTCTGGAATTCATTTACAGCAGCAGATTCTGGGTTGTGCCTGTGAGATGGTGAAGTACAATGTGGTGAGACATGGAGTCCAATAATTAATCTTTAAGATTTCTGCCCTGCTATCACTGATAGCGCTTTATAATGTTCTCAATATGTGTTTGTTTTATTGTACTGTATGTTTTATACACTCTAATCTCTCTTTAGTGAATAACAGCAGAGGTTTATATCAACAATGAGTCACACTCATGTTATTGGTTTTGTTCTTACCCTGTATCTGTGATGATGTTCTTTCCTATTCTGTCTCCTGCCTTCCGTAGATCACTGTGAACAAAAACAATTGCAGTTCATCATTTTCACTATAGTGAAAATGATAAACTATAAAGACATATAAAGACATAGTTTGGGTGTTTTAAAGTCAGCATTAAATCAGAACTGAGGTATATATAAACATTTAGACGTACATCAGAATAGGTCTTTATACATTTTCTGTTATGGATTTTCCTGCTCTGTACACTGCCTATGACGTTGTCTCCTGCAGAGTGAGTTTAATGTAAGTAACCAGGGCAAAATTCCACAACCCTTGTTCTGTGCAAAAATGCCTTCCAAAGTTCAGCTGAGACTCATATGAAACTTCTGCAGTCCCACTTATCAGGTAAAAATATCTTGATGCAATTTCACTAGTTTTAAGAAATTTCCTCTGTCCATGCAGAAGGAAATTTAACTTGACAGTAAATCTTCAAATAAAATTTTTGTTATATCTTAAAATAAGAGAAGAAGTGTCATGAAGTTGGGTGTGAGGCATAAATGCAGAGGTCCAGGTGTTTCAAAGAATGATATTTATTTATAATAAAACTAATGACCAACTCGGTTCAGGTGAGCGCCCATATCACCTGACCGAGTTGCAACATGGGAACTGAAGTTAAACCAAAAAAGAACTACAACAAAAAGTCTCAGGGCGCTTTGGCGCCCTCTAGGGGTTATCCCTGACAAAAAGCTAGTAAATAACTTTTAAAACAAGATAATTAGTCTTATATGCCCAGGTTTAATATTTTTTATATTATTTCTTTTAATGATTTTATATCTACCTGACATTCCATGCGGTCATTTTTGCCCTGAGAGTGATGTCATCAATCAGGACGACCATATATAAACCTGAGAGAGACGCGGGAAAGAGGATGCATGTAGGCGAGGTGTTGGTTGTGTTGGAGAGAGATTATTTTTGGATTGTCATTGTGACGTTTTGATTTGTTTGTGTATTCTGGTGTTGAGTTTTTGCCTCCCATTGACTTTGATTATTGCTTTGCCACTTTGGTTTGGTTGTTTGGCTCTTTGTAAATATTCGTAGATAATTTCACTGTATGTTTGTGCATTCACCTTTAGTAGGGGTGTGGCTGCCATTTATTTTGGGAAGAGGAGATTTATTCACTGTTTTTGGTTTAGGGAGGCAGGGAAGGTACCTGTATTTTTGTTTGTGTCTTGTCTTTCTTTTGCAGGTAATCTAGCTACTAAAATACAGATACCCTTTTGCTTATTATTTTGGCCTGCGTCCATCCTAAAGCTGATTCTGGTGTTGTGTGTGTGTGTATGTTTTTGTAAAGCAATACAGACCTCACTATTTCATCAGGTAATGACTGGGTCTAGTTCTTTCTGCCATATACCACCATTTCCATACGGTTTAAAATAAAACTCTGAACCATTATTTTGCTGTATGGCCCAACCGTAGCTGGGACATAACGCCATATTTAAGCGCCCACTTTTATTTTCAAGCACAAGAAAGCTAACAGCTTTATTATGCAAATGTGTTCCTTCAATTAAAAACAACTAGTTTGAGACTTGTATCCACTTGTTCTTTTTGAACTACACTAGAATCCCCCATCTTACCCCCGCTGTTAAAAAAACAAAAAAAAAAAAAAACAGCGTAACTCAAAAAATGTACTCACAGAAAAGGTTAATTGATTTTTAGAATGGTAACTTTACTTGTACTTCAGTAAAATTCCACTGAAGTAACAGTACTTTTACTTGAGTACAAAATTTTAATACTCTTTCCACCTCTGACTAAAGCAAACATTTATGCATTGTTGTACGTAAGTCATGATTAAATAAAGATATTTTTCCTGTAAACAATTGGACAAATTTAGTTAAGGGTCTTAATCCTCAATTTGTTCAGTGTTTCCTCATTCAAGGTGGCATACTCTATGGTGGTAACATTCTTTCTAGATTCATTATTTTTAGTTAGAGTAAGGCATATCTCCTGGGGGAATACTGAAGTAACCCTAAAAGATTTATTATTTATTTTTAAGGTTCTGCAAGCCCACTTCTCAACCAAAAATAATCTAAGACAAAAATATATTAATAGACATTAGACATAGATTTTAACACACATACAGACATTTTAATAGCCTTATTAAGGATAACAGACATTGTGTTTTAGTATTTAGTTTGCCATCCTGTTTATCTGGATTAATTTCACTTGAACTGTGATTTTAGCAGTGACATTAACAGTGAGGCGACGTTACCTGTGTAGAGGTGAGGAGTCTCCAGCTTTAAACTCCAGAGGAGGATCCATAGACTGATCACTCTTCATGGAGATACAGCTGGGTGCTGCTGATTCTGATCTCTCTCCCTGGAGTTTACTGCACAACATTACAGACAGTCCTTTAGTTATTTATATAAATACTTTACTGTTTTAACTACCTTTTTAAATGAATTAAAAAAAGTTTAATAATAAAGTGGTAACTGTTAGGTTTTCATTACTATTATAAACATTAGCTAAATTATTATTTTTATGTGTTGCATAATATGCAACATTGCAATTCCCTTTCAGTAGAACCAAGAGGCCAAAACCTGTTTCAGCATGACAATGCCCCTGTGCACAAAGTGAGCTCCAAGAAAACATTAAACACCTTTGTGATGACATAGAACACTGACTGCAACCAGGTCTCTTTCATCTAGCACTTCGCTGAAAGCAGTCAGTGTGCTCCATGGCTGCTTTAGTTAATTAGTTGCGGGTAAGAGTTATTTGTTGATGGTTTAGTTGTTTCTTTTTTGTGTAAGTGTGAGGGTGAGTCAGAAATGTGTGTGTGTAAAATGTGTATCAGTGTCTGACCTCATTAATGCTCTTGACGCTAAATATGCACATATCCCTAGAGCTATACACCAAACTCTAGTGAAAAACTCTGACAGAAGAGTGAAGTGGGGAACTCAAGAATGAGACGTTCAAAAAGCACATATGAGTATGGTAGTGAGTTGTCATAAACTGTTGGCAAAAAAGTGTATTTAAGATTTGAACAATGCATGGCCAAAATATAAAAACATTGACATGATATGTACAACTAAACTAGAGGTGGTCATCTTTGAAATTGGTACACAGGCTAAGACCTTTACACAAAGACATGGAGCTGGAACTAAAACAGAGACGAGACAAGAGACAGGACGAGACAAGACTAGAGACTGGGAGATACTAGAGACTGGGAGAGCGGGTTAGTCATTAATAGGGTTAGTATCCAATCTGGCTATTGTGGAAATGGAAGATGACCTAACCGGGTTAATAACTATAAGAGTTAGTGGATTAGTAGATGGACCTACCAGGGAAATGAACACATAAAAGGCTAAGCACACATGAGGGTAATCCCTACTAGCGACTAAACCTACTAGAGACAAAAGCCACTAGCGGCCATTCCTACTAGAGGCTAAACCTACTGAAGGCTCAGCCTACTAGCAGCTAAGCCTACTAGCGGCTAAGCACTCATGTGGCTAAACATACTAATACAAATAACATACAAGGAACGAGACATGCTAGGAACTGAACAAGAGGCAAACAAACACTTGAGACACACAAAACAGTACTTACAGAAGACATGAGACAACCTAACCAAACCAGCTCCATAAATCCAATCACACTTATCACACAAATATAACAAAACTAGAGCCCTTCTTAAAATAGAGGTTACATACCTTAAAACAAACTAAAACAAATGCCCACTTGACATTTCTAATGCTCGACCCAGTTTCCCAGAACAAACAGCTATTTGTAGAAAAGATCTAATTGAGCCACCTGAGGGAGCTCACCTGAACCGAGCTGCCTTCTGGGAAACTGAGTCTACAAGCCAAAAACTACAAAAGTAAACTTATCAGGCAAACAGTGCCCTCTAGGGGTGAACACGCTATCAGAGGTCCCTGGAACCCTCCCCAAGATCCTGGGTCCTTTCACTTGACTTGCGACACCGTCGAGCTGGCTCCCTGAGCTTCGAGACTGGACTGCCTCCAAAGTCGGGTGCTGAAGGCAGCAGCCTGCCTGTCCTCGACACTTGGCGGCGGAGATGGCAATGGCTCGTTCTCAGGGTCTAACGTTGGTAGATGCACAACGTTGAAGCCATTTGGTGAGCTTCTTGTTGGCCAGACGGCTGAGGCAGCACTGAATTATTGGTGTAGGCCAGGCGGCAGAGGCAGTGCTGTATCACTCTTGGGTGCCAAGCAGTGGATGCAGTGCTGGGTCGTCCTATAAGCCGAGCAGCGGATGCAGCACTGGGTCGTCCTGTGAGATACGGGGCTTCCCTTGTGGCGCTCTCCAAAGACTCGCAGGCCTCCACTGAGGCTCTGAGGATATGGGACCTCCCAAGATGTGCTCTGAAGATGTGGAGCCTCCCACTGAGGCTCTTGGACCTAACAAAACTAGAGCCTTTCTTAAAACAGAGGTTGGATAACTTTAAACAAACTAACACAAACTAAAACAAATGCCACTTGACATTTCTAATGCTCGACACAGTTTCCCAGGATAAACAGCTATTTATAGAAAAGATCAAATTGAGCCACCTTGGTTCAGGTGAGCTCCCTCATCACCTGACTGAGGTGCCTTCTGGGAAACTGAGTGTACAAACCAAAAACTACAAAGGTAAACTTATCGGGCAAACAGTGCCCTCTAGGGGTGAACCCTTACAACTTTAAGTGTACTAAGTATACTTAAAGTTGTTCCACTTTACACACAAAAGTATACTTAATACATTTAAAATGTGCTTTTGCAGAATTTAATTACAACTTAAATACACTTAGTACCCTAACTGCACTTTATCACCCTAAGTGATAAAGACTGTATATCTTTAACCATGCAAAGTCACACGTCCCATTTATCATCAGCTCTGGTGAATGCCACGCCCACGAGGATTAAGGCCGTGCTAGATAACAACGTTGCTCACACAAAATATTAACACTTTGGACACAGTTTGGACATGTTCACTTAGGCTGTACTCATTTTCATTGCCAGTTATTTAGACA
Source organism: Clarias magur (assembly GCA_013621035.1). Classification (NCBI taxonomy): domain Eukaryota; kingdom Metazoa; phylum Chordata; class Actinopteri; order Siluriformes; family Clariidae; genus Clarias; species Clarias magur. The sequence continues at coordinate 150,512 of QNUK01000484.1, read as the reverse complement.
ATAAAGTCTACATGTTGAATTATTCCTAGATAACAGTAAGTCTGTACTGCTATACAAGCTGCACATTGACTACTCTAAAGTATCCATTAGCATTGTCCCTTGAGAACAAATAATAAAGTGGATGATGAAATGTGAGGGTACACACTTTGGACAATATAAAATATATTAACATTCAAAATTTGTGTTTTTTGTTTACTAAATAATTTTATACATGTTCTTTCATAGTTTAGATTCAGTATAAATGTACGATGTTTAAAATATTTAAAATGTGTTCCAATTTTTGACTGGTAAGTATATAAAAATTCCCTTTAACTGTGACTTCAGCAGTGACATTAACAGTGAGGACGACGTTACCTGTGTAGAGGTGAGGAGACTCCAGCTTTAAACTCTAGAGGAGGATCCATAGACTGATCACTCTTCATGGAGATACAGCTGGGTGCTGCTGATTCTGATCTCTTTTCCTGAAGTTTACTGCACAACATTATTTGAACTTGTTAATTTAATGAGAGGTAAATTTTACTTGGAATGAACAGAAACAATTTTATGTTACGGTATGTTTTATGTTCTCATTGTTAGTGAAACACTTTACATGTATTTAATTAATAAATTGGATTTGAATATTTAATAGTGAAATACCTATACAGTGGTACCTCAGCATGCAAACACCCTATGTCTAATTAACATTTTGCAATTTCAAATTATTTAATTAATATTTTGCTTAATTTCCATGTATTTTCTAAATGTTGTGATTGTTTTTATATACATACATATGCTGATAGTGTTGAAAATGGGTAATACTGTATTGATAATATTTTTGGATGGCTGGAACAGATTGTCTGCATTTACATTATTTCCTATGAGAAAATATGTTTGCAATACGAAATGTCACCTTAAGAACTCGCCTACGGAATGGATTAAATTTATATGGCGACGTACTCCTGTATATTATACATTACCGTTTTTTAGAGGGTGGGGACACGTTATCAGTGTCCAGATCAGAGATCTCCATCTCTGAATATTAGTAACGTATCCTCAAACTAATAGTTGAGATACTAAACTAGAAGAGTCTGATCTCCATGGATTACCTTCCTGGAAAACACAAAATCAAATGTATAGTTAAACTCCCCCCCCAATATTTTTGGGCCTTCTTAAAAAAAATTTAATAAATAAAAACCCTACAGTACAGTATGTAGAACTGAATAATCAGCCTGGACACAAAGACTTGCCTTTTAAATTCTCAGCACCAAAAGTATCACTCATTTATTTTCTTGATTTTTTTCTTGATCAGGATCACAGAAAAATCTGGAGCTATGACCAGGAATGGAAAACATGGGGGAAAACAATTCCTTAAAAAGATGTAGAAGGGAATGTAAAAAAAATATCCTTATAATGCAGAATCTTCCAAAACTCAAGTGACTGATATACTCCCAGATCATTCCTCAATTGCCAAACAAGTTGATACAGTAGCAAAATAATCCTCATTGTTCACAACATTCATATTTAAGAATAACTATAGCTGATATATAAACATAGGTTACAGCTACACTCACATTTATATTTAATAGTCAGTGTGTATTCATTGTATGATCTTGGCTAAACTAAATATGCCTAAAAACACAACAAATTCCTGCTCTAAGATAGTCTCACAGTTTACATGCCTTGAGAATCTACTGTATCTATCATAGATGAGACTGAATTCTTATACATAATCATAACCCTGAAGGTGGGATTTGCTGAAGATACAGTAGGAAGCACATAACAAACCTTAGCCTCAGTTACACTAGCAAAATAATCACCCATAAAATCAATTTAATTTTAAAAGAATGAGATTTAAAAATTAAGAAATATTGTGCCAGACTGCATTATTTTTATATAAATAACGAATAACGTTCGAATAACAAATAACATTAATTACAAAAAATAAAAATGGCAAGATTTATTAACCTCACATAAGCTTGCTAACCATTTTTTTTTTTTACTTTTACAAAGAACTAGAACTCATCCCAGATTATTAAACTCTGAAATGTTCCTGTTGGCCTTGTGTATAAACCTGGCCTTGAAGTTTCAATTACGTTTTTGCTTATGATATCCTTTTTGCAGATCGTCTGACTTTGCCCATGACACCATGCTGTTTTATCATACTCATGATTGAATTGTCCACTGAGATAGTGTATTTCATAACAATATGGCTTTTAGCTGCACTTCTGTCCTCCCATCTTCCAAACATAAGAAGTGACCCAGGTATACTCTCACCCATCTCATAAAAAAAGAACCATTTTCCCTACTTTTTATCCTCTTAAGGGCCTCTGTGATTTTTGTTTTTTTTAATGGTTCTAAAAAAATGTTAGTCTGGACCCCTGCATAAGTCCATACAACAGCTTATATTTGCACAATGTTCAATAACACATGGAAGTAGATACATTACTCAGCACATGTACGTGGACTTATTTAGTCAACTGAATTAATTTAATACATATCCTAGTCAAAGAAAAATGCACTTTAGTGTATTCAAATATATTCAAATCTTCTGGAGTACATTGCAAATATATTAATAAAAAATGTACCATCAGTTAACATATAAAAACGTCATGCTTTTACCAAATTTTGGATTAAACTTTAAACATGCTTCAAAATAATTATAGTACAAAAAAAAGAAAAAAAAACTTTCCAAAAATATATTATAGAAAAATATACTTTAAGTTATAAGGTCAGTGTAATTTCCAAAGCACACTAATTTAAAATTTGTTTTACGAATTTATTTTTGCCATATATTAATATTTTTTGTAATGATGTACAGAAAGTATACACATTTATAGAATACAAAATTTAATATAAAGTAGTTTCAGTATAAATTTGAATATATTTATTCATGCTTATATTTAGTGCACCCCTCTATTTTGCATGCTGAACCTCACTTTTGCATGCTCAAGCTCATTTGTGTGTTTAAACACTATATCTTGAGTCCACTTAATATCATAAAGCTACACTTGCTTGAACTGCAGCAGGGTTAGAGCTCTGCCACTTTTCCAGGCAACCAGAGACAAGAATAGGAGCAACACCAGCCAATCAGAAACTAAAGGCAGACACATTACTACCTGTACTGGCTGTCTCTGATTGGCTCTACTGTTCTCCACTTCTACTTTGAATTCTTCGGCTGCGTTTTATATAGTTTAATTAATTAGCTCAATGGTTTAACCTAGCAGACAGGAAAGTCAAAAAGTATAGAATAATAACACTGTAACTCCCCATAATGCACTGCATGTGCAGTTCTGACTATTTTATTTTCTTTGTGCTGTGCAGTGATGAAAAACATTCTTTTCTTTTTTTCTTTTCTGTATCACAAAGACATCATCTACTGTATCAGCAAATAACATTACAATCATGTAAAAATGAATTCTGTCCAATCCCTTGTAATCAATCTTTCACATACAGTAAGTAATACAGTAAGTTTACTCTACTTACAACTCCTTAGTGTTGATAAATGCAGTACACATAGTGCATGTTCTATCACTTTCATCAAATCTTAGCCATAGTTTTAATCAGAGAATACGTACAAAGTACACTGTTATATTGACCAGATGACTAAACAGTTTTACTGCCGTGATCATAAACAAAACATAAAAAACATAAACAAGGATTTTTCATTCTGATGGTACTGACATGTTTACTGACACAAATGTTTACTTTTAAAAGATAGACTTTAAAAAAAAAGATTTTAATTTATAGGTTTATAGATATATGTTTTTTTTGGTCAAAAAAAAAAAAAAAATATATATATATATATATATATATATATATATATATATATATATATATATATATAAATAAATTGAGTCCCCTTTTTCATTTAGTATACTGGAAAAATTACATTTCAGTTACTTCCAGGTCATGTAAGATTTTTTAAAATCTGCTGTAAAATGTGTCGCTACCTGTCCTGCAGAGGGTACACTTTTATATTACATATCATTTCTTTTCAGATTTGTTTCACTTGTAAACAAACAATATTATACGTTTTACTTACTTTAAAATTTGTTCTTCAGGGCACATACACAATATTAAACTTAAACATTGACATTAGATGCACAGTATTGTTCCAGAGTTACCTTACAGCGAATGTTCACCTTGATCATTTGTTTTGTAGAACTACTGTACAAAGGTCAACACATTATAGAATGCCGTCGTAGTAGAGCGCGGTAGAGCGTTGTTACTTTGACAGAAACAGATGATCGCCCTATTGTACAACCGCTATATATTAATATCGGTCTTATACAGTAATACCTGATCAATACTTGTTTCAGGTTGTACCTGTACCCCAGACATTACACATGTTTTATACAAGTTTTATTTACAACATATCTGCATTGTTCTTATATAAAGTCGTTAGTAATAAATAAATCACTCACCTTTAGTCACCCGACACTGTTGTGTTACATTAATATCTCAGTTTCTGCTTTAAATATTGTGTTTTAACTTTTCCAAACACTTTAAAAAAATGGAGTCGTGGCTGAAACACTTTCACATGATTGCAGGTGATGAGTCATTTGGAAGTCGATTCTTTGAATCGATTCATATTCACATTTCTGACTTCCTTGGCTTTAGGCTTTAAAATATAAAGCATTATTATGTACAACAAAACAGCTACAACTTATTTAATAATGTTTAAAATTTAGAAAAACTTTTTTATTACTGTTAAAATGTTACTCACTTTTAATTTGAATTTATTAAAATAAATTCAAGATTTGAAATTGCGAAAACTTCTGCCCGGACAAAATGATCAAATCACTGTCCTGCAAATAAGGAAATTACTGTTTTTTTTGTTGTTGTTTTTTTTTTTACTTTTCAACACATTATTAAAACCTGTAAGGGCTGTACTGAAACTTTCACTTTGTGGAAGAAAAAAAATACAAATGAAGATCATGTAAATTCTTGCTGAAATTGCACAGTAGAAAAATAAACAGTAAAAATCTGAACTATGTTTAATAGTGAAAGTAAGAGCATTTCCATACACACAAAGAAAATATGGCTAGTATGGATCCAAAAAGCAAGAGGAAGCGAGTTAAAAAAAAACATTAATTAATTAATTAATTAAATAAAGAGTGCTTTGTGTGTAATGTAATGCATGTTCACAGATAAGACAAAGAAGTCAGATGTCAATGTGGCTTTTATTGTTATTTCTGAGACTTATTCTTTATAACTGAGACTACACATACTGTATCTTAAATTATATCAAAACAATCCCAAACTACATGAAGTGCAGTTAAAACAGTGAAAAGCCAACAGGTACAAATTTCATTTACAGTGCAAAGCTGACCAGTAAACATTTTTAATGTGAGCAAAAGTGCAAAACAAGATATTGCAATATAAGGATAATATAGATAAGCAGAAGTCAGAAGTCAAAGTGACTTTTATTGATATTTCAACTACATACATTTTTCCCCCTAAAATACAGTACTTAATTTCACTATGTACTGTATTTTAGGGGGAAAAAAACTGTATTTAGTTGAAATCTCAATAAAAGCCACTTTGACTTCTGACTTCTGCTCCATGGTGTTATATAAAACAACAGAAGTAACTGAGACACATATACACATACCAAACTGCATAAAGTGCAGAAGTGAAAGTGTCAGTGAGCACAGTTAAATGCAAGGCTGACTTGTACAAAGTTCTGATGTGAGTAAAAGTATAAAACAGGATATTGCAATTTAAGAATAATACATTGTAATGATTTGTATAAATTACAGTATTTGGTGTTTATAGCAGCAAGTGTCACGAACTAACCGGAGATGAAGCAGAAGACTAGCAGTTAGCCCTGTAGCGTGGATGGTAAACCCAAACGCGGAAGTAGCGCGAGCAGGCAGGATAACCACGCTAGTTATTCTTAGAACTCTCCCGAAGCGCAAGAGTTTACACAAATAAACCCGCGAGTTTACACAAATAAACCCGCGTTCTAAATACACACACCCAATCAGAAGCGATAACCCAAGAAAGTGAGTACTCACGCTTGGACGAGCGAGGCGACGGCGATAGCACGGGCATAACTCAATGACTGAGCGATGTGATGCGTCATCTTGTTTCCTTTTATGCTTCCTGAAACCCGACCGTATTACTTCCGGGTCCTAGTGCCGGTCGTGTTATGAGTGTGCATGACAGTACCCCCCCGTCCAGGACCGACTCTTGACGGTCCTGGGGTGGAGGATACCCGACGACGGTAGTCCCGGATGAGTTCGGGGTCTAAGACAAACCGAGCCGGAATCCAAGATCGCTCCTCGGGACCGTAACCTTCCCAATCCACCAGGTACTGGAGCCCTCTGCCCCGAGGACGTGAGTCAAGGATCCGGCGAACGGTGTAGGCGGGACCACCCTCAATCATACGGGGAGGAGGAGCAGGGTGGGTGGGTGGAACCATTGGTGAGGTGATGAAGGGTTTGAGCTGGGAGGTGTGGAATACCGGATGGATCCGGAGCGCCGCAGGCAGCTGGAGCCGGTAGGTGACAGGGTTAATCCGGAGGTTGATGCGATATGGTCCGATGAATCTAGGTGACAGTTTTCTTGACTCAGTCTGCAGGTGTAGGTTTTTTGTCGATAGCCATACCTTATCACCTACTTGGTACATTCGTCCCGGTGGGTGTCGACGGCGATGTTGCAGGGTGTAACGGCGGTTGGCCTTTTGAATGGCGTGGTTTGCTTGTCTCCAAAGCCGTCGACACCGGCGAACCAACTGTTGGGCCGACGGCACCTCCACCTCCGGTTCTTGATGGTCGAACATCGGAGGTTGGAAGCCGTAGCATACCTCAAATGGGCTTAGGTTGGTGGCAGAAGATAGGTGGAGGTTGTGGGACAGTTCAGCCCAAATGAGGTAGCGGGCCAGGAGCACTGGCGATCAGCAATGAAGCATCTCAGGTAGCGCTCCAGTTGTTGGTTGGTTCGCTCCGTCTGACCATTAGTCTGTGGATGGTAACCGGAGGACAGACTGCATGTGGAATTGATCAGACGGCAGAAGGCTTTCCAGAACCGGGCAGTGAACTGGGGCCCTCTGTCCGAGACAATGTCCTTCGGGAACCCATGCAGGCTCTAATATCAGCTCGGCTGTCCTTTTAGCTGACGGGAGACCGGAGAGGGCCACCAGGTGAACAGCTTTGGAGAACCGGTCGACGATGGTGAGGATGGTGTCCCTTCCTTCAGAAACCGGCAGGCCCGTGATGAAAATCAACGGCAATGTGTGTCCAGGGTCGGCGGGGAACCGGGAGTGGTTGGAGTTCCCCGGGCGATGGTCTGTTGCTGTCCTTGGACCTGGCACACACTGGGCACGCCTGGACGAACTCGTCTACGTCTTTTTTCATACTGGGCCACCAGAAAGCACGTTGTACAAACAGTAGGGTCCGCCGTTTCCCGGGGTGTCCTGAAAGGGGGGAGGAGTGTCCCCACTGGATTACTTCGGCCCTGATGGCATTGGGGACATAGAGTCGGCCAGGCGGCACACCTGCTGGTTCGGTCTCCGTAGCTTGTGCCTGGCGAACCCTCGTTTCCAGGTTCCACCTGAGCGGTGCGAGGATCTTGGTGGGTGGCAGTACAGGCGCGGGGTCCGCCCGGGGGACGTCTTCCTCATGTTGTCGGGAGAGGGCGTCGGCTTTGGTGTTCTTGGACCCCGGGCGGTATGACAGGTGGAAATTATAATTCTCGAGATATAGTGCCCACCGCGCCTGTCTGGGGTTCAGCTGCTTTAAGGTGCGGATTGTGATGAGGTTTTGGGGGTCGGTCCAGACGATGAACGGCTCTCTGGCGCCCTGGAGCCAGTGTCGCCATTCCTCCAAGGCCCACTTTATGGCCAGCAGCTCGCGGTCCCCTACTCCGTATCGCTGCTGAGTGGCGTCAAATTTCTTGGAGAAAAAACTGCAGGGTGCAGTTTTTGGTCTGGACCTTGCTGGGAGAGAACAGCCCCGGCGTCCACATCCGAAGCATCCACCTCCACAACGAATGGTTTGTCAGCATCCGGGTGAAGGAGGATGGGAGCAGTGGTGAAGCAGCGACAGAGCTCATGGAAGGCAGAGACGGCAGTTGGGGTGAGGTTGAAGGGGTGAGATGATGGGCGGGTCAGAGCGGTTAGTGGCGCTGCAACGGTACTGTAGTCCCGGATAAAGCGGCGATAGAAATTGGCAAACCCGAGAAATCTCTGAAGCTGTTTAAGAGTCTTGGGTAGGGCCAATGACTTACAACTTCCAGTTTCTGCGGGTCCATGGCCACACCCTGGGGCGAGATGACAAAACCCAGGAACGTGGTGGAGCGCTCGTGGAAAGCGCACTTCTCCAATTTACAGTACAGCTGGTGGGCGAGCAATCTCTTTAGAACCGCTCTGACGTGCTGGATATGCTCGTTGACAGTTCGGGAGTAGATGAGGATGTCGTCAAGGTAGACGAACACCCAACGGCCTAACATGTCTCTGAGAACGTCATTGATGAATTGTTGGAAAGCGGCAGGTGCGTTGCAGAGACCAAACGGGATGACCAGACTTTCGTAGTGTCCTGTAGGGGTGATGAAGGCCGTCTTCCACTCATCGCCCTCTCTGATGCGCACCAAGTTGTAGGCGCTCCGGAGGTCCAACTTAGTGAAGATGGTGGCACCAGAGAGGGCGTCCAGGGCAGAGTTGGTAAGAGGCAGTGGATGTCGGTTTTTTATGGTGATATTATTGAGCCCCCGGTAATCGACACAGGGACGTAGACTACCATCGCGTTTTTTCACGAAAAAAAACCCCGCAGCGGCAGGTGAGGAGGAGGGCCGGATGGTACCATGGCGAAGTCCGCTGGAAACATACTCCTCCATCGCCTGCATCTCGGTGTTAGATAGTGAATAAAGGTGGCCGCGGGGTGGTGTCGCACCTGGCTGAAGATCGATTGCCAGGTCGTATGAGCGATGAGGAGGTAGGTGGGTAGCGCGTCTCTTACAGAAGACTTCAGCCAGGCCCCGGTAGTCTAGCGGGATGTTGTCTGTGTCGACATCGGGGGCCTCGGACTCCCTAGAGCACGTCCCAGCCTCGGCCCGTAGGCAGAGCTCGGTGCAGGTCGGCCCCCATTGTAGAATCCGGCTTTGGGTCCAGGATATGAGCGGGTCATGTTGCAGCAGCCAAGGGTGTCCGAGGATGATGGGTGGTGATGAAATGGTGGTGGAGTGAAACTGGATCTGTTCTCGATGCTGGTTGATGATGAGGGTGATAGGTTGGGTTTGAAAGGAGATGGGGCTGGAGGAGAGAGGCCGACCGTCGACTGATGTAATGGTTACGGGCTGGGATAACGCCTCGATCTTTATCCCCAATTTTTTGGCATAGGAAGAGTCAATGAAGTTACCTGCTGCCCCGGAGTCGACGAACGCGGTACTTCCGACCCGTTTTTGGCCAAACTGGAGATATACTTTAACCGTGAGACGGGAATCATTGGTCATGGTGGTGGAGAGGGACATGGGACCCGGTGAGTTCCTCCCATTTCTCACCGGGGCTGCGCGTTTCCCGGCCGCAGAGGACAGATGGCCCGATAATGTGCAGAGGATCCACAATACGCGCAGAGCCCCTCTCTGAAGCGGCGTTCCCGTTCTGCAGCGGTTAAGGAGGCGCGCCCTAATTGCATGGGTTCCCCGGCTCTTGTGTCAACCACTGCGGGAGGTGGAGTACCGACGGTTCTGGTGGGTGCTGCAGTGAATGAGGCGTGGACTTCTGGAACTGGAGAGCGGGAGAGGAAGGGCGTGGTGTGAGGTAGTGCTGTCATGATGGGTGGCAGGGTACGGGGAGCTGGCTTGGGGCGAACGAGCAGACGTTGGTCGATCCGGAGGGCGAGTTGAATTAAGCCCTCCAAGGTCGCTGGGAGCTCTCGTCCGGTGAGCTCGTCTTTTATCCGTGAAGCCAGTCCCTCGTAGTAGGCCGTCCGGAGTGCGGAGTCTCCCCAGTCGGTCTGTACGGCGAGAGTGCGAAACTCCGCGGTGTAGCGGCTCACGGACGACCCTCCCTGCTTTAGATGGTATAATTTAGAGTCGGTCTCCACCTCAGCAGCCGGATGCTCAAAGGTGAGTTTAAGCTGGCGGGGGAATTCTGTGTAGGAGGAGGCGACGTCTGAGTCTGAACGAAGAACCGCCGTGGGCCACTCAGCTGCCTGCCCGGATAGCAACGAAACGAGAAGAGCAATGCGCAGTCGGTCTGTGGAGTATCTGGTGGAATTAAACCCAAACACAAGATCCAATGCAGTTAGAAAAACGCTGCACTTCCCATCCGTGCCATTCCATTTATCCGGTAAAGATAGAAAAACATCAGAAGGTGGAGAGGGAGTTGGCGGCGCAGCAGCCGCTGCAATGGGCGTGGCCACAGCCGGCTGAGCGGCCGCCCCGCGGAGGATCGCATTCTCCTGTCGCAGCTCCGCCACCTCGCGGCGCAAGGCCGCGACGCCCTGGAGCTCCGTGCGGAGCGATGCGACTTCACCACGCAGCTGATCGATCAGCTTAGCATGCCGGTCAACCACATCGCAGAGGTGAGCAAACTCCGCTGGGTTTACTGCCGGTGGCTCAGTCATTCTGTCACGGACTAACCGGAGATGAAGCAGAAGACTTAGCAGTTAGCCCTGTAGCGTGGATGGAAAACCCAAACGCGGAAGTAGCGCGAGTAGGCAGGATAACCACGCTAGTTATTCTTAGAACTCTCCCGAAGCGAGAGCAAGAGTTTACACAAATAAACCCGCGTTCTAAATACACACACCCAATCAGAAGCGATAACCCAAGAAAGTGAGTACTCACGTTTGGACGAGCGAGGCGTCGGCGATAGCATGGGCATAACTCAATGACTGAGCAATGTGATGCGTCATCTTGTTTCCTTTTATGCTTCCTGAAACCCGACCGTATTACTTCCGGGTCCTAGTGCCGGTCGTGTTATGAGTGTGCATGACAGCAAGTTCAAGAATGTACAAAAAAAGTGAAAATATTAATAAAAGTGAAACTGAATGGTGTCTGTTTAGTGTGTGTGTGTGTGTGTATGTGTGTAACCTGACAAGTGGCTAACAAATCCCTTCAATAAATTCATACGAACCAAATCTGGAAACCAAGTACACTGGAAACTCGTAAGGTTATTTTTTTTAATGTAGCCAGATACTTTAAGCTTGTTTAATTATAAAAAATCTTGTACTAAACTTGTGTTTAGACGGTACTATTGGGCTGCTGATACAATGTACTGGATTGGAACACCTGCAGCCCAGTGGATCACACCCCTGATTACCACTTATGGATAAAACCTACGACTAATTCAGTTGGTAACTCTTCCTTGCAGGCTTTGCTGTTTGCCAAGCTGCATAAACTTAGCACCTTTGTTAACCTAGGGTTTATAACGAGAAACTCTTAACCACACAATTCTCAACCAGATCAAGAAGGAGCTTAACACAGCTGAGACCTCTGTAAAACCTGTACTACTGGAATCACTCTGTCCTGCCAGCATGGTTAGACAAATGCTACCAGGCCTGGAGCAGGAGGTGTTAACTACCATCCAAGAATTTTACATGAATGGAAAATTAGCTTGCTTTGATCAGATCAGGGACAAATTCTAGCTCCCCAATTTACATTTCTTTTACTGTTTACAGGTCAGACATTACATATGAAATGAAGTAAAATTGTTTTAAAACATACTGTACCAATACAACGCTGACTCCAGACAACTGGTCTCAATGTTTGGATCTGTTTTTATCCATCATTGTTAAATTAACTACTGATCATTGAAATGTGATTTAACAAAGTATTATTTAAGGGTTGTGTACAATTATGCATTTATATAAATATGTTTTTTTTTTCCTTGATAAAATGTTTTGTATTGTTGTTCACTTTGAATTTGTTTGTATGATGTTTAGATAGTTTTATATAACATTAATGGTGGAACAAAGTGGAAATCTGACATTATTTATCAAGATAACATTTTTTAACATAACAAAAAAAATGTTGTTGCAGTTCCAACAGGGGTGTGTAAACTTACCTTTGTCTGTATTAACTGGTGGAAGAAAGTTATCACTCGTAACACACTCGGAGGACAGCGCTATCCGCTCCTTCCGCTTGCATGAACTCACAGACGCCCCTGATTGGCTGTAGAGCCGTGATTAATGTGGTAGCACTAAGTATCTCTCATCCCTCCCCTCTGAGAGAGCTCGGCCAATCAGCTCTCTCTAGACCTCCGGCTGCGAGAGGTTACAGCACCACCCGGGAACCGAACTCGCGATCTCCGCATGACAGGGCGAGCGCTTTACCACTGCGATTAAATACTAAATTAAATATAAGAAATAAAAACTTGAAATTGTGGAGAAAAAAAATGTATGGGAATTAATAATCTTACATTTGGTTTTATAATAGGAAATACTAGATCAATATATTTTAAATTTAATAAAAAGGTTTTTTTTAGTTTAGTATTTTAGTTTCTGCTGCATAAGCATACAGTATGTAAGTTCGATTAAAGAAAACTTGGAATATGAACATAAGAGGAATATGTTTAGCTAGAAATAGAAAAACAAACCAGACTAATACCACTTAACAGTAATGTCTGCCTCATATGTTGTCTATCACCGAGATCCACCCTGATGCTGGGGATGTGCACCCGCCCGGGTATAGAAGGAGAGAATGGTGAAAACTTTTGTAACCGTTTTAATAAAATCATAAGCAATGGACTCTTTTTTTCCTCATGCAGTTACACGCAGAGTCCACAAGAGGGCAGACGAGCACCGTGTATAATCTCGTTTCCCTGCAAGATTTGGAACACGGCCAAAAACGGCGGTAAGAATTCTACAGACTCGCTGGACTTTTTAGTTAAGAATTGTAACGAAGCCAGTGGACTCTTCTACAGACAGCAAATCTATTTAAAACTAATATTTGTGTCATTCTCAAAACTTTTGGCCACGACCACACACACACACACACACACACACACACACACACACACACATATACACATCATATATATATATATACACATCATATATAGTCGTAGCCAAAAGTTTTGAGAATGACACAAATATTAGTTTTCACAAAGTTTGCTTCTAAACTGCTTTTAGATCTTTCTTTTAGATCTTTGTCCTGTGTCATGTTCATCCCATACATAAAAAAAATAGTATGGTTCTCCCTGAAATTGACCATACATGAAGAGCCAAGTGTTGAAATAAAATATACAATATGTATATGTGTGACATGCATGATGCATGTTGTTCTCTTAATTAACTGATAATTAATTTCCCCTCTCTGTTAATAGCCTGTTCATCTATTCAAAACCAGTCTCCCAGACCTCGAAGCCATACATCTACCTCCACACCTGACTAGGAGAGAGTAAGAGACTACACGCCTGACTAATTTAACTGTGTTTCATGTATAGCTGCAAAGGTGTCAAACTTAATTAAATACAAGACATCCATACAGTTTTGCTATGTGTGTTTTCATGCTAATAACATGTTTGACTATTATGTGTATGTGATAAGGTTAGCACTGTTGCCTTGCACGTCCAGGGTCCCATCTTGAGTCTGTGTGTATGGAGTTTACATGTTCTCTCCGGTTTCCGCCTACAGTTCAAAGCATGCAGATTAGGCTAATTGGAGTTCCCAAATTGCCTGTATGACAAGTGTGTGTAAGAACCCAATTGTATAACATGACTTTTCCTACTTGTTCTTCATGTAATTAGTCATGATTAAAGATATTGAATCAAGAAAGGTCAAATACAGTACAGATCTGTCCTTCTGATGTGAATATGTGCCAGAAAAGCTGGTCCTAAAAAGTATTAACTAAATTCATCCAGTAAATTTAAAATGTCTAGTAATGATTGAGGAGTGCAATAAAACATTTTAATCAAGGTTGAGTTACTGTAAATGGTGATCATACTGTATATGCTTTATCAAAGTTACAAGGTGAAGGGGCAATTTTGGGGCTGTGTTTCTGCTATAGATTTTGCATATATATATATATATATATATATATATATATATATATATATATATATATATAATTGCAGTGGTATCAATTTAATTATTGTTTATCCAGTCTAAATAGGTTTGTTTTAATATGGGTTATGTGGTGTGCAAAAGCATTACGGTAATAACACCAGCCTGTATACATTCCAGTACAACATTAAAACAAATCTATTTAGACTGGATAAACAATAAGTAAATTGATACCACTGTAATAATATATATATATAGTTTATTGGATGAATATATACACACACCATTGCATGTCTATGCACTTCAGTTTATTCCAGCTTCCACACAGCTCCTTTTCATTTTTGATTGTAAAAGTAAAGGGCTGTAACTAGAATTGATCTAGTAATTGATCTATCGACGTCTCCCGATTTCAAATTGGCTCTGAAGTCCTTGCGGTCTTTTAGTTTGGTTAATTTTTCAAGCGTAGTGACCCCACATTGAGCTGTTAACAATGGGTGTTAAGCAATTTAACAATGTTCTACTGAGACCTAAATGAATGATAATAAAACCGGTAACGACATTACCGTCATAAAAAGAAAAAAAAATTATGCTTCTGAATATTACAAACTGTTATGGAGGTGTTAACAATGTGATTACGATCTTGTTATGCTGTGCTATGTTTTTCTACTCTAGTTTGGTGAAAATAAAGAGGCCAAACACGTTTTTGTCCACTTCACTTTATAACTGAAACCAAGCTGTTCATATCGCCTTTTACAAAGTAAGAGCAGCTTTTTTTCAGTCATAAATTAACAACCACATTTCAGCCATTCGTAGTTAAATAATGATTCAGTGGTGGATACAAATAGCAAAAAAAGTTGTGATGAGTATTATTTTAACAATAAAAAAGCCTGAAGAGTCATTTATAAAAAAAAATAAAACACTTGCAAAAAGGAACTTTGTTCTCTCCAAGTGAAGAAAAATTATATTTGCGTAAATAACACACATTTACAACTGCATTTACAGCCAACAAAACCGCAACAATATGCATATGAAAAATGAAAACATAGTACAATAACAAAAGAATACTAATCATGAACACAGAATAATCACATGACTCAACAAACCTGCATTATTCAACAATTCGGTTGGACAAGATTTGTTTAGACAAGCAGCCACTACAACACGGCTGATGTTTCATATATTTTATAACAGAACTGTCAGATTTGATGATTTGTGCAATCCACTTGTCTGTGTTCACTCAGTCTGTGATTCACTGTGCACGATGAACACACACTTCTCACGTCTCTCAGTCTGTTTAATCTGTTATAACTAAATGAATGATGTGTTTATAAGCAGGTTCTCTATCACCAACATGGAAATGCAGGAACACCGGAGTCTTCATCACACAAAGATGTTCATCACAGCCTGAACCTAAAAGAAAAATTACTTACTGTAACTTACTTAATCTCACTTACTTAATGATTATTCTTTTATTTTTTCAACAATAATATAAAAAGTTCATCACTCACCTCAGTGTCTGTAGTTTGTAATGTTCATCATCCTTAAGAGCACAGAGCAGCTTCTCTCCTGAGTCTCCCAGTTCATTATTCATTAACAAATCCAGTTCTCTCAGGTGTGAGGGGTTTGATCTCAGAGCTGAAGTCAGAGCAGCACAGCCTTCATCTGAGACACCACAAGACCACAACCTGTAGAGAGACACAATGACACACTCTTCATCAGCAGATGGACAGGATAAGGAGTGTAGGAGATGAATGAATAATATTCATGTCTTGTTTAAATCAATTGCTTGCTGATCATTTATAGTTAAATAGACATTCCTGTATTATAAATCTAATGGAGAGTTTTAAAAAATGTCTATAAATTGGATCCATCAGGTTGTACAGGATTAAAAGTGAAATTCACAGTCAATAAAAATTTTACAGAAAGACTGACATAAAGACAAAGAGATTTTAAAAAGAATCATCCAAAAAAGTGTAAAAGTGTGTGCTTTTTCCCGTGTAAGTGTATGATATTTTCCATATATGTGTATGTTTTTTCCCTTATAAGTGTGTTTTTTCCCCTTAAATGTATTATTTTCCCTTAAAAATGTTTGCTTTTTTCCAATGGAAGTGTATAATTTTTCCCGTTTGTGCACAGCTACTTTTTCCCGTGTGAGAACTCTCTTTCTCCTCTTTCTCTCTTTCTCCTGCAAGCTAAAAGCTAATGCACAAAGGACTATGGGACTGAGGTCAAAACGCAACTGAGCAAAGAACCGTGCCGGATATCAGGTCTAGGACTTATCATGGTGGACTATACAGTGAATTATAGCGTGATAACCTTATAATTCTCACTAAATTTGCAACTGGAAACACTTACCAGGTAATGTTTAATATATAAAATTAATCGGATGTTACTGTTTTAGGCACCAATGATAACTTTGTAGCAGTGCTAATGCTGTTGGAGTGTTTGCCGCTAGCGCTTAGCATAGGGAAACTAGCTTGTTCATTAATGTATATTCATATAATAGTATATTTGTACACATGTAAACAATTAGCTCCATTGTTTGTGTAAAATGCCTGTCCAAATATGGATCTATAAGCAAGTTAATATCATTATGCTAAGCGCTAGCTTACTGAAAGAGCTAAGATAGCAGACTATTAACTGTTGCCTCCCAACTAGTGCTAATTATCCTTGAGCTAATTCTTACCTGCTCCTGTTATGGGTAATTTTACAGATTGTTAATGAATTGTTGTAAGCAATTTATTGGAGCTCATCAGTGTTACTGTAGTGACATAATGTATACTGCTGTGTAATGTAGTGGTATTATCATAGCTAGAGATCTTCTGAATAGTTAGCTATGTGCTTACACAATGTATGTAACAGTGAAGAAAAGGGCTTTTGTTCGGGTCCTATCTATTCTATTATAAAGTCATTAACTATGTATTTATACTACTTATAATATGTATGCTTGTCTGTTTTCCTTCTCACAGTGAACTGTATGTAAATCAACTGTCTGTGTAGCAGCTGATTTCTACACCAGCTTTCCATCCTGAGCAGAAGGTGAGCGCTCAGAAGTATTCTGGTAAAAATACTTCATGATGTTACTATGCAGTTTGACACATACAATTTTATACATTTTATAGAATGCAAGCTGTTATTAATACTGTGTACAATTATTGGGTTTTGCCATTAAGTTCTGCTGCACAATTTGGCCCTGTCTAGCCCATTCGTTAACACACACATCATGTCCATGAAGAGACAGACATGTGTGTGCCTGTTCCCTTATTAACATGTGGTCAGTGGTGTTCCTGAAAAAAGGGGTGAATGTAAGGTAGGAGCATGTAAGAATTAGCTCAGGGATAATTAGCACTAGTTGATAGGCAACAGTTAATAGTCTGCTATCTTACCTCTTTCAGTAAGCTAGCGCTTAGCATAATGATATTAACTTGCTTATAGATCCATATTTGGACAGGCATTTTACAGGAACAATGGAGCTAATTTTTTACATCACGTATATGTGTCCAAATATACTACTATATTAATATACATTAATGAAGAAGCTAGTTTCCCTATACTAAGCGCTAGCGGTTAGCATTGTGTTATTAGCTTGCTTATAACTCCATATGTGGATGTATATTACAGAGATGCCATGGAGCTGATGGTTTACATCAGTGTATAATGGTCTAAGTGAGACTGCTATTCTTTTTTTATCACTGCTATTTACACTCGGCAAACACTCCAATAGCATTAGCACTGCTACAAAGTTATCATTAGTGCCTAAAACAGTAACATCCGATTAATTTTATATATTAAACATTACCTGGTAAGTGTTTCCAGTTGCAAATTTAGTGAGAATTATAAGGTTATCACACTATGATTCACTGTATATTCCACCATGATAAGTCCTGGAGCTCATATCCGACACGGTTCTTTGCTCAGTTGCGTTTTGACCTCAGTCCCATAGTCCTTTACGAATTAGCTTTAGCTTTTAGCTTGCAAAATACAGGAGAAAGAGTTCTCACACGGGAAAAAGTAGCTGCGCCCACAAACAGGATAATGATACACTTACACTGGAAAAACAATAGGCTTACACAGGAAAAACAATAGGCTTACATGGGAAAAAGTACACATTTTTAAGGGAAAAATAATACATT
The DNA here is from genome assembly GCA_013621035.1 of Clarias magur. Lineage (NCBI taxonomy): Eukaryota > Metazoa > Chordata > Actinopteri > Siluriformes > Clariidae > Clarias > Clarias magur. The sequence continues at coordinate 132,454 of QNUK01000484.1, read as the reverse complement.
TACAAGGGAAAAAACACACTTATAAGAGAAAAAAAATATACGGAAAATATCATACACTTACACGGGAAAAAGCACACATATCTAAGGGAAAAAGCATTTTTTTACAAGGGGAAAAAAACACATATACTGGAAAGATGATTTAACCTTCTGGGCCACCGTAAAAAGTGAATCTGATTACATATTCTTCTTAATTTAATAAATACGGTGCGATTAACAGTCATCAGTTTTGCACATTATTTTGTCCTTTGCTCAGAAGCAGGTGTAAATTAACACAGTATTGTTGGAGTGGTTGCCAGGTCCCCGGTTTTCTGATGTGTCTCTCTATGACTTACAGTGCATGTTAATCACTTTTACTCTTTTGATATAACATAATGAACACGGTATTATAAAAACAATAAACAGAATAAACGTATCTTCAGACATCATGTTTGTGTCTGCGTGCGTTGTCTCTCCTGGTGGTTCAAGCTCTGCTGGTAAGTGTATTGAGCATCATTGTCGCAAAGCAGCTTTAAAGGAGCAAAAGAAAATTATGGAAATGTATGAAATGTGAGGAAAAAAATGTGTATCAATCAAAATGATCAGGTTGTAATAAACATGATTAAGCAAATTGCACGCATGCAGCACAATCCCACGTTATATTCAGGATCTTTCCTTTTAATTTTCCTTTCTCTCCTTTATTTGTATCAATACTGTTTTTCCTTTGACTGCACTTTCTCCATTAATTATTATTATTATTACTTTTACTTTCGTTCCTCAGCAAATGTAACTTTATGTTTGACTGCACTGTTAAATGCATGTCTGTATTTTTAAATTGTTTATTTCTGTTATTATTTTGTCACTTAATTCTGAATTTTGGCAGAACGAATGTGTGCAGGAGATGTCATAAATTACACATAACATTGCATGTGTTTTTTAGAATTCTATGTTAATCAAGATTAAACTCAGTGCAGATATTGTAATTTTCTCCTGAGCCTTGCAGGGTAAAGTGTGTGGTGCATGTTAAAGCAAAAAAAAAAAAAAACATTGACCTTATTTACAAAATCACAGTCTAAGATTCTCTGAAAGGTTGGCAGCTATACCACATATATTTCAGGAATAAAAATTACATGGTAATTTTGTCATCAGACTTTATTATGAAAATAACAGAAATTATTAAACCACAGACATTTTACATTAAACATCTCTATGTTCATTGGACATGTAATATTTATTTAATCAGAACTGATTTCCTTAAAATATCGCTTTGTAAATTATGTCATTATGTCCATCTACATTTAATATGAGGATGTTTGGCTGCTGAATGTCGCTGAACAGGTAAGGAGGCAATAAAAATCAATAATGACTTGATAACGGCGCTTAATAATTGATACCAAAGCGTTTCCGAGGCGTTAGTGTCAGGAGGGGGGCAGCCGAAATTTTTGACCATGCTCCAACTACCCTCCCGATACTAATGACTAATTTGCAAATGATAATAATAATGAGTAAATTAGGCTCATTGGAATGGGGACCAAAAACTTAATTCGAACACACTTCTTTTTAAACCTAACAATGTGCTTCCCTTTGTCTATCTGTCTCCGGGTCTCCATATGACTCACCTGTTAATGATTTTTTTTCTTCCGAGGTATGGGATATAAGACGTGACACAGGGCACCCGGGCAAGAGCTTAAATATACAGTGGACTCTTGTCATATGAATGCCCTGGTTATGAATTTGACTTATGAAGCAAAATTTTGTCTGGATTTTGCTTCGACATGCAAAGCAGTTTCTTTCAGTAAATTTCTTTGCAAATTCCTGATAGCCGGTCCAAACTTGTTTGTATGCGTGAAGAAAAAGGTTTTTTTTGCAAGATTTAGTGCCAATCAAAATGGTGGAAATTCAGTGTAAATGAAAAAAGTTTTTATTTTTAATACTGTGTTCTGCACTGTGTTCTTATTGCCACGAACTTCTCATAGATTTAATGGTACTATTTCCATATAGCAAGAATAAAATCACTATAAAAATTAAAGGTTAAGTGAGGTTTAATGCTTATTTAATGTTTATTTTGTATTTAACTCTAACTTTTGTAATTAATATGTCTTTTCTAAATGTTTTGATTGTTTTCATATGTAAAAACATATGCACTGTACTTCACATCATGCATTTGTGTGTGTGTGTGTGTGTGTGTGTGTGTGTGTGTGTGTGTGTGTGTGTGTGTGTGTGTGCGCGCGCCTCTCTCCTTGCTTGGGGTCATCTGGTATTGTATCGAGTTGGAACAGACACAAAAGTAATAATTCTTTTTCTTTTAACTTGTATTAAACTTGAAAAATTGGAGGATCGTTTTAAACCTTACATAACATCATGCCACACGTCATTTAAACATTTCACTGCATATCATACTGTTTATGGTGACAAGTGCGATTTGAATTTGATTCACGTGTCGGTGGCATTGTTGGTGGATGAGGCGTTCTCTGTGTGTTAGAATTGTTCAGTAGCTCGATTTTGGTAAACAACGTTGCTATGTCAGGACAAAACTGCTGCATCAGAAACACTGCCATAGCAGGTCACATGACCATTTAAACAATCCTTTCACTACATATTCCACATGTTTACATTTCTGTTTGGTTTAATAGCCAACAGCCCAGTTCAAAAGGGATGTCACCTTATCTTAGCAAGTACGACTGTACGCTCACAGATCATTGGTATGTGAATCAATAGATCTTGCACCTAGACACTGCAGAATTGTTCATGAACTTTCAGTGACTTATAGTTTTTAAATGCTTGTAAAGCGTAAGCACCCATTCAAAAAAAAAAAAAAGAGGAGTCTTTCAAGTAAGACATGTTACCTGCCCTCTGAACGTGTCTAAAAAAGAATTGGCTAGGGCACATCTATGCTTCTTAATAAAGGTTCTATGAAGGTTTGGTGAAATTGATAAATGGTATAGGAGGAGTTGCAGTGTAATGATGCTGGTGATAGAGGATGGATAGTGAACTATATGTGTCGCCTATGCTTCTTAGTCAGGCCACACAACCAGGTAATTAAAATGTCAGGATGTGTGAGAAGGGGTTGTGTGTCTGGGTCTTTCATCCACTCTTCAACTACCAGGTCATATGAATCAACGTATTTGATCTCTACATGTTCCTCAAGATATCACTGCTTGGCACTGGCATTTAACTTCTTTCAGTAAGGTCAATTTTCTTTAGTTTTACTCTTCTTCTTCTTGAAAGAAAACCCCTGTCACAAATCTATGAACAATAACAAGATGCTCTCAACTCTGTCAGTCTCAGCACATCTGGGTCAGAAATGCCCATGACAACCGGTCAGCATTAAAACCAAAGCTGGCAGTGCCTTTCGAAAAGGCAATGCGGTATAAAAACAATGTTAAAATATAGTTGCAAGCAACGATGACGGGCCCAAGCACCCTGTGCCATTCCCACCCCAGGGGGTCCCAAATATTTGTTGAGTGCATTAGTGTGTGTGTGTGTGTGTGTGTGTGTGTGTGTGTGTGTGTGTGTGTGAGAGAGAGAGAGAGAGAGAGAGAACATAGTTGTGTTCATAGGTTTAATCAGCTATCTATAAGATGCACTAACGGTTAAAGTGCCACAGGTGTGTGCTCCTCCATTCGTCAGGTTTGCCTGAGCCGGCTTTAACACAAACACATTTGCGCGCCAGCAGGTTGAAAGAATCCAGCATAATTAATGGCTTTTGTAATTTAATCATGCATAATGCTTCCCCATCATAAATCTGACAGGGCATTAATCACTTATCACAACTGTGAATAGATGCGGTAGCAGAGACAGATTAAATCCCTATAAACACTCACACTTCAAAACAATTCTAAAACAACTAAAAAGCACATCACTGAGTCTTAGGCAACCATTTACTCTATATAAATAGATTATTTATTATACAGTAGAACCTCGGATTGGGAGTAACCCGGTTTGAGAGTTTCTTAATACATTTTTACTTGAAAAACAAGCAAATCTTGTGTTTTACGCACACAGGCATGGTCACAGTGTTATAGTAAACAGTACACGCATGCACAGATGTTGATTATACCAGTGAGAAACGAGCACTAAGACCCAGCAGTGTAGACGATTACCCACAATTCCGCAGAGCAAGAGAGAGAAAAACCATGGGCTCAGTTGTGATCACATGACGCTCGGCATCAAAACAAGAAGCGCATGCTTGATACATGATACTCGGTACTCGTAAACCAAGACTTGCTCAAAATTTATTAAAAATCCTTGCTCGTCTTGCGGAATGCTCGCAAACCGCATTCCACTGTATTAGCTTTCACTGTTATGCTGACGACACACAGTTATACATCTCAGCAAAACCAGATGAGAAAAAAAAAGATGCTAAAGTAGAGCAATGTGTAATGGATATAAGAGACTGGATGCTAATTAACTTCCTTCGGCTTAATCCTGATAAGACAGAAGTTCTAGTCATAGGACCGCATGCAGCTAGAAGCAAGATTTTAGATCACAGTGTAACTATAGATGGTCTTTCTGTTCTATCTAGTGCAACAGTAAAATACCTCGGTTTGATTTTAGATTCTAGTCTCTCATTTGAAGCTCTTGTAGACAATATCACCAGGATAGCATTCTTTCACCTTAGAAATATTGCCAAGTTAAGGAATATATTGTCTCTAAATGATGCAGAAAATCTAGTTCATGCTTTTATCACCTCTAGGTTGGTCTTTTGTAATGCCTTACTGTCTGGTTTTTCAACTAGGTTCATAAATGAGCTTCAGTTAGTTCATAATGCAGCAGCGAGAGTCCTCACTAGAACCAGAATATACGAGCATCACCCCTATCTTATCTTCGCTTCATTGGCTCCCTGTGAAATTTTTCCCTTGATTTTAAAATACTACTTTTGACAGATCTGGCCATTAAGAATGTGTGCTTTTCCCGCAATTTCACTTTCGTATTCTTGGTTGTATTCGTCTTTTTGCACACATACGCTCGGGCATCTTTAAATTTGAACAGGAAATAATAATGGGCTGTTAGGCACATTGACTGATTGAGACTGACCGGCAGACTACTGAAGAGAGATGATTTAGCATCAGTGCTCACCACCACATACATAGTAAACAGATAAATGTTACTTTCAGTTGTTTTTATGAATAAATGTGCAAAAATCTTCTCAAAAATACTAAATGATTTTCAGTCTCTTGTGGCAGTGCTACATTTAACTTGATACTACACATATTAGCGCACAGGGCATTGCTCAAGATTTTGTAAATCATGATTAATGTTTTCTAAGCCATTTATAATTGAATCTGACTTTGCACGGCGCACCTCTAACTGGTTCATGGTCCCCCCCTGTGCCCCCCCTCCCCCACTTACAAAATCCTAGAATCGCCCCTAATAATTAGGAGAAAAATGTAAATTTAGGATGTCTTGAAACATACTGTAATGCAGTAACTCTTATTTTATTTCTGTTTAGGTTTCACTGTTTTCCATATACATAAAATGTATGGACAACAATGTTCTGGAAGCGTTATTAAATATAAAATTAAAATGTTGGATTTGAATTAAAATGCCACAAATCTATACCCATGACCATATGTACTGTATATATAAACTCTTGCTACGGTACTTTTACTACGCTTAAGTACCATTTAATGTCACGGACTGGTATGACCGGTAGTTCGGGCGGATGTTATTGCCGTGGGCAGAGAAGGCAAGCATAGGTGCAGAGGGGTAGTTTTTAATTAACAAAAGGGAACGAACCAAAGGGCTCTCGATCACACACACCAACAGTCTCTGGAGACATATATAGGCTCTTCTTAACATAAACTGACTAGGTAAGCATTTTGGACCATACGAGCATTTCAGACCATACAAGCATTTCAGGCCCTGTGGGACTGACATGAGAGCTTGGGACTGACACGAGAGCTTGGGACTGGAGACTAGAGACTGAACGGGACAGGGAGACTAGAGACTGGACGGAACAGGGAGACTAAAGATGGGGCGGGACAGGAAGACTAGAGACAGGGCGGGACAGGAAGACTAGAGACTGGACGGGACAGGAAGACTAGAGACTGGACGGGACAGGAAGACTAGAGACAGGGCGGGACAGGAATACGAGAGACGGGGCGGGACAGGAATACGAGAGACGGGGCGGGAGTGGAGTCCTAAAGCCTGGGGGGAACATACTAGAGGCTAGGGACCTGCCCTAGAGGCTAGGGGACCACGCTAGAGGCTAGGGGCCAGCGCTAGAGGCTAGGGGAGCGCACTGGCAGCATAGGGGAGCACACTGGAAGCATAAGGGAGCATACAGGAAGCTAAGGGGAACACACTGGAGACACACCACACAGTACACACACACACAAATACACAAAATTAAACAAAAAGACACACTTACACAATACTCAAATCACAAACCACAATAGAGCCCAGATAAAGTAACATAAGTAAAATAGAACATAACCAAACGAAAACAGAACCAAACCAAAATACATGCCCTTTTCCAAGAACAACCAGCTATTTATAACTATCCTAATCATGAGCTACCTTGGTTCAGATGAGCACCCGCATCAACTGACCAAGGTGCCTTCTGGGAAACTGAGTTGACTAACAAAAACTACAAAACAAAAACAAACATGTGCACACAGCGACCTCTGGTGGTAGTCCCTTACATTTAAAGATATTTATTAACTTATCTTTTATTTGCTTACTCACTTAGAGAGATAATGTTTGATTTCAAATGCAGATCGGCCTGTATATCAACTTGATAACTAGCATATGCTTTAGTAAAGGGCTCTAAAACAGCGGCAATATGAATGACAATGGAATATTACAGAACGTGCAAGTTGACGCCATGCACCGATCACTAACCATTAAAATGTTGAATTTGAATTAAAATGCCACATATATTTTTTTATTTAAAATTTTTTATTCAAATCCATCATTTTAACACATTGGAAATATATACATATATATACTTTGGTTTACGGGTGTTTTGATATATGAACAGGTTCTTGGAATGAATTACCCTCGCAATCCAAGGTTCTACTGTATATATTTAGTACAGGGTGGTGTACTCTGTAACTGTCCCCCTGGATTAACTCTTTTTATTTAGAATAACTCCTACTACTTAATACAACAATATTTCCAACTCGATTAATGATGTAACAATCTCTAAAAGATTGGTTTTGGTGTCCTGTCAGCATCTACATTATGATATGTACAGAGCCATTCATTTTAAATCTACTATCAGCACATTTTTAAGGAAAGAAATCTTAAGACAAAAAAATATTTTGACACTAAAAAGAGGCTTCATTGAAGATAGTACAGTAGACATGGTGTTTTAGTATTTAGTTTGCCATCCTGTTTATCTAGATGAATTTACCTTCAACTGTGACTTCAGCAGTGACATTAACAGTGAGGATACGTTACCTGTGTAGAGGTGAGGAGTCTTCAGCTTTAAAATTAATATGACAACCCATAGACACATCACTCTTCATGGAGATACAGCTGGGTGCTGCTGATTCTGATCTCTTTACCTGGAGTTTACTGCACAACATTGTTTGAACTTGTTCATTTATTGAGAAATATGTTTTACTTGCATTGAACAGAATACATTTTATGGTGACTGTTATTTTGTCAATAATAGTGAAACACTTTACTATTTGCACTTTTAGATTACGTATTTCATATGTGCTCACTTAGTAATTTTGATGACTGAAATGCTTTTATATGGTAGGTTACCTTTTTGTAGAGGTTGGGGACACAGTGTCCAAATCAGGAGTATCCATCTATGAAAAATGTCATCTACAAACTACCAGTTGAGATCTGATCTTGGCAGATTACAATCCTGGAAAACACAAAAACAAATGTGTAGTTAAACTTTCACACAATAATTGTAACATTTTTGACCTAAAAAACAATGGTCATCCTTTGGTTTAAAAAAGAAATATGTTTTACAGAAATAAGCAATCAGACTGGACACCAAGAAATAAAAAAATGGAGAAGTAATTAAAAAAATATCCTTATATTGTAAGATCTTCCAACACTTGGCTAAACTCTACTAAACTCTGACAAAAACTCAATGAATCAAGGCCTGCTCTGGGATGGACACTCAGTGGGGGTTATGAAGGCTGGCAATAAGAAAGGTCGGCCCTAGGAGAAAAAGTATTTTTCCCTAAACCTAATAATAGGCTGTGCCACCGTAGCATGCTTCACTTTGTCAAACAGGTACTATTTACATGATTTATTTATTTATTTTTTATTTAACAGGTTTGTGGGTGTGGCATGTGAAATTTAGCTCAGCTTTCCAAAAATCACAGTTCATTCATAATTTAGCAATGGCACAATAATTATTCATATAGAGCAGGACGATTTGGAGAGATTTTTCTCTTAATCAATGAAATCATCATTAAAATCATCATTATACTTTCATGCTACTTTGGGTTATCTTTACATTTTATTTGATAATCTCAATCATTTGTCACACAGTGTGACAAATATGCAAAAAAAAAATTTACATTTAGAATAAAATAGTCTTAAAATAGTAAAATACATCTGTTCATTTCCTAATGTCAAACAAGAAGCTTTTTTCAATTTATATATATTTTTTAAGTTATGTTAAAACAGTTGCCAATTAAACATTTCTAATATACTGTTACATGGTGCAGTATGGAGATCCGCACCACAAGATGTTATAATATACACACGTGGACAAAATTGTTGGTACCCTTCGGTCAATGAAAGAAAAACTCACAATGGTCACAGAAATAACTTTAATCTGACAAAAGTAATAATTAAAAAAAATTCTATGAATGTTAACCAATGAAAGTCAGACATTGCTTTTCAACCATGCTTCATGAGAATTATTTTAAAAAATAAACTTAAAAAAAATAAAATTAAAATTAAATGAATTTAATTAGATACAGTAAAGTCAATCATCAGCTGCTATAATGGAATTTCTGTATCTGGAATAAAAGAGAAGGTTGTTTAATAGCATCACACATTGTCACAATTTGTTATACAGCCTGCTTCCTTCGAATGCATTTTTCATGTTGAGGAAATTAAAATTAAATGTTGCTGTTGCAGTTTTATCTGTAAAAACAATATAGCTACGTTACAGTTATACAACATAACTGTTGTATAACCGGGGGACATGATTTTTATTTTTTTTTTGTTACATAGAATTTGTACAAACATTTGTCATGTCAGTTGTGTCAGGGTGAATACTGGAAAAAGTCAGTAAGTCAGTTCTTTGTCTGAGTCAGGAGTATGATGTTGCTTTTTCATGAGCACATTTGGTGTGATATACCATATATTGTGGAGTTAGGGATCTAAGTTTCCTAGTGATTCTTCCCTGTTTCCAATCACATACATTAAATAATAACTCCTCTTCATCTTCATCCTCTCTACTGTATAAAGTCCTGTGTTTAGTTTTAACGTTTTCTCACTCCTTATCTGTCCTGGTGTTTTAATGCTCCTGCCTATCTTCTCTTCACTTATTTGTATGCCTCTTCTACTGTTCACTCCTTTCAATATTGCTTTTCCATCTTCTGTAAATCTGCCTTTACATCTTTATAACAGTCTAAATGTGTGCTTTCCTCTCTATCCATTCTCATAAGCTGCCTATTCTTCAGTTTATCTCATCTCTTTCTTGTCATCTTTTAATTTCTCTCTCACACACTTTTTTATCTCTAATTTCTCTTTCCTCACACAATCCCACATAAAATGTACCTTTCTTTGGCCATGTTGTCAGTAAACTCTTAGAGAGAGTTTTAATTTTATTTTCCATGAAGGTTTCATTAATTTCTGAAGAAGTTCCCACTCTGACAGCTTCCAGTTTGCCAACCAGCTCCATCCTGATAGCAGACGACTCCGATCCATGGTGGGGGGCGGGGTATTTTAACAAAATATAAGCTTAATTAAATGAACTTTCAGCCATAAAAACAAAACACATGTATTTAAACATGCAATTGTCAACTATAATTTGATTCTTTCCATGGCTTTCATATGGGAGGATTTTTTATACAAAAATTTACATAAACATTAGTAATGACATTTTTTATTTTAATAGTACTGTATTGGCCTCTCTGTCTCCCTCACACACACACACACACACACACACACACACACACACACACACACACACACACAAGTAATCAAATCACTATTATGGCATTTAAAAATGACCCTTTTGTACTCAAGCATGTAGGTGTAACCACAAAATCTAATTAAAACACAAAACCTCTTCTTTAAAATGAGAACAAACTTTCACAAATTGGGTAAAGAACACATCTTTTATAATTATTAAAGCTGTCAGTCATTTTGAAAACTTCCATATTAAACTGAATGTTTTGTTTCCATCGCGTCTCTGCTGAGAGGATTTGTGTGTATGTACCTTCAGTTATCTTCTTTTTGTAATATTTCAAAAGCTGTACTTGAACTATTCTTTGGCGAAAATGTGAACAGCCCAAAAAATGACGCAAACTTACGTGAGCTTGTGAGCAGCGTGTTACAATATTGAATTCTGATTGGCTAATCACTGTTATTTATAGTTCATAGATGATCAAAAATAAAGAGTTTTAATATTTAATTTCATGACACATATTACATAATACACAGCATTATTAATCTAAAGGGGATGATAAGGGGGATGGTGGTTTTACAGAGGGGATGGTTTTTGTCATGTTTTTCAACAGGGGGCGGGGGTGTCATCCCGCCACATCCACCCTCAACTCAATCCCTGTCAAAAGGTCTTAAATATTCATGAAAAGTCGTGGATTATTCAGTGAAACAGAGGCTCTGCTGAAAAAAGTTAGGCACATCAGTCACTTTAACCCAAATAAAAGGTCTTATAATATACTGTAGTTGTAACATAACAGATATACAAACCGAACAAACAGTGCTCGCTTAATACTAAACCTAAATCGAACGTGCGGATTAATAAACCGAGATGCGTGTTTCTTTGTGAAATTGTCTGGGGATTGTCTGGAGCTCAAATCTCCGAAAATGTTGGGACATTTTTTTAAAGTAGATGCTATCTTTAATAACCAATTGAATAGACTATATAACAGTTTATTCTTTGTACAAATAAAATTGTCAGCTAGTGACAATTATTACCATTTTTATGACTGCAGCGAATGAAAATGTCACGTGGCGCCACCTGGCGGTCATTTCCTGAATGACTTTGAACTATGACTGATTTATTTTGCCTGCTATCGCTTTGCCGTGGTAGTGAGCACGGCGGTAATAGGCATTCCCTTCGACTACCTACTGTACAACAGTGTCTGGAGTTTGTAATGTTCATCATCCTTAAGAGCAGAGAGCAGTTTCTTTCCTGAGTCTCCTATTTTATTATTATATAGACTCAGTTCTCTCAGATGTGAGGGGTTTGATCTCAAAGCTGAAGTCAGAGCAGCACAGCCTTCATCTGAGACACCACAATCACGCAACCTGTAGAGCGACACAATGACACACACTTCATCACCAGATTTTAATATTCATTTAAGACTTACTTTAAAGCTGATGTATTTGTAAATTATATAATTATTCTGAATTACATTATGTTTTTGTTCTAATTAACAAAGTAATTAAAAATTATCATACTGAGTCTTATATTTTGTCTCTCTCAGCAGATGTGTTAATATTTATAGTATATTGCAGCACAATCCATAAAAGTCTGAAACATGGTGAAAAACGATAATGATGAATTAAAAGATATGATGTATAAATATTTAAATTTAAAAACAATTAATATTCTCTGTGTCACTCTCAGCACATCTGTTTCTCTGTGTCACTCTGAGCACATCACCATGACAACCAAACAGCATTAAAACCAAAAATGGTGGTGCCTTCCCAGTATAAGTAACTCCACATTCTCTATAAGAAACATACAGTAGTGATGATGCACTGTGATCTCCTCTCATACACCTATACACACCTATTGATCCTGTTCTCACCTTCAGCTCTGTGTTACTGTTTGAGTCTATTTGAGTCAGTGAGTTTATTTATATATATTTTTTATTCATGACAAAATGTGAAATAATACACGACTATTTAAGATTCCAGTGAAAAAAAATAAATACTGCATGCAGATCATGCAGATCTGGCAATCCTGTTTATAGCAGCTAGATGGAGACGAATGTTCACTGACAAATTAAACATTATTTCAGCTTTAAGACCAATAAAATGTATCTCATTTGCATTTCCCTGCTGCTTTTAAACCCTACAGCTCACACACAGTGCATTTAGTTTGTGTCCCAGGTGCAGTTTGTGTGATTACTTACAGTGTTTTAGTAAATTTCACAGTAATTTCATAACCCGCCTTGTGCCCTAAGTCTCCTGGAATAGACTCCAGGCCCCCTGTGACCCTGTATACAGGATAAAGCATTATAGATGGTGTTTTTAAAGATTCTGTACTTTTTTCCCCCTTGTGTTTAAAAGTGAACAGTCAAAGCTCTCAGAAGTGTTTCTATTGGTAATAATAATAAAAAAAGACACTTCAGATGAGCAATAAACATCACTCTGTAAATCAACACAAGGATCCTGTTTGACTCATTGTTGTTGAAATGTACAAAAATGTACGATATGGTTGTAAAAATGCACCATAGCATGATATTTCATGATTCAAAAATGTGACAATGCGCACCATAAAATTTGAACATCTACCACAATAACAAGATTATGATTATTATTATTTTTAAAATTGTAGAAAATCTGCAGATTTTTTTTTTTTAAAGGAGGAGGTTCTTTGAAAGTTCACAATGTCTCCTGTGTTCACTTGCAATTGAGGTAGCAGGAACAGTGAGATCTGCAGGTGTGTGCGCCCTCTAGCGTTAACCAAAACACATTACATATGCAAGTTCTAGAAGTTACAGTTTAATTGACTTGTTATTGACAATATTTTGTACATTTGTGGATATTTTTTATTAAGGCAACGGTGTTTACCATTGACCCACTATGTCCCCTAAAATAAATTCAATCAATTAAAATAATTCATTAGTAAATTCAGATGAATTTAATTAATAAATTTAATTTATGATTCATTATTAATCCATTAAGCACCACTGAAGATTTAGACTTAACGTTAGTTAAAGCTTTAAAACAAACGTAGAAGACAGAGAGAAGTGTCCGAGATGGGCCTGGCCATGGAGTCCACCTGAGTCAGTCTGTACACACTGCCTTCATCATCTGCTCTCACACACATCAGCTCATTTACTGTGTGTGTTTCTCACACACTCCACACACAGCTCTGATCTGAAAGGCTATACACTGTAGTGCAGAGAGGTACACACTGAAAACACTCTCTCAGGGAAGTGCTTCTCATAACTCAGGGGGAAAAGCGCACACACACTCACAAAGATATATTATCTGAAATAAGCAAACACATCAAAAACACTTCTGAACGGTGGACAAAGTATTAACATTATTGTCTCGATTGTCTCGTGACAAATGGGCGTTTTTTTCTACAACAGAACAGGTGCGCGCATCGGGACTGCAGACACACCAGCGCCCTCTTGTGGATGAAACAGGTCCGACATTGCGTGACTGTAAAATTTAGTACTTGATCAAAATTCATTAATATCTGAAAATGTGCAGAAGATACGAAAACTTCTTATTTAGAGTTACAATGGGAAATATTAAACAGGCAAAAATGTTTGGAGATTAATAAGAATTTAATTATTATTTTCCTCACTGTGTCTGAACTATCCTGGTTTAACTACAGAGAAAAAGTAAATAAAGATATAAAAAAAAACACCCATAACGTTATAATCAAATGCACCATTTTTTTGCCTATTAATACATTAATGCTTTGATTACTTTACAATTAATAACTTGCCTGTGTGTAGAAGAAGAAAATGATGAAAACTTTTGTAGGTGGGGCTGTGAGCCCATGACACTCTGACTAAACTAACATGTATGTTGAAAAAATATATAAATACAAAGACACTAATATTTAAATCTCTTACAATTGCAGACAAATCCGTTTTATTAAGATTGTAAGCAACACCATTTTCCCCCCTCATGCAGTTACACGTAGAGTCCACAAGAGGGCAGACAAGCAGCGTGTATAATCACGTTTCCAAGCAAGATTTGGAACACGTCCAAAATGGCGGCAAGAATTCCACAGACTCTCTGGACTTTTTAGTTAAAATACAAGTTTGCGAATTGTAACAAAGCCAGTGGACTCATCTACAGACAGCAGGAAGGACAAATGTATTTAATACTCACTGTACCGAACTGTGAACTTTTATTTTGCACAGTGATACACTAGCTAGTGCAGTCAAGTCATAATTAACATATAATAAACATCTTCACAAATCTTAACCTATAATTTTGGATCAAATGTGCAGTCCTGTAGCATCCAGCTGTGTAGTGATGTTCAATATTTAACTGTTCTATATTTTCACTGTTTGTGTGGAAGTTCTGCACATAGTGAATTATCTGTTACCTGTTTTCACTCCACATGTCATTCTGATACACTGGCTTCCCACAGATTGCTCAGATATTTAGATCTTCCTAGTTCCTGTGTGTCATGGGTCTAGCTGGTTGTAGTTGCTAGACCGGCTGATGTTGTTGCCGTGGGCATAAAGGTAGGCATGAAGGCAGAGGGGTGTGCAAACAGAGAGTCTTTATTTAAACAAACACAACTCAAAAACAGAACAAAGGAACTAAAACAACAAACTCAAACTAAAACTAGGGCTCAGGAAAAACACAGGAACAGGAGCTGACACAGGGAACCAGGAGCTGACACAGGGAATCGACAGAGAACTAGGGATGAGGAAACATGGAGCCGGAGCTAACTAAAGACACAGAGGGTAGCTACAGAGTAGCTACATGTTGTACTGGGGACACTGGAGGCTGACCTAACCGGGTTAGTGGCTAATGGTGTTAGTACTGACCTAGGGGACCGGAAGACAAAAGGCAGGGCACACATGAGGCTATACCAAACTAGTGGCTAACCTACTAGTGACCAGAACCACTAGCAGTCAATCCCACTAGAGGTTAGCCTACTGGAGACTAACCCTACTAGGGGCTAACCCTACTAGCCATTAAGGCCTACTAGCAGCTAACCCTGCTAATGGCTAAGCCCTCATGTGGCTACACATACTAGGGAAAGCTTTAAACACAGAAGAAGACTGACACTGGGAAGACAGAACAGTACTTACACTGTACACAGGAGGAGACACAGCCTACTACACACTGAACAGAGCAGCTCCATGAATCCACAGACAAGGAACATCAAGAAAACAAAACTAGAGCCCTCTGAAAACAAAGGTTACAAAACATAAACCAAATATAAACTTAAAGTAACAAAAAGGAATACCCACATGACGGTAATACAAACAAACAAACATACAAACAATGCTCGACCCAGTTTCCCAGAACAAACTGCTATTTATAGGAGGGTGGAGGTTCCTAACACTGTGGACCAGTGGATTGTGAGGAAGCTGAATGCATTTGGTACAAGAATAGAGAAGTGCACAGTGTCATAGAGACAGAAGTCCAAAAAGTAACCCAAAAGGCCAAACTCTATAATAATGGTACTTTAACAAACTGACCAACTAAGCCCGAGTCCTTTGTTGATTTAAACAACCTAAAATTCCTATAACTGAAATTGACGCTACATTTACATTTAGCAGAAACTGAATAGAAGCGCCCTGTGGGTTATTAACTTTACACACACTCTTAATCCTTTAATCATCATGTGTTAAATGTATATAATTTGCAGGTTCTGATGATCCAAGTCTTTGTACTGAATATCTCACATATAGTCAGACTTGATGGAGAAAGTTTAAAAGCTTTTGTTCTCAGTTATGGTATTATGTTCAGTTTGGTGCATATGCTTTCTTGAACGTTACCAAGTTAAAGGTTACATGTTGTTCTTGGAGGAGGTTATAAGAGGATATTTTTTTATCGATTGGATGTTTGATATTCACACATTGCAAATTCAAGCACAAGAAGCTTGTGTATAATCTGTGCCTGCTGAACAGTGTCTGGTCTCACTTAAACACTAGGTGTAACTAGTACTCATAGGTGCATCATAAAAAATGACAGCAGAAATCAGTAATGTATAATATAACCAGTGTAAACTAATCATTACAGGTGAGTCATTCGGAAATTGGGAGTTGACTCTTTGAATCAGTTCATATTCACATTTCTGACTTCATTAGCTTTAGAACAATAAACTTTAAAATGTAAATTGCTATTATTTACAAAAAAAAAAAACTACAACTCATTATTATACAGACATTAAATACACAACGTCAACAATAACTGATAACATTTAGCACACAGTCACTTTATTAAATAAATTTACACATAGATCACAGATTATAATTTTATTCTGTACAATTTATATTGTATATAAACTATATCCTAGTCTAGGATACAGTTCCTAATCTAATAGATATATAAACATATTATTTTATTCTAATTTTTACTAGTTCTTTTCATCTGCACAGTCTGTAGTTTTGTCACAAACGAATTGAATGGAGATCATTTAAATACTTGGTGAAACTGCATGGTAAAAAAAAATAAACCAACAATTAAAACTTTAACTATGTTTAATATGGAAAGTAAGTGCATTTCCATACAAACAAAGATAAAGGAAGTACATTTAAAATAATAAATAAATAAAATATAGTAAAGAAAGAAACTTTGCTATATGCTTTCTGTGTGATGTAATGTGTGTTTATAGATAAGCCAAAGTCAGAAGTCAAAATGACTTTTATTGTTATTTTAATCATTGACAGTTGTTACAGTACATAGTGAAACTAAATAACATTGCTTTTATTATTTTCTTTTAAATTTTTATGAAAAAGAGAGATAATGACAACAGAGGTACATGGACAATAGAAACCCTGCAGCACAACAAGCAGAGAGATGGTAGCATGCGAGCGCTCAACTAACGAAACTTCGAGAAAACCCAGAAGTGTTTAACATTTAAGGAGTAGCAGCACTTCAGTACTCGGTAAGTTAAAGAATATAAAAATTTATTTAGTTTGGCTTCAGAGTCGCTCATGTCCATCTACAAGTGTTATATTGGTTCACTTACCCGTATGAAAACTGAATGAGTTAATTTAAAATATTACTTCAAACATGTAGTTACTCCTGAGAATGACAAAGTAAAACCCTAAAAAATATAAAACACTTTTGAATATGAAACGATGCATAGCTTTAAAGCATCATTAGAATTCCAGAAACAGTGTTTTACACTCTGGTGCTGTATAGCCTTATTAATATATTTGACTTTTTATCATAAGATATTCAGTTAAATATATCGAAGTCAAATCTTTGCTAGTTTTTTAAAATTATTATAATGTTGTAATGTAAAAGAATCAGTAAGATATTGATAAGCATCTGGTGGTCTCCAGGTATTTTATTGACCTTCAAGCAAAATAGAATGTGTATTCTCCTGTTTTATGCAGATCACTGTTTTAACTTTGACTAGTTTGGGAAGAATAAAGTTTTTTAAGCAATGTCCGTGTGTATTAATTGTCAAAGTATTGTTGGACCAATCTGTTCTTATAGAAAAACAATCACTTTAACAAACTACATCAATGGGAGACAACTTATCTTTTTGAGTAGATGAAAAGTTGGGCCAAGTCAACCCTTGAGAAATAGAATTAAATATTTGAATTACAAGTTGAGTCAATTTAAGATTTTGAACTGGGTACACAATGTGTCAACTAAACAGCAATGTGAAATATTTTATTTGGGCAACAAATTTCTCACAAAATTGAGTCAAGTTAAAAAAGCTGTGCAACTTTTTTACATTGAGGTGGCCTGCTTTTTTTTTTTTTTTTTTTTTTTACAGTGTATTTAATTAAGTTAGGGACACTGTAAGCACTTAAATACAATGTCATTTTAATTGTGAAGCCAAAAAAACAGCAACAATATGCATAAGAAAAATGAAAAAAAAAAAAAAACAGTATAAAAAATAATAAATCATAAACACAGAATAATCAGATGACCCATAAAATCTGCATTATTCAACAATTTGTTTTTGGTCTGTTGTAAATAAAAATAAAATCTTCTGGAAATGACCAGAGCATTGGATGACCAAGGAATCAGGAGACTCAGAGCCAGGGTTCAGCTGGAGAAGATTTATTTTGCGTTCACGTGTCAGTCAGCCTGGGCAATGGAATCCAAACATAAATGGCAAAACACCCATTTTGTACTACGATGTATACATCGAACCAAGGCCAAGAAATGTAGAAACAATGGTAGAAAAATACAATCAAGGTTAAAATCATGTGAGAACTAAGTAAACAAGAGCACTTACTAAGTAAACAAGGACACTTATAAAGATCATGCTGACATAAATACATTATTAATGATTGTGCCATATTCAGATCAAATATTAAGGAAAATTCCCTCAGGTTCATGAATTTGTTTGGACAAGCAGCGACCACAACAAGGCTGATGTTTCATATATTTTATAACAGAACTGGCAGATGTAATGACTTGTGTCACTCCACTTGTCTGTGTTCACACACTCTGTAATTCACTGTGCATGATGAACACACACTTCTCAAGTCTCTGAGTCTGTTTAATGTATTATAACTTCATTACCAACATGGAGATGCAGGGAAACCGGAGTCTTCATCACTCAAAGATGTTCACCATGAATTGATTCTAAAAGAAAAATGTGTATTAATAACCATAAACTTGTCATGGGTGGTGCTGACCGAGAATGAGGCCAATTGCGGACAGACAGTGTTTCTTTCGAGAGCTTTATTTCTACACACAGAAATAATAAATAGAAGCTGCAGCAGGAGCAAAGGAGAGATCCTCTGTGTGTGTGTGTGTGTGTGTGTGTGTGTGTGTTGGCCAATTGGTTACCACCTCTACTTTGGCTGGCTCCATTTGGCTGGCTCTACCTCTACTTTGGCTGGCTCCATTTGGATCTTAGAAGGTGCGATTATAAACCCAAGAAAGGTGGTCGAATGGCGGTAAATTCGCACTTTAACTCTGCTTTAATGTACAGCTGGTTCTCTATGAGTCTTTGAAGGACTTGGCGGATGTGCAATCTATGCTCCTCCAAGGACCAGGAGAAGATTAAGATGTCGTCCAGATAAACAAACACAAAGATGTTCAGAAAATGCCTGAGCAGCACGTCGTTGACCAGTGATTGGAACCTGACTAGCGCATTAGCTAGACCAAATGGCACTACCAATTCATAATGGCCTGATGGAGTGTTTGATGCCTTCTTCCACTCATTCCCCTCCTTGATTCTGTGTGTGTGTGTGAGAATGAGTGTGTGTGTGTGAGAATGAGTGTGTGTGTGTGAGAATGAGCAGTCCGGATGAATGGGGAAATCCCTTGTGACTGGAGAGGTGACGGGGTGATGACGTGAGGGAGGTTTTGCAAACAAGGAAGTGGTGCGCGAGAGAAGATCTCGGATCTCAGAGCGCATGTATCTGGGTAAGGCAGAGAGTGCTCGATCGCAACGTCTGCTGCTTGGCGAGAAAATCCGGGAGAAGGTGAAAGTCTAAGCTTGCTGGTTTAATGCTACGGTTTCATGTTCACGGACGGAGAAGTACTCACAAGCACAGAGTTTGGCAGAGAGTAAAAGCGCTAATCTGCCGGTTAAACATTCCTGACCAATGCTCACGAATGCGGAAGTACTCACAAGCACATAACTCATGCAGTTTGCTGGGAGATGACAAAAATCAGGGTCGAAGGGGCAGGCAGGGTCGATAACAATAATCCAGCAGCGAGGACAGTAAAATCCAAAAGCTTGATCCACAATCGAGAGTCGAATAAATGGGCGAGGTCATACACATAGATGAATCCGAACATGAGCAAAGATCCAGAGGGCGAGACACGAAACAAAATCCAAGAGCCTGGCCCTAGCCCGCAGCCAGGTCCTTTTGCAGTGTCGAATGAAGGCCTGGGCTAAGGGCCTGCAACTTTCTCCTCTTGGGCTGGAAAAAGAGGAGGTTGATAACCCAGACTGCACTGCAATGGTGAGAGGCCATTGGAACCTGTAGGTAGTGAATTGTGTCTATATTTGATCCACGGCAACATTTGGCTCAAGGAGAGTGGATCATGGGAGGTCATGCAACGGATGGCTGTCTCGAGGTCTTGGTTGGCTCTCTCAGTCTGGCCCTTGGTTTGGGGATGGTAGCCAGATAAAAGACTGGGAGTGGCTCCAATCAGTCTGCAGAATGCTGTCCAGAACTGGGCGGAGAACTGGGGCCCACGATCTGAAACAATATCCGTAGGGAGGCCGTGGAGGCAAAAGACATGTCGGATGAGCAACTCAAAGGAAGCTTAGACAGAGGGACTAAGTGAGCAGCTTTAGAGAAACGATCGATGATGGTCAATAATCGATGATGTGGCCCTTGGATTCCGGGAGTCCTGTAATGAAATCCAATGCAATATGGGACCAAGATCTGTGAGGAACCTGGAATGGTCGTTGGTGTTGGCTGGCTAGGTTTATTGCTAGTCTTTTTTCGGGTACAGACGCCACAAGCGTGGACAAACTGCCACGTGTCTTCTCTGATTAAGGACCACCAGACACGTTGCCAAACCAGCGTCAGAGTAAGGGACCCGCCGGAATAACAGTGCAGTGTATGGTAAGAAGCAAAAAACACCATGGAAACGCCAGGTATGTATTGTTCATTTATGTTTTCAGTTAAACAGGAGCTGCTTTTTGAAAGTGGCACAAAGATGTATGACTGTGGTGTAGGAGTGGAATAAGCAACCTTTTTTTTTTTTCATTTTATTTTGCATGGGCATATTTATGCCATAAATTTAGCTTCTGTGTATAAGATGATCTGTGTCTGTCTGTCTCCATTCAACCTTGAACATTTTCTTTGCACTATGTAAGTAAGTAGGTTATGTATAGGGTGTAAGAGTGAGTTATTCTGCCGGTCAGTTAACTATATTCTAAATAAACTACAAACAAAAAATATATGTTTCTTGTTCTGAAATTATTTTCTTTTAGCATTTCCCTGTGTCACATACCTGAGTAAAAGGCTCATTATGCAAATCATTATTCGAGTGTTTGTCTTCTCTGGTGTGAATAGAGAAATTCATGATCATTCCCACCTCCTCGCATACGGCCTTTCCAAAACAAAAAGTGTCTTAGAAAATGTCAATTAATATATTGTTTTCTGTGAATGAGTGATCAAGATGATTATCACATCATTTTGAAGTAAAAACTCTAGACTACAAGATCCAGGTAACCACAAAAAATATAAACAAATGTTATGAATGTGTTTTGTGAACTTATTTCTGTGATATTTTTTGTTGTTTCCAATAATCACGCATAACTGTTATTTTCTCCAAAATACAAACATGTACATACATACTGCTCACATATTACTGTAGCCCTGTTTGTGCTGAATACAGTGCATAACATAGTTAGCCTTTAGACATTTATATGTTTTTAATTAACTGAAAATATACAAATGTCAGGACATGTCAGAAGTTCATCAGGGCCACAAAACACCCTCAGACTCCCAAGGTTTAAGATAGGGAAAAGTTGAAGCGTGAGAAGAATATTGACCATTTGGCTTGAAAGGAGATCAGTCGGTTTGCTGACTTAAGGTACTTGTGATTTCTGTGGTCAGTTCAGACAAGTGGAATGGAATGGAATGTCGGTCCCCTCCAACCAGTGTCTCCACTCCTCCAATGACAATTTTTATGGCCAGAAGCTCCCGGTCACCGATCCCATAGTTCCTCTCAGAAGCAGAGAAGTGACCAGAAAGGAAGCAACAAGGATGTACCTTGCCATCAGTTGGTGATACCCCAAAGCCTGAGGCATCAACCTCTACTGTGAACTGTAGAGAAGTGTCCGGGTGCCTGAGGATAGGTGTTGATGTGAATCGGGTCTTGAGCTCGGAGAAAGCCTTCTCTGCCTGATTAGGCCACTGGAAGGGGTTCTTAGAAGAAGTGAGAGTGGTAAGAGGGACTGCTACTGAGCTGTAATCCCTGATGAACCTGCGGTAAAAGTTGGCAATCCCGAAAAAGCATTGGAGATCCCTTTCGGGTTGTTGGTGTTGGCCAATTGGTTACCACCTCTACTTTGACTGGCTCCATTTGGATCTTAGAAGGTGCGATTATAAACCCAAGAAAGGTGGTCAAATGGTGGTGAAATTCGCACTTCTCTGCTTTAATGTACAGCTGGTTCTCTAGGAGTCTTTGAAGGACTTGGCGGATGTGCAATCTATGCTCCTCCAAGGACCAGGAGAAGATTAAGATGTCGTCCAGATAAACAAACACAAAGATGTTCAGAAAATCCCTGAGCAGCACGTCGTTGACCAGTGATTGGAACATGACTAGCGCATTAGCTAGACCAAATGGCACTACCAATTCATAATGGCCTGATGGGGTGTTGAATGCCTTCTTCCACTCATTCCCCTCCTTGATTCTGACTAGGTCATAGTCATTGCATAGGTCAAGCTTCATAAAAACATTGGCCCCTTGCAGAAAATCGAAGGCTGTTGACATCAGGGAGAGCGGATATTGATTGGTGATTTCATTCAAACCACGATAATCAATACATGGCTGTAGCGTCTGGTCTTTCTTAGACACAAAGAAAAACCCAGCCCACAGGGGAAGACGAAGGGTGGATTATTCCAGCAGCAAGGGACTCTGAGATATATTTATCCATGACCTTCCTTTCCTTGGAAGATAGTGAGTATAACCTTCCCCTGGGAGGCATCGTGCCTGGGAGAAGGTAAATGGCACAATCATAGGATCTGTTGGGTGGTATCTTAGACTTTAATTGTCATTGTACAGTTGCCTGAATAACAAAATTAGCCAGCAACAAAGAAAAGAACAAAGAAAAGAAAAAAGTCACAGTACAAAAAAATAGAAATAATAAAAATAATATAAATAATATAAAAAAATAATAATAACATTATATGCACGTGGTAGGGAGGGTAGATGTATACATGAACAACATAAAAACAAACAATTATTTAAGGATAATTAAAAACTATTGGGTAGAGTGATAATTTACCGACATATTGCACATGCGAGAGGGCTCGTGACTTATTGAACAAACCAAGATCTGCGTAGTCAAGAAGAACAGCTGAGAGGTCGGAGAAGTCCTCGTGGGTGGAAGGTGTAATAGGCGGACAGTGAGCTGACTTCAGACAGGATGTTAATCAAGATGGACTTAACTCCTGAACGGTGTTCTTATTCCAATCTATCCAAGGATTATGAAGTGTCAGGCAGGAACGTCCAAGAACCAGAGGTGGGTAGGCTTGGTGCATGACCAGGAAGGTGAGGTCTTCGGTATGGCTGCTTGACACATGTAGGCATACGGGACCGTGAAATGGGTAATGACGGACAGGGGATGCCATCGACGGCCCGAACGGCAAGCGGGTTGTTGGAGTACACCGGGCGGTTGAGGTCCTTCACCTGAGATGCGAGATGAGATTCTGGTCCGAACTGGAGTCGATTAGAACAAAGACCTTGTGAAATTTGCCATGTGATACCAGGATGGCCAGCAGAAGTGGGCATTGGCTAGGGGACAGGTTATGGTTTGGCTCCTCCAGGTCCCTAGTCTCACTGGAGGGGTTTGGCTTTCAACAGGCATTGGAGACGGTAGTGGCCGGGTTGCCCACAATAAAGACAAGAACCAGACTGAAGCCTTCGCTGGCGCTCCTCCGGCGAGATCCGTGTCCGATTAACTTGCATGGGTACTGGGTCAGAGCAAGCGGCTGGCAGAGAAAGGAGATAAGCAGGCGGCTAAGGTGGAGCTGAAGATCTGTGTCTGGGGAAGGAACAGGTTATCCTTGACCTCCTCAGAATGACCATGAAGGAAGGCGCCATAGAGAGCTTGGGGGTCCCAATTGGTGAATGCAGCCAATATGCGGAACTTGATAGCGTAATCCGGCAGAAGGTGAAACCCTAACCCTAACCCTGCTGGTTCAACGCTCTGGTTTGATGTTCACGAATGTGGAAGTACTAACAGAGTATTTCGGCAGAGAGTGAAAGCCAGAGTCTGCCGGTTAAACATTACTGATCCTTGCTCGCAAATGCGGAAGTACTCATAAGCACATAACTCATGCAGTTTGTGAGAGATGACGAAAATCAGGGTCAAAGGTGCAGGCAGGGTCGATAACAATAATCCAGCAGCAAGGGCAGTAAAATCCAGAAACGTGATTCACAATTGACAGTCGAATATACACATAGATGAATGCGAACACGAGCAAAGATCCAGAGGGCGAGACACAAAACGAAATCCAAGAGACAGGGAGGGTCAAAACACAAAACTCAAAAACTACTAGACTAAATCAGTTAGATACGTAAGGCACGCAAGTAAGATACATCAGCAGGGAAGAAGATCTCTGGCTTTCTTTTAAAGCCCAGAGTAGGTAGCCTGATTGGTGGCAGGTGCACTCAGGTGATTGGTTGAAGAAGCTGAAAAAGGCATGGGAGGGGTTATGACCTGGATGTGCTAGGCTGATCAGGCTGGTTCGTGACAAAACTGGATTGTGGTACTTCATGATCAACAGCATGTAATCATCTCTCCTTCAAGGGAAACATCATCATCTCCTGTTCATAATTAATCATTTAACATCTCTTTATTCTTAGTAACATCTGTATTATAACAGGAACATGAGCAGATATTTACTCATCACATCACTGCTCTTATCCAATCACAGGCTTTGGAGCTTTTTAAATAATCAACATTACTGAGTCATTTAGCTCTTGTTCTACATTTATATTTAAGTGCAGACTTTAAGAACAAGCTGAGGTGAATTTTACAGGAATGACAGAAGACACGGTGTGGAGGTAGGGTGTTGGAAGAAGTGTCAGAGTGAGGAAAGTGGCTGCTTAAATATTATATTTGTAGCATACAAGATCATTATAATGATCATATATGGGCATTAAGAATTACGTTTGCTGTCAGAAACAGTGAAAAACAGATCATCTTGTTGAGACAAAAGCAGCAGTATGAAGTCAGAGATAGCAGAGTGTCACAAGGAAACGAGGTGTTCATTACAACATTACTGAAGACAAAACATTAAAGCATTGAAGCATATTGTTAGACAAAAATATTTAAATAAAACAGTGATAACACTTCTAACCTGCTAATCCTATATTTATTGGGACTAAATAAAAATGAACAAACTAATGATTAATTACTTAGTCGTATATTTTTTCAACAATAATATAAAAAGTTCATTACTCACATCAGTGTCTGTAGTTTGTAATGTTCATCATCCTTAAGAGCAAAGAGTAGCTTCTTTCCTGAGTCTGCTATTTTATTATTTCCTAACAGATCCAGTTGTTTCAGGTGTGAGGGGTTTGATCTCAGAGCTGAAGTCAGAGCAGCACAGCCTTCATCTGAGACACCACACTCACACAACCTGTACAGAGACACAATGACACACTCTTCATCACCAGATCATGCACAGGATAAGGAGTATAGAAGATGAAGGAATAAATAATATTCATGTCTTGTGTAAATCAGATTACTTGCTGATCATTCATTGTTAAAAAGATATTCCTGAATTATAAATCAAATGGAGAGTAAAAAATGTCTACAAATTGGATCCACCAGGTTCTACATGTTTAAAAGTGAAATTTACAGTAAATTTAAATTTCAAAAAGGAGAAAGTGTAAAATGAATCTGATTACAAATCTGGTCTGCTTAAGTTAATAAAATCTGTGAGCTTAACAGTCATCAGTTTTAGACATTATTTTGTCCTCCTCTCAGAAGCAGGTGTGAATTAAGCACAGTGTTGTTGGAGCGGTTGTCAGATCCACGGTATTTACACTGTTTTCTATGGGAAAATGTGCTTTGCTGTACAAAATTTCGAGTTACAAACTTGCCATTGGAACAGACTAAATTTATATGGCGGATATCTTGCGCGCGTGTGTGTGTGTGTATGTGTGTGTGATTTTAACACCTGTAAAGTGTAAGCACAGGAGTTTTCCAAGGAAGACGTGTTACCTTCCCACTGAACATGCTAAAACATGCGTCTAAAAATCTGTTAGCTAGGGTACATCTATGCTTCCTAATAAAGGATCTGTGAAGGCTTGTTCAAATTCAAATGGTTTAGGAGGAGTTGCAGATACTGTAGGGTTCATCCATCGTCTCACGTCAGCATCATTAAACTTTTCTTTTATTCTCCTATGCTTCTCAGGCAAGACACACGAACAGGTAATTAAAATGTCAGGGTGAGAAGGGGTTGTGTATCTGGATTTTTCATCCACTCTTCAGCTTCAGGTCATACGGATCCAAGTTTTTGATTACTACAAGTTCCTCAAAATATCTCTGCTTGGCACTGACATTTAACTTCTCCCAGTAAGGTCCCTTTACTTTAGGTTTACTCTTCTTCATCTCGAAAGAAACACCATGTCACAGATCTAAGAACAATAACAAGTCGCTCTCAACTCCATGTCACTCTCAACACATCTGTCTCAGAAATCACCATGGCAACCGATCAGCATTAAAACCAAAGATGGCGGTGCCTTCACAAAAAGCGATGCGGGATAAAAACAACATGATGTAACTCCACATTCTCTATATTAGAACATACAGTAGTGATCATGCACTGTGATCTCCTCTCATACAGTGTTACTGTATGAGTGTATTTCAGTCAGTGAGTTTATTTATAGATATTATTTATGTACTGTATGACAAAATGTGAAATAATACAAGACTATTTAAGAGCTCAGTGAAAGAACTATTAAGAAAGACTGCATGGTTTTAATACTGATTCTATGATGCAGATCTGGCAACCCTGTTTATAGCAGCTAAATGGAGATGAATGTTCACTGACAAAATAAACATTATTTCAGCTTTAAGACCAATAAAATGTTTCTCATTTGCATTTCCCTGCTGCTTTTAAACACTACAGCTCACACACAGTGCATTTATTTTGTGTCCCAGGTGCAGTTTGTGTGATTAGTTACAGTGTTTTAATAAATTTTCACAGTAATTTCAGACACACTGCAGTCACATCAAGTCATGTTTTGCTCTGCAGCTTCTCACATACGTACATCTGACCCAAATCATCAGTGTGCAGTGAAAAGAAACAATCTTCCTCCTCAGGACATTGATGATGAAACTAAAACTTCTGCTTCAGTCTCACTATTAGAGAATGTGTCTTACTGAGGAGCAGGTCATGTGACTCTCAGAGAGATGATCTTACCTCAGTGTCTCCAGGTTACAGTCAGGATTCTCCAGTACAGCACAAAGACACTTCACTCCTGAGTCTTCTACTTTATTAAAGGACAGATCCAGTTCTCTCAGGTGTGAGGGGTTTAATCTCAAAGCTGAAGTCAGAGCAGCACAGCCTTCATCTGAGACACCACAATCCCACAACCTGTAGGGAGACACAATGACACACTCTTCATCACCAGATCACCATAAACATTTTCATTTAAAACTTATTTTAATGCTGATGGGTTTTAAAATTTTGTTATTGTTCAGAAATACACCACCTGTTTATTCTAATAAAAAATGTAATTAAAAATGATCATACTGAGTCTTATATTTTGTTTCTCTCAGCAGATGTGTGTATATTTACAGTATATTGCTGCATGATCAAAACAGTAAAAGTCTGAAACATGTGAAAAACAAAACTCTACAGTGTTGCACGTTATTTTGTCCTCATCTCAAAAGCAGGTGTAAATTAGCACAGTGTTGTTGAAGCAGTTGTTTTAATAAGGGAACTGCTTATTTGGAGTAAATTCTTGAATTACTCCAATAATTTTAATCATATCTGTACAGAGCTTGTGGAGGTAACATGTAAGACTTTCTCCTTTGTCCCTCTCTCCTTGTTGGGCCGGTAAGTGTATGGAACTGCGGCAAATGCATTAGATAATAATTTTTCATCTTTTAACTCGTATTAAATCCAAAAATATGGAGTCTCATTTTAAATCTTACAATTTGGGGATCATCTCCATTTTTCCACAGAGGAGATTAATCGCTTGATTTGCTTTTTTTTTCTTCTTTTGTCAGGATAGTTTGAACCACTGCTGAATTTTAAACAAATTAAAGTAAGAGTTATGTGGTGTTTTAAAAGAATTTTCTGTCAAAAGAAAGTTATACCTCTTCTGTTAATCCTTATTAATTCGTTCAAGTCATATTTTTTAACAAGATTTTTTGGATTTCTTTTCTGGAAGTAAAGTAATTAAAAAGTTTAGCGCTTCCTTGACTTCAGCTAAACAAGCTTTGCTCATGTCTTAGAGTAAATTATCTTCATCTGATTCATCTGTGGATTGGAGTTTAGAGGTTTTTACATGCATTATTTTAGTTGTCATGTAAACAGTGTGGGCAGTGATATAGTTTAATCCAAATAGGGAAATGCATGTCAGTATTTACAGTCACATAAAAATATTTGAGTTTAATAATGTAGCATTTTTTTTTATATTTCAAAGGCTAATTCAATAGAATTAAATTGTATTTGTATAGCACTTTAACAATGGTCATTGTCACAAAGCAGCTTTACAGGATCCAAAAAAAATTATGGAAATGTATGGAATGGGAGGACAAAATGTGTATCAATCAAAATGATCAGGTTGTAATAAACATGATTAAGAGAAATTGCACACATGCAGCACAATCCCACTTTATATAAAATATCTTTATTTTCTTCTCTCCTTCTTTTGTATCAATAATGATTCTTCTTTGACTGTGCTCTCTCCCTTAATTATTATTATTATTAGTAGTAGTATTAGTAATAATGGTGCTTATTATTAATAATTATGATCATGATTATTATTATTATTACTATTATTTTTACTTCTGCTTTTTGCTTTCCTTCTTCAGTAATTTTCATCCTTAACGTAACTTGTGTTTGACTGCACAGTTAAATGCGTGTATATATTTTTCATCTGTTTATTTCCGTTGTTATTTTTTCGCAGTACGAGTGTGTGCAGGAGACGTCATACATTACACATAATACTGCGTGTGTTTTATGGAATTCTCTCTTAATCAGGTTTGTTATTCCTTTAATGTTCTCGTGAATATAAATAGTGATGCAGTGTTTTGTATTTGATTAAAGTCAATGCAGATATTGTCATTTTCTCTGTCCTCCTAGAATATACAGAACCTGAGCTATGCAGGTTAAGGTGTGTGGTGTATGTGTGTGTGTGCTGGGGGAGTGACATGCATGTACAGGCAAAAAAAAAAAAAAAACAATGCACTTATTCACAAAATCTCACTCCAAGCTTCTGTGAAAAATGGCAGTTATACCACATATATTCAAAAATGTATAATTAATTTGTCTTCAGACTTTATTATTAAAATAACAGAAATTATTAAACCACAGACATTTTACATGAAAACATTTCTATTGTGCATTGGACTTTAATATGTAATATATCTTTCAATTGTGTTTCAGCACTGTATACCTTAAAATTTCACTTTGTTAATTTAATCATTATTTTCGTGTACATTTAATATGAGGATGTTTGACTGCTGAATGTTGCCAAACAGGTAAGGAGGCGATAAAACCCAATAATGAGTCCATAAATATGCTTAAAAATGAATAATGACTCGATAACGGCGCTTAAGAATTGATACCAAGGCATTTTCGAGGCGTTAATATTGGGAGGGGCAGTCGAAATTTTTTAACATGCTCCAACTTCTCTCCCAAAACCAACAACTAACGTTATTGAAACGTTATCATGTCGATAACACGTCCTTATTGCTTGTGTCAAAATGCGCGTTTTTATATGTCCTTACGAATTTGTTTATGCTGTTAATGGCTCGATAATTTTTCACTATGCTTGAAAAATTAACTGAACTGGTAGAGACCTCAAGGACTTCAGAGCTGATTGTAAATCAAGAGACGTCGGGAGAGGACAATAGCTAATTCGGCTCAGTAGAATAGGGCCTTAGTGTCACTACCAACATAAAGCAGAATTAAAATGACGCTACTAACTATTACTGAGGTGTTAACAATATGAGTAAAAATATAATATAATTACCTGATATCGCCCGGTTAATGGATAAACACCGTCCTATAGATACAGATATATATATATATATATATATATATATATATATATATATATATATATATATATATATATATATATATATATATATATATATATTAGTGCATCTCCATTTACAATTTGGCATTTGGCAGACACCTTTTGTTAATTTTCTCATTACTTCCACCTACATTTAATATGAAGATGTTTGGCTCCTTAATGTTGCCGAACAGGTAAGGAGGCGATAAAAACCAATAATGAGTCCATAAATATAATGACGGTGCTAAAGAAATTGATACCAAGGCGTTTCCAAGGCGTTAATTTCGGTAGGGAGTAGTCGAAATTTTTAAACTTGCTCCAACTTCCTTCCCGATACTAACGACTAATTTGCTAATTATAATAATAATAATAATAATAATTATAATATAATAATAATAATATAATTATTATTATATTATTATTTTATTATTATTTATTCATAATAATAATAATAATATTATTATTATTATTATGAGTAAATTGGGCTCAGTGGAATGGGGGCCTAAAACATAACTCAGACACTCTTCTTTTAAACCAAACAATGTGCTTCTCTTCGTCTATCTGTCTCCGGGTCTCCATATGACTCACCTATTAATGACTTTTGTTCTTTCGAGTTATGGGATGTAAGACGTGACACAGTGCACCTGGCCAAAAGCTGAAATATACAGTGGACTGCCTAGATTTTGCTTCAACATGCGGAAGCCGGTTTTGCGAATTTCTGGTAGCCGGTCCAAACTTGTTTGCATAAGTGGAGAAAATACTTTTTTCTTTTTTTTGTGAAAGACTTAGTGAGAATCAAAAAAGTAGAAATTCAGTGGAAATAAAAAAAAAATAAAAAATTTGTAATACTGTGTTCTGTGTTCTGCACTATGTTCTTCTTGCAGGATAATTAAAGGTTAAGATCTTACCTCAGTGTCTCCAGTTTACAGTGAGGATTTTCCAGTACAGCACAGAGATACTTCACTCCTGAGTCTCTTACTTTATTATGGCACAGATCCAGTTCTCTCAGGTGTGAGGGGTTTGATGTCAGAGCTGAAGTCAGAGCAGCACAGCCTTCATCTGAGACACCACACTTACGCAACCTGTAGAGAGACACAATGACACACTCTTCATCACCAGGGCCTGTATTCACAAAGCATCTTAGAATTCTCTGAGGGAGCTCAATTTTAGCTTAAAAAGTCCCAGCGGGGAGTCCTAGACTAAAAGTGATTTAGGAAACTTCTTAGAGCAACTCTGAGTAAGGAAAGTACAAAAACCTTTATCTTAGTGAGGAGGTGTGGTTGACCCCATTGCTAGATATGATGCAGCAATTCAAGGACTGTGACTGGTTGATAAAAAATAACCTCTGACCTCTGTAAAGGTCTTGAAATGCGCTCTTTGTGAAAATAAAATATATGATAATAGAACAGACAGTGAAATCATAATGTTTGTATGTAAAGAAATTGTATAATCATGACTACAGGCCACTTTATCTTAAAGGTAATTACCACACCGATTCTATCACTTGTAATCCATTTTAGATTGATGGGAGCAAAATGGCTCAGCTTTGCTAGTTTACATGACTGCAGGATAGTCTATTTAGGTTGTATTTTTGTATGGTATATAGCCAATAATCCAAGACAAATGGAAGGAAGAAACGAGAAAACCAAGTTGAAAAGAAGAGCAGTGTTTACTTTTAGCTTCACATTCAGTATTGGGAAAATATTTCTTCTTTGCGCTATTTGGTCCTCTGCTATAGAAACCTTTAAGCCTATTAAAAGTCCTCCTCTCTACTCTAACAATTTTACCTTAGAAGCTGTTTTTAGGTCTAAGATGTTTCGTCAATCATTTTTATCTTTACTAATATTTAGTCCGAAATTTAAGGGGAAATTTTAAGAAAATGTCATAATTCTAAGATTCTTCTTAGAAATACATCACTAGGAGCAACGTTTAGGCTTAATAAGCTTTGTGAATACGGGCCCAGATTTTTGTCTTGGTTTACTTGTTATAAATATAATGTGTCTGTTATGTTGGACTATCTGTCCTCTCTTAAACAATCACAAGGTATAATTAACACTGACTGAAGTTTTACACACACACACACACACACACACACACACATTTATTATATATATATATATATATATATATATATATATATATATATATATATATATATATATATATATAAACACTTAGTGGGGACTGCGTAGGCGTAGTTGGGACACGTGGAAGGTCAGGTTGATTTGCCGCATGGTTGAGGGGAGCAAGAGCTTGACAGCGCAGGGGTTCATAACCTTGGTAATTGTGAAAGGGCCTACATAGTGGGGGAAGGTTTACGGGAGATGGTTTTGAGAGGAAGATCCCTGGTGGAGAGCATAACCCTTTGTCCTATTTTATATTTAGGGACCTGGGAGCGTTTATGGTCCACTTGTTCCTTGTAGGACTTGCTGAGTCTTAGCAGGGTCTTCCTCACTTGGGCCCAGGTTCTCTTACAACGGCGGACAAAAGCTTGGCCGGACGGCACGCTGACCTCCTGCTCCTGAGATGGGAACAAGGGTGGTTGGTATCCCATGTATCCCAACTGGAAAGGGGACAGACCGGTAGATGATGATGTCTGGGAGTTGTGGGTATATTCAACCCAAGGTAGAAACTTGCTCCAAGAGGTAACATCCTTAGCGGCCATACACCTCAGGGCAATTTCGAGGGATTGATTCTTCCTCTCAGTCTGGACGTTAGATTGAGGGTGAAAACCAGAGGACAGGCTGGGAGTGGCCCCAGTCAGCTTACAGAATGTCTTCAAAAACTGAGAGGTGAACTGTGGGTCCCAGTCTGAGACAATGTCCATAGGTAGACCATGGAGCTTGGTTAATCATGAGTTCGGCAGTTTCCTTGGCGGACGGGAGTCCTGGTAGAGGAATAAAGTGGGCAGCTTTAGAGAACCGTTCCACTACAGTCATGATGCAGGTGTGGCCGGCGGAGGAAGGTAGCCCAGTGACGAAGTCCAGGGCAATGTTGGACCAGGTGCGGTGAGAGATGGGCAGAGGTCTAAGGAGGCCGGCTGGTGCTGTGTTGACATGTTTGGACCTTATGCAAACATTGCATGCCGAAACAAAGCTAGAGACGTCTTCCTTGAGGGTGGGCCACCAAAACCGCTGCTGGACTAGCGCCAGGGTTCTGGCAGAGCCAGCGTGGCAGGAGAGTTTTGAGCTGTGGGCCCACTCCAGGACCTGAGAACGCAGAGCGAGGGGAACAAAGAGGTGGTTAGGAGGCACGTTGCTTGGGCTTGGCTCATGAGAAAGAACTTGCTTGACTATAGTTTCAATGTCGAGCTCGGCCACGGCGAGCAAACAGGAGGGCAGCAAAATAGTTTTGCATGTGGCAGGGTCTTGTGTGGTCATAAATTGTCTTGAAAGAGCGTCCGGCTTGGTGTTTTTAGATCCTGGTCGGTAGAAGAGGGTAAAATTGAACCTCGCAAAGAAGATGGACCACCTGGCCTGGCGAGAGTTGAGCCTCTTGGCGCTCCGTAGATACTTGAGGTTCTTGTGATCGGTCCACACTAGGAAGGGGATCTCAATTCCTTCTAACCAGTGTCTCCATTCCTCCAGGGCTATCCTGATGGCTAAGAGTTCACGGTCTCCGATGCCATAATTACTTTCTGTAGAAGTTAGGCGGTGGGAGAAGAAGGTGCAGGGGTGCAGTTTATTGTCTAGGTTGGATCTTTGTGAGAGAATGCCCCCGAACCCAGTGCTGGAGGCGTTGACCTCCACGATGAACTGGCATGATGAGTCAGGGATGGTGAGCATAGGAGCAGAGGTGAACCGCTTGTTTGCTGAAGGCCTCCTCAGACTTCAGATTCCAGCAGAAGTGCGTCTTGGGAGAGGTGAGAGCTGTTAGAGGAGCAGCATTTGAGCTGTAGCCTCGGATAAACCGACAATAGAAGTTGGCGAAGCCTAAGAATCTTTGAAGCTCTTGTCGTGAGGTAGGAGTCGGCCACCTACTGACGGCTTGGAGCTTGGCAGGTTCCATCTCGATGCCTCTGGGGCTGATGACGAACCCGAGGAATGTGGTAGATGTGGTGTAGCATTTCTCAGCTATGACGAATAGGTTGTTCTCCAGCAGCCTCTGCAGCACCTGCCGAACATGGTGTTGGTGTTCTTCTGGGTCCTGAGAGAAAATCAGGTTGTCGCACGTGATTTGCTGAAAACAGCCTTGAGATCATGGTGTTCTGGAGGAACATGGGTGAGTTCCGGTGGCTCTACCGCGGGGGCGGAGTCAAGGCATGGCTTGGTAGCAGCTCGTAAACATGAGGAACAAGCGAGGCTCCAGGCTATGATCAACTTCCTGGCCCAATCAATGTGCGGGTTGTGTTGAGTTAACCAGGGAAGGCCTAGGACGACCGCAGCATGCAATCCCTCCATGATAAACAGCGAGGTCCATTCCGAGTGGTTTCCCCGAAACTCTTAGGCCTATGAGAGGGGTTCTGTGAGTGGTAATTGTGAGCGGACTCCCGTCGAGGGCCCAGAACCTTGGCTGCAGCCACATTCAGCAGATTACGATCCAAGCCAGAGTCGACCAGTGCATGCACTAGGTGGTTCTGCTGCTCATGGATGAGGAAGATAGGAAGCAGGTGGCGTTGGTCTGGGAGCCTTCTTGGAGTCTCCTTTTGCTGGACAGTTCTTGAGCAGGTATTCTGGTTTCCCACAGTAAAAACAGGCTCCTTCCACTCGGCGGCGGTGGCGCTCCTCTGGGGTGATGCGAGTTCTCCAAGTTGCATGGGTTCCTCCTGGGGATCAACTCGCAGAGGAGGAGGTCGAGGCAGAAGGCCGGGCCGACCTACGAAGACGGAGACGTGAATCTATTCGACCAGCCAGATCCATAAGCTCCTGGAGGGAGAAAGGGAGCTCTCGTGAGATTAGCTCATCTTGGAGTGTCTCCGTCAGACCTCAAGAAAGACATCGCACAGGGCTTGTTCGTTCCAACCGCTGGAGAGGGCCAGGGTCTGCAACTCAATGGCGTATTCGTAGGTTGAGCGTGCACCTTTCCGGAGCTTCAGCAGTTTTCGACCCACCTTCCTGCCGTGGCATGAGCGGTCGATCACTCTTCATTTCTTTGGCAAAGCTCTCGTAACTGGAACAGCAGGGATCGTGGGCATCCCAAAGTGCGGTGCTCCATTCCCGGGCACGTCCTGACAGGATCGTGATGACGTAGGCCACTTTGGATCGTTCAGTGGAAAAGGTGGAGGTTTGGAGCTCTAAAATCAGTGAGCACTGAGACAGGTGCCCAGATATCCTTCGTAGGTGGGAGGGGCGGGGGGGACGTGGCTCTTGTTGCATTGATGCTTGTGGTCGGGAGAGTTGAGAGTGAAATCAGTCCACGAAACGTCAAATCCAAAACGCGAAGCGAAAGCCGTAGTCAAAAGGAAAGCGCGCGATCAAAAACCGTGAAAATCACTATAGCAAGGAAAACGAAACCAAAACGAAACAAAAGCCGTAAATCAAAGGGAGAAGCGTGGGTCGAAACCGGAAGATCAGATAACAAAGCGAACAATCCAAATCGAAAGGCGAAAATCAGGAACAAGAAAACAACAAAGTGAGGTTGTAAACGTGAAGACAATGAAAATAAACGAATCGAGGTATAAATCCAGTGATTTAAGCAGCGTGCAGCGCGTGCTTAAATCACTGGAGTAATCAGTGGAGGAGATGAGAAACAGGTGCGTCGGCGGGGCGGAAACAGGGGCGTGGGAAATAATACATGACAGGCTGGGGAAAACACATGAGCACGTGAGGAAAGTGACAGCGAGGGAAAAAAGTAAAAAAAATAAATGAATAAACAAACAGGTCATGGAAAAGACGTGACACATGACATACAACTACTATTACTTGAGTAAATGTTTTGGCTACTCTACCCACCTCTAGTCTACATAGACTACAGTAACAAGAACTGAAGAACTGGACAGACTTGCCCAATGGGTGAAAACTTTAATTAGTTTTATCTGTATGTACACACATGCATGATTACATTCAGCAAATAACGCCCTCAATGCAACTCAGCATGGCACTGTGCCATTGCACAACAAGTAATACAACTCCCAACACAGCCTAGCAAGGTCACTAGAATTCTAATGGCACATATGTGAAACCAATCTCACAATCACTCCAGACCAGGGGTCGGAAACCTTAAACACTCAAAGAGACATTTGGACGCGTTTCCCACAGAAAAGAAAACACAGACTGGCACAAAATCCTTTTGAGGGTCTAGGTTTTTGTTTTTTACCTTTATGCCATGTATAAAAAGAAATATAGTGTGCCGCATTCATGTAATCAATGAACTGCTACAGAGAAAATGAAATCTTACTCGATTATTTATTGATATTTTTTTGTAGTACATGACCCCTGGGGGCACTGTACTCTCTCGATTTATGAAAGAAACTTATGTTAATTTAAATTATCCACCTGCAGCAAACCAAAAATGCTGTCTGCTCCTGTGCCGTTATCCTCTGCTCGTGTGCCGTTATCCTTTTATTGCGTACTGGACCGTGCAGTCAGCAGTCAAACCCCCCCCTCCCCCCCCCAAAAAAAAATGGAGCTCAAAAAAAGATTAATATATTTACTATCATCATTATCGACAACGATATCATATTAATATGACAATAATTTAAACTCCAATTAAGTCAAGAAAACATTAATATTATATAATAGACTAGTAATCTTTTTTTTTAAATATTTGTACTTTAATCAATTATTATTATTATTATTATTATTATTATTATCAATAATATGGAGGAAGTGATGTCAGCGCTGGTGACTTTGCAGAGTGTTCCGAATGGTGTTTTGTCGAGGGAAGTTCCCTGCAAACAGATCAGAGAGTAGGGAGCACGCTGTGAAGTACACTTCGGGAATGGAACGCAGCTAGGGGCTCGAGAAGTTCAATAAATCGTGTGTCGGCGGGTGTTTCTCCACGGCAGTTGTGATGCATATTTTGAGCGAAAAAATTTTTTAACACGTTTTATTTTAATACTACAGGATAGCATATTGCTAGCATGATGCTAACTATATTAGCATGTCACTAACATGATGCTAGCGTGAGTAGCATGTTTCTAGCATGACTCTGAAGATTTGCCATGGGAAGCAGCACTCACAATTTCTTCAAAAAATTTACCTCTCTAATTATCATTATTATTAGGTCCCAAGGATTTTTTTCCACCCTTTTAGGCTTTTTGGAGGTCTTAACATGCTCAGAAACTATGTACTGTAATATAAAGACACTGGTGATGCAAAATTGTAGAGATTTTTGATATCTCAAATGGGTCAGCTGTGACGAAGCCTTAAACTTACACTAAAAGGTGATTAATAACTTTCTATAACTGGCATTATACTTCGGTGACACATTATTCAGTGACACGTTCAGTGACATCACATTCAGTGACATCACATTAAGTAACATCATAGTGTAATGCTTTTTTCCGGCATCTGCAGCCTATTTTACACTACACATCACAAATGCTAACGCTCTCACACACACAAACACACTCATATATAACACACATACACACACACACATCACAAATGTTAACACACACACACCTCTGTCTCTCTGTCACACACGCTAACCCTCACATGTCACTCACACACACACACACACGCGCACACACACGCGCACGCACACACGCACACGCACGCACACGCACGCACACGCACGCACGCACACGCACACCAACACACAACAAATATTTAAGACCTAATAAGCCCTATATAGTATGTGAATTGTGCAAGTTGTGCGGTGCATCCGGGCGGCAATGGCTTTTTGTAGGTCTTAACACACTCAAATAACACACGTGTTGTGCAGTGGGCCCGGGAGGTTGGAGGTTCTTTGAAAAACGTGCAACTGAAGGTACTACAGCACAACATCAGTCTCTTCAGAGAGAATCTTCACCAAAACAGGGCAGATAATAAAGAAGAAACAGGATCAACCCCTTAAATCTCAGGCACTTGGTCTTTCTCAGTGCCAATCTTCGCTAAAGACAAGCTAAAACTGTTACCCGGACGCTGCTTTTTTGGTTCACACATTACTTTTATATTTTGTTGTGTGACTGTCTAAGCTTGTTTTATTGTAAATAGTTAAAAGCTTATAAATAAAATACATAAAATCAGAAATTGCACCTTTTTGTCTAACCGAGACAGGTTTTTAGTTTTTTTTTACTTTCTTTTTTTTTTTTAATATATCTATATTTTTATTATATGAGTCATTTTATTTCAGGTGAAAAACAACACTGTAACACTGTACACCTACTTTTAGTGAGTAAGTGTCAGGGATGGTGCCAGAGATTTTCTTTTGCTGCTGCTAAGGGGTCACTTAGCTTTCCATCCAAGAATTTTAGGATTTCTCATTAACTGCTGGCACAAAGGTTTCATTTGCAGCACCCCTGATACATACACACACATTTACACACACATACAGTGTGCAGTACCTGCTCTGTGACAGTTACATTAAAACTTCCAACTCTTACACACTACTGTATGTGACTCATACAGACTCATACACTCTCATACATTCTTTCTGAACTTTTCTAAAATGTTATGTTAAATAAGCTCATAAACAGTCCCATGTGAATGAGCATCACATAGAGACAGTGATGAGAAGTCATAGTTTCAGTTTTTTCATTCATTAAAAATGTAATTTTCTAAAACAAAAACAATAACATTTAGGGGTACTGGGGGGTGCTATGACTTTCCTAGTAGTAGCTACTGTACAGCACCCCAAACCCAACAAAACACCCATAGTTACTGTGACTCAAAAAGATAAGTAGATGATTTTACCTCAGACTTTCCACTTTACAGTGAGGATTCTCCAGTACAGCAGAGAGAGTCTTTACTCCTGAGTCTCCTAGTGTACTGTTGGTCAGATTCAGTGTTTTCACAGTCAGATGCAGTTCTCTCAGATTGGAGGTTTCTGAGTTGAGTGCTGAACCCAGAGCTAACCAACTTTTCACTCCAACTTTATCACACCTGATACTGAAAGAAATAAAATAATACATAATGAAATAAAGTTAGAGCAAATAATCAAACAAGTCCTCAAATCTTTCACTGTAGCTTCTTATTTTACAAATACTAAAAGTACAAACACCAGTTAGACAATAGGCTCAAAGGCACTAAACTGCTCCTAACGTCGCTTCTACTTAACATTTTCATTTCATTTAAGACACAGGTTCAACTTCAGGCAAATACAGAAGTTTAGTTAAATTCTTTGCAGTCAGTTTTGCGGACAGACAGAACTTTTTTTCTGAGACTAGTTTTGGGTCCTCCAATGTATGAAACATAAAGTTACATAAAAAACATAAACATCCTCCAATGTATGAAACAAAAATCATTTAAAGAAAGTTAAAGAAGAGTTCTGACCCATGTACAGACAAAACTTCTTTTATTTATATAGAGTATCAAACAAAAGAATATTTATGACACAATAACAATGTTATCACTATGTTTTAACTTAATTTTAATTATCTATTTAATTAATAATCACAGGTATGAGATGGGATACAGTCCTGGCAATGAATAGAATAGTTTATTAATGTGCTAACTTTAATAGTATTAACTTATATATTAACTTATAATAGTCTAAATAACTAAAAATCAGTTTCTTCTGTATATTTATATTCTATACAGTGGAACCTTAGATTGCGAGTAATGCGGTTTGCGAGTGCAAGACGAGCAAAGATTTTTAATAAATTTTGATTAAAAATTTGCAACTCTTGAAAAACGAGCAACTCTTGGTTTCCGAATACCAAGTAACATGTATCATGCATGTGCTTCTTGTTTTGATGCCGAGCTTTTTCTCTCTCTTGCGCTGCAGAATTGTGGGTCTCCCTTGCTGGGTCTTAGTGCTCGTCTCTCACTGGTATAATCAACATCCGTCCGTGCGTGTACTGTTTACTATAACACTGTGACCACATGTGCACGTAAAACATCTTTTATTTTGTGTTTGTATGCGTGTGTGTACAGCATGCACGTACTGTTTATTATAACACACGTGTGCGTGTGTGTAAAGCAAAAGCAAGTCTCATTAGAGAGGTTAAAGATCCATTTTCTCTCTGTGTGTCAGCCTACAGTTTTGTGTGTGTGCATGCATCATTGGACACCACGCGAGAGTTATTAGCGATGTTCCTTGCTAATTTTCCTGATAAAACAGTCTTTTCGTTAATGTGTGTGTATATGTGTGTGTGTGTGTGTGTGTGTGTGTGTGTGTGTGTATAACTCAAATAAGAGAGGAGGAAGGTTTACTGTGTAAGATGAGAAGAGGGAGGCGGAGGGTCTAAATCCTTCTCTCCTCTTACTTCAGCTTCACACAAAGACACACACACACAAAACACACACACAACGCCTGCACACATAAGTGGAAACACTTATCTGTCGGGATTTATTTTTACTTTTTTTAAGGTAAAGTCCAAATTTTTTGGGCTGTGGAATGAATAATTTGATTTCCATTATTCCTTATGGGGAGAGTCGCTTTGATTTACAAGTGTTTTGAAATACAAGCCCGCTTCCAAAACAAATCATGTTCGTAATCCAAGGTTTCACTGTATATTTATAAATCATAAATATTATATATTTAAAAAGATTTTTATTTTATGTCAGAATAATTTAAAGTATTAATATTAACTTAAAATTAAATTAATTTAAGTTATATATATTATTATATATTATTATATAATATATTATATATTATATATGTATAATTATATATAATATAATTATATATTAATATTAACATTATTAAAATTATTAATAGTAATGATTGTTTCTTCTTGTATATAAAATATTTAGATTGGTGTGGGTGGGGCCACTGAGGAAGTCGATACAGCCCCTACATTTTCTTACACAGTGTTCTTAAACAGTCCCGGGTTTAATAAAGGAGAAAACCCCTCCTGATTATGTATCTTGGAGGTGGATGCAAGACTGATAAAGTACAATAGTTATGGTGGAAATGTGGGTGGGGATGAGGGGGAATGGGGGTGGAGGCAAGTCCTGTTGGAGTCCCTGCTTGTGCTCAGCACTAAATATACGCTGTACATTATGTGACTGTAAGTATACCTAAATGTTTTCTCTGACATATACGTTTTTAAAACTTATTACAATTTTTTTTTATTCTGCTTTGCGACAATGACCTTTGTTAAAAGCTCCATATGAATATAATTTATTTAACTAACTTTAATCAAAGTTTCAGTTCATGTTAACAAGTTGCAATTGTCTGACTTCAATCAAACTTAAAACATCAACTAGTCTTTCATCAATATAGTCCACTTCATGCTGGTTTATGATACAATCATGAGGCTTAAAGCAAATTATGTATGTGTCCCTCATTACAAATTTTCCTTTTGCGTCCATATTGGCTGCCATTTTGTTATTCCATGATCCTGCAGTACCTACATTAAAGTATTATCGCATCTCCTCCTATACTCTTTGTCCAAATTTACCAAATTTCATATGAGACATCTATAGACCAACATACTAAGCTATCACTTTGTGTTTTGATTTGTCAAACAGGAATTAGTGCTTAACTCCATGCTCACCTGGCCCTGATGGTACGCAAGATATTTTGTACAATTCTGGCACTTGGTGACACTGTGTCAAATTCCACATTACATTTGTAAGTGTGAGCTGGACGATTGCTATTGCAAGTGCTAAGCTAAGGAGTGGCTTAGCATTCTGATGTGAGCATGCACCAAATATTAAACATAAACTTTTAATTATTTCAAGATAGTGAGTCATAACTTCAGTGTTTTTTGTCCTCAAATGAAATCAGCTGGCTCCCACACATGTACTAAATGCCCTTCAGTTTTATTAATTTGTTTATGAATTCGTTTAAAAAAAAAAAAAAAAGAATAGTAAAAAAATATATAAAATGTATTTTATC
Source organism: Clarias magur (assembly GCA_013621035.1). Lineage (NCBI taxonomy): Eukaryota > Metazoa > Chordata > Actinopteri > Siluriformes > Clariidae > Clarias > Clarias magur. Next base: position 90,646 of record QNUK01000484.1, on the reverse strand, counting down.
CTTTATTTATTTGCATTAACTCCACCCTGAATCACGTTGAGGTCAAAACGTCCCACAGCACAAATTTGGGAAAATTTTTCAGTTTCCCTCTCTAACACTGTAACAGTAGAACAGTTATATTCAGCTTTACTTACATTGCTTTTCTGGATGCTGCAATCACAGGCATCAGCTTCAGAAGAACACCATCTGTTATCTTATCTGGACTGAAATATTTACTCAAGTCAAATTCCTCCAGCTCCTGTGCTGATGTCAGTAACACAAACACCAGAGCAGACCACTGTGATGAAGAGAGTTCACTTTGTTTTCCAGATTTCAGGTAGCGTTGGATTTCTTCCTCTAGAGAATTATCACCCAGTTCATTCAGACAGTGAAACAGATTGATGGATTTCTCTGTAGAACACTCTCTACTGATCTTCATCTTAATGTACTGAACTGTTTCCTCTGTGCTCTGGGAGCTACTTCCTGTCTGTGTTACTAAGACCTGTAAGAGATTCTGATTGGACTCCAGTGAGAGACCCAGAAGAAAGCGAAGGAAAAGATCCAGATGTCCAGTCTGACTTTTTAAAGCTTCGTCTACAGCACACTTGTGGAAATCTAAAACTGTCATTTCTTTCTTCTCCTGTTTTGAAGCTTGACTCCTTTTAAGAACATTTATCTCTTCCATGCTGAACATCAGGTGCACATACAGAGCTGCGAGGTGTTCCTGAATGCTCAGATGAACAAAGCGGTACACTTTACTCTGGTGAAGCCCAAACTCCTCTCTGAAGATCTGCGTACACACACCTGAGTACACTCCTGCTTCTCTCACATCAAAGCCACACTCTCTCAGGTCTTCCTCATAGAAGATCAGGTTCCCTTTCTCTAGCTGCTCAAAAGCCAGTTGTCCCAATTTAAGAAGCATTTCTTCATCACTCTCCTGCTTCTTTGAGTACTTTTCTCTTATGATGTTTATCTGAATGATGAGGAAGTGTGTGTACATTTGAGTCAGAGTCTTGGGGATCTCTCCACTCTCTGCTTCACACAACATTCTCTCTAGAACAGCGGCTGAAATCCAGCAGAAGACTGGGATGTGACACATGATGTAGAGGCTTCTTAATGACTTCAGGTGTGTGATGATGTTCTTGGCCAGGCTCTGATCACTGATCCTCTTCCTGAAGTACTCCTCCTTCTGTGGGTCACTGAACCCTCGTACCTCTGTGACTCGATGGACACACTCAGAGGGGATTTGATCAGCTGCTGCAGGTCGGGAGGTGATCCAGATGAGAGCAGAGGGAAGCAGATTCCCTTTGATCAGGTTTATCAGCAGCACAGGCACTGATGCTGATTCAGTTACATCACACACTCTCACTGTGTTCTGGAAATCTAGAGGAAAACGACACTCATCCAATCCATCAAAAATGAACAGAACCTTTTCCCAATTGGACATTTCGGTTTCTTTTATTTCCTTAAAACAGACATGAATGAATTCCATCAGACTCAGTTTCTTGTCCTTCATCAAATTCAGCTCTCTGAAAGGAAGTGGAAATATGAGGTGGATGTCCTGATTTGCTTTCCCTTCAGCCCAGTCCACAATGAACTTCTGCACAGAGACTGTTTTTCCGATGCCAGCAACTCCATTTGTCAGCACAGTTCTGATGGGTTTGTCTTGTTCAGATAAGGACTTAAAGATGTCATTGCATTTGATTGGTGTTTCCTCTGTTCCTCTCCTGGACGCTGCTTCAATCTGTCTCACCTCATGTTCATTATTGACGTCTCCACCGTCTCCCTCTGTGATGTAGAGCTCTGTGTAGATCTCATTCAGGAGTGTTTGGGTTCCCAGGTTTATTATCACTTCATCCAAGAACTGAAACTTCCTCATCAGATTTAATTTGAACTTTTTCTGGAATTCATTAACAGCCGTTTCTGGGTCGTGCCTATGAGATGGTGAAGTAGAAAATGTGGTGAGACATGGGGTCCAATACTTCTACATCTACATCTAGGCATTTGGCAGACACCCTTATCCAGAGCGACTTACATTTTTATCTCATTATACATCTGAGCAGTTGGGGTTAAGGGCCTTGCTCAAGGGCCCAACAGGGACAACTTGGTGGTGGTGGGACTTGAACCTGGGACCTTCCGAACCGTAGTCCAATGCCTTAACCACTGAGCTACCCGTGACCCCGTGAAACACTTAATCTTTAAAATCTCATTATTCTGACTAGTTATCTCTGATAAATGTTCTTACTATGTATTTGTTTTATTCTACTGTATGTTTTCTATAATCTAATCACTGTGTATAAAGTCGTCCAACACAGTAGCCCCTCCCTCCTCCTTTCACTTTCTCACACACACACACACACACACACACACACACACACACACACACACACACACACACACACACACACACACAGCATGTGTGCACACAAACACACACTAACAGAATCACTGATCTGTCAGGATTCTTTTCAAAGGTAAAGTGCAGATTAATTCGTTTTACTTTTTACTTTATATTTTGTATACATTTTTTAATATGAATATTTTTGGGTTGTGAAATGACTCATTGGAGATTCAATTTCTTCTTATGGGAGAAATTTGCTTTGATATACAAGTGACTTGATATACAAGCATGCTTCTGGAACGAATTATGCTCGCAATCCAAGATTTAACTGTACTTTTATCAACACCATCTACATCATACTGAAAGACATATAGGGCCTGTGATCTAAAAAAAAAAAATTAATTAAAAAAACATTGCAAAGAACACTTGCTAAACATTTGAGCATACAATGAAAAATTACTAAAAATTTAGTAACACTGAAAACACAAACTTTTTCACTTTGCTTATAGGAACAAAAGGACATACATAATCCCTAAACAATCTATATTTTCTTTATCAAATAAAGCTAACATATAAAAAGTAACTGCTGCTTCATGTGTAGCTCCAGGATGCAGATACTAGACATTTGCTAACTGGGAGTTATTGTTAATCTCATTCAAAAGCATGACATAATCAAATGAACAAACACATGGGTTACAAAAGTTTTCAATTTGCCACCAGAGGCTTCAGCTTTCTTGTTTAAAACTGCACTTTTTTTTGTTTTGTTTTGTCAGTTTTTAAGGGTATTTATGTTACATGTTTATTGTGATGATTTATGGGCAAATGCTTTGGGTGCATTAGTCTACCTGCATTAAATTGCAGGTGCTATTATTATCAGAAGGATGTGGAATGCTGTTCTGACCCATTGTTTAGTGGCTGGTGATTGTCAGATAGTCCAGGTGTAAAATCACGTGCTGCAGACATTAGGGCCGTGGTTCGCGAAAGTTTGTTCTTCTGTTCATCAGCATGAGAGGTTGTTTATTTTCCGGTGCTGTGGGTGAATTAGTCTACCTGTATTAACTTGTAGATGTTGTCACTAGTTGCATTTGAGCCAGGATTAGGAAAAGTTCTCTCTCTCTTCACATTCCATGAGTGGAATTTAAGAATCATCTGCCATACTGTGGAATGACTTGTGATGGCCGCTACTGTTTTGCTCCCAGTTTTTAGTGTTATTTTAAAGTTTACTACTGTATGATGACAGAGAGAGTTATGGTTGGAGCATTATGTCAAAATGTCAAAATTTTGATTGATTGCTGATTGATTGCTTGTAGGTCAAAGGTCATCATAAGATCATATGAATAAATAATAACTATATTAACCACTCAAGGTCAAAGGTACATTAAGGGTGGGTAGTTGTTTCTGTATAGTTTTCACAAGTTTAAGTAATTAAGAATGTTGTTGTCTTTTTTTTTTCCTGTGAGAAAAAGTCAATAAGAAAAGTTTTTTGTCTCCTTTCCCCTCCTGAAAGTAAAATGATTTTCTTTCCACCGAGGGTATCCAAAACATCAAATTTAGATTTAATGGTGATAGGTCAAAGGGTGTTAAGCGGTGTAGTTGTTTCTTAATAGTTTTAAGTTTTTAGTTTAAGTCATTAAGGAAGTTTGGTGTCTCCTTTCCCACGAAAGTAAGTGTATTCTATAATCTATCCTTCGGGGTATCCAAAACTTCAAATTTAGATTTAATAGGTCAAACGGGGTTGTATAGTTTTTTACATGTTTAAGTCATTAATAAAGTTTGGTGTCTTTTTTTTCCCATGAAAGTAAAATGATCATCTTTCCACCGGGGGTATCCAAAACGTCAAATGTTGATTGATTGCTGATAGGTCAAAGGGTGTTAAGGGTAGTTGTCTCTAATTTGTTTTGCACGTGTTTAAGTCATTAGGAAAGTAAAAGGTGTTTTTTTAGGTCTTTCCTCCTGGTGTATCCAAATCGTCAAATGTTGATTGATTGCTGATAGATCAAAGGGGGGGTGTTAATGGAACAGTTGTCTCTTAATAGTTTTCACGAGTTTGAAGTTATATCCAAAACGTCAACCTAATTTTGACGGCTCAAGTCATTAAGGGTGTTTACAACCACCCCTGCCTTCTAAAAGTCTTTTTGACCAATCAGATTAAAGTAACTGATACAGCGTAACACACAGTTTCCATTCAAATATGGCGGCTCAGGGTAAGGAATAATGTTGATTTTAAAGTGTTCAACTATGGCTGCTTGTCCAGATGCACCGAAAAAGTCTAAGGCTACTTTGACAAGAATTCAAACATTTTCAGAGCATGAAAAGATTCAATATTGGGGGATGACGAATGGATGTACCACCGGCTTCATTTTCAACGAAGAAAAAGAAGACGTTACGCTGTTTAAGTTATCGGAACCAGGACGCATACATTGGAGTAAAGCTACAGAGAGAATAACTTTTGATCAGATTAATTGGAAAAAGTTCCGTAAATGGTGTAAGGACCTTGAATATTACATAGTGCACGATGTGTTTTCACCGGAGGCTTTCAAATGTAAATGGACAAGCAAGTCATCTCCGCAGGACACGTATCACATGAGACTAACAATTTTTGCTAAGAACGAGGTTTCGCTGCACTGTTACATTGTCTTATTTGGTGATGACTGGTTAAACGTGAACAAGCACAGCGGTTGTGTGAGGTATGATCGAACTAGCTGGGAAGAGCTTCGATGCTGTTTTAAACGAATTGACGACTTATTTCTACAGCTGGAAAGAAACAAAGAAACATCTGAAATAAAGCCTGACTGAAATAAGACTGATCTCTTCTGATCACCTCTCCTTCCGAGTAGAACAACGCGCCGTTTCCGAAACACACATACACACCCTATGGACTTATTGACTTAAACATTTTACTCTCACAGGAAAAAAAAGACAACAACATTCTTAATTACTTAAACTTGTGAAAACTATGAAGAAACAACTACCCACCCTTAATGTACCTTTGACCTTGAGTGGTTAATATAGTTATTATTTATTCATATGATCTTATGATGACCTTTGACCTATAAGCAATCAATCAGCAATCAATCAAAATTTTGACATTTGCTCCAACCATAACTCTCTCTGATGACCCTGGTGCTTTTGTGAATGACATGCCGACACTTGCAGAGGTTTCAACGTTGAGCTGAAAGCAGAGCTCAGAGCTGCTTTAGTTGAATAGTTGCAGGTAAGAGTTATTTGTTCACGGTTTAGTTGTTTCTTTTTTTGTGTAAGTACAAGGGTGAGTCAAGAATGTGTGTGTGTGTGTGTGTGTGTGTGTGTGTGTGTGTGTGTGTGTGTGTGTGGGTGTGCACGTTCATCTGTGACTGGTTTTATAGATACCCTTCGATGCAAATTTTTTGGTGTATGCATTTATGCATTGTTGTATAAGGGATCCTTTGAATAATTGGATAAATTTAGTTAAGGGTCGTAATCTTCAATTCGTTCAGTGTTTCCCCATTCAGGGTGGCGTACTCTGTAACATTCTTTCCAGATTAATTCTTTTTAGTTAGAGTAAAGCATATCTCCTGGGATATGAAATATCCTGAAGTAACCCTAGAAGATTCTTTTGACTTGGTGATCTAACCTGTGATGACAGAACACATGAGCAAAAGGGGACAATTAAGCCATAATTACTGTATAGACATAATTTATCTACATCACAAAACAGCATGTCCAATCGGATGCCATTTATTTTAAAGATACCATGAGGCCATTTCTCAAGCAAAAACAATCTACATACTGTAAGACAAAAAGAATGTTTGGACATCTAATAGTGGCTTCATTAAAGATAACAGATATGATGTTTTAGTATTTAGTTTCCTGTTTATCCTGTTGATCTAGATGAATTTCCCTTTAACTGTGACTTCAGCAGTGTGGAGATGTTACCTTTGTAGAGGTGAGGAGTCTCCAGCTTTAAAATTAATATGATGATCAATAGACTGATCACTCTTCATGGAGATACAGCTGGGTGCTGCTGATTCTGATCTCTCTCCCTGGAGTTTACTGCACAACATTACACACAGTCCTTTAGTTATTTATATACACTCCTTACTGTTTTAAGTACCTTATTAATTTAATAAAGACAATTATTCACACAAGTAATACATTTTAACAATTCTATACCAAGTGGTGACTGTTAGCTTTTACTTTAATATTATAAACATTAGCTTAATTAGTTTTATTAATAAATGTGCCATATAGTATGGAAATTATAATTTGCAACATTGCAATTCCTCTTCACCAGAACCAAGAGGGCAAAACCTGTTTCAGAATGACAATGCCTCAAAGTGAGTTTCATGAAATCTCATAGTCCAAGGTTGAAGTGAAAGAACTTGAGTGTTCTGCACTGAGTCCTGACCTCAAACCTATTGGACAACTTTGAGATGAACTAGAACACTGACTGCACCCAGGCCTCCTCACCCAATATCTGTGCCTGACCTCACTAACGCTCTTGTAGATAAATGAGCACAAATCTCCACAGCTAGTGGAAAACTTTTTGTTGAAAGTTTTGTGTTAAGGTCCGGACAGGCGTTGTGGATCCAAATGCAGAGCGCGTGTTGCTGAATGTGCTGATTGTCTTGTGAAAATGAGGTGTGCGTTGGCCAGGTTGCAAAGCAGGGGTGCTGTGAGTGCTTCGTGGAGATGAGTCGCGGTGGTGAGCGGGTGCGGGTCAAAGCCGAGAAGACAAACAGGGTCTGTGATCCGTATTCGTGGTCGAAATGCGAGAGCGGGGTTCGTTTATGGAAGTATAATAGTGCCAAAATTCCTTAAAGCAAAATAACAGGTTGAATTACATGAACTGAAAAAAATTTGTTGCATTTACAATGTTTGAAATGTTTGCCACTACAACTTATTGTGGTTGCATATTTCAAATTAAGATGTAATTCAAGCATTTAAAATTCAAAGCAAAAATATTCAAGTTACTAAATTGCAGTTGAAAAAAAATTATTTTCACGTGTTAAAAATACAATCTTCATTATTTTTCAATCTTACAAATTCAGGTCTTCACATCCGGGGTATCACAGAAAGAGCAGTGGCGTGCCGATTGCTGCTGTCCATGCCGCAGTGTACTTTAAAGTGTGCTTCCTGCTCCCTGTGCAGTGCACTTCTCACAAACTACTAACTGATCGGAATGCAGCAGTCTTAACTAACAGTCTGGGTTGTCAGTTGGACAATAAACGGTTAAAATTAATCCTCTGCCGTAAACGCTATATTCAAAGCATAGCCAGTGCGCTTTCATTCACACGTGAGCGTGATGGGTTTCCTGCCCATTAAAAGTAAATTAAAAGTAAATAGTATTTCAGAACTTCAATTAGCTGTACACAACTATTAATAATCCAGTTTTACAAAAGCAAAATGTGTTTGCTTTTCTAACATTATTGATCTTTTCAAACTGTTGTGGTAATGAGATTTTTTAGGACTTATTTTGGAAATTATGTTCAAAAAGGTGTTAAATGGTAAGTATTTTTTATTAATATTCACAAATAGTCCAGACTTTGAAAAAGTTGATTTAGTATTTTTTAAATTCTCATGCTTGAAAATTTTAAAACCAATATTTAGTTAGAATCACCCACCTGGAGTCTTGGTAAGAAAATGAGTCTGGAGGTGTCGACTAGAGCTTCTTTGACTGATAAAAACCACTCAGACTTTTTGAGTTTGCTCCGCACAAGAAGAATATGCTCATGTGAACCATGTCTCGCCAACAATGGCTATCAGAGGATCTATGATCCAGAATTGTTGATTTACGTAAAGGGTTACAAAAATTATTTTTGAAAAAAGACTTTAGAAATTGACCAGTCTACAGTAAATGGAGACACTGCAAATGGATACACATTGGTACTGTGGCTACTCTACCAAAAAGTGGTCAAAATGATCTGAAGAGCACCATGAAGACCCATCAATGAGGTAAAGAAAAAAATCCTGAGTGACAGTCAAAGATTTGAACTAATGAAATTAAGATCCAACTATTCAGAATAAACGTGTAGCACTACATATGATCATGAAATCAAGTATGTTGGAGGAAACCATAATCATAATTTGGGCCTGCTTTGCTGCATCGGGGTCTCATCGGTTTGTAGTCATTGAGGGGAAAATGTATTCCCAAGTGTATAAAAAGTTATTTATATACAAGATAATGTATGAATGTCTGTACGTCAGCTGAAATGCTGTAGAAGTTGGGTGATGTAACAGAACAATGACCCAAAACACCAGAGCAAGTCCACAACAGACTGGCTTCAGAAAAACAAATTCTGCCTTAAGGAGTGGCCAAGTCAGAGCCCAGACCTCAACCCAATAGAAAGTCTATGGAATGACTTGAAGGGAGTCATACACATGAGACATACAAATAATAGAGAGATAAAGCAGTTCTGCCAGGAAGAATGAGCTAAAATCCCTCCTGAACGATGTGCGACCTGAACCATAGCTACAGGAAGCACCTGGTTGAGGGTGGGCAAACAATTATTAATTCCAAGTGCTCACCTACATTTTGAATTTTAAATGATTCATGTGTTTAATAAAGACATGAAAGATCAGTTCATTTTTGTGTTATTATTTTAGGCAGACTATAGGTATTGTCAATATATTGACTTACATGAAGATCACATTTTATTCCAAATTAATGCAGAAAACCATGAAATTCCAGAAGGTTTACAAACTTTTTCTTGCCACCCCTAGTGAAAAAAATACACTTTAGTGTATTACAAATATGCTTAAATCTTGGATAGTACATTGCAAATATACTAATAAAAATTGTACCATCAGTTAATATATATAAAAGAATACTAACATCATGCTTTTACCAATTTTTGGAATTAAACTTACATACTTCAACATAATTGTATTATAATACACTTTCCAAAAAATATACTATGGGAAAATATACTTTAAGGGAAAGGTTTGGTGTAATTTCCAAAGCACACTTTGTTTTTAAATTTATTTTTGGCATATTTTAAAAATAATATATGCTTGAAATAATCATTGTAACAATGTACAGGGAGAATACATTAAATTACAAATTTTATATGGTAGTCTTAGTATATTTTTAGTTAAATTTATATCTACAATGGAACCTCACATTGTGAGTAACCCGTTTTGCGATTGTTCCACAAGACGAGCAAAAATCTTTAATAAATTCTTGATGTATGAATATCCAGTATGATCCAGTATCATGTGGCACGCTTCTTGTTTTCACCGAATGTCACGTGATCACAACTGAGCCAATGGTTCTTCTCTCGCGTGCTGCGAAATTGTGGGTAATCATCTCCCGTGCTCATCCTTAGTGGTGTCTCTCACTCTCAACATCTGTGCGCACAAAGCAAGTTTTATTTTGTGTTTTTTACGATCGTTCCAGAAGATGAGCAAAAATGTTTAATGAAGTCTTGATGTATGAATATCCAGTATGATCCAGTATCATGTGGCACGCTTCTTGTTTTGATGCCGAGTGTCACGTGATCACAACTGAGCCAATGGTTTTTCTCTCTCTTGCACTGCGGAATTGTGGGTAATCATCTCTCCTGCTGGGTCTTAGTGCTCGTCAGCCTGTTGTTATGTGTGTGTGCACGTGTAATTTGATACCGTGCCCCTTCACACACTCTCTCTCGCCTTTATGTACGCAGACGCTGTGTGTGTAAAGGGTCACAGTGTCAAATTACGCGCACACACTCACATACACACACACACATACACACACAGTGCCTGCACGCATAAAGCCGCGCGAGAGAGGGAGACTTTGTGAAGGGGTCCGGTGTCAAATTACGCGCACACACACACACATAACAACAGGCTGATATAGAGAATGAGAAATGTAAATTATCCTAGGACTGTGTGTACTGTATGATATGATAAATTACTGTATTTATATTAATCACAACGTGTACTTTTTTAGCATTTAGAATTCTAACTGCATGCTACTGCTGCAATAAGAATATACTTAGAGTATATTAATCACACTTAAAATTCTATAATACATTAAATATATATATACGTTCATTTCATTACTGTCACATTAGTACTCACACAGCCATATACTTTAAGTGTATTAAGTATACTTAAAGTTGTTCCACACAAAAGTATACTTAATACACTTAAAATTGTTTTTTAAAAAACTTTTGTACAATTTAATTAAAGCTTACTGTAAATGCACTTAGTACAAAATCAGTGTTCCAAAATAGCAAACTTCAAGCATGCTAGTTGTTAGTCTGGAGCAAGTACACTTAAGTATGTTTTGGCATGCTAGGATTTAATATACTCAGCATACTTTTTTTTTTCACTTGGAACTGCATATACAGTATACATATATACAGTACACCTCTCTAATTTCAGCAAACATTTTAGTATATCTTCTCAAATGCAACACTATAGAAATGAAACTTGGATATATTTTAGAGTAGTCAATGTGCAGCTTGTTAAACATTACAGATTTACTGCGCTCTGAAAAGAACTCAACATACAGCCAGTATTGTCAAAATAGCTGTCAACAAAAGCGAGTACACCCTGTGATAAAGTGATAAAGGCTGTATATTTTTAACCATGCAAAGTCACATGTCCTATTTATCATAATCTCTGGTGAATTCCATGTCCAGGAGGATTAAGGCCATGCTAGATAACAATGGTGCTCACACAAAATGTTGCCATTTTCTTTGCCAGTCTGAATTATTCCTAGAGAACAGTAAATCTGTATTGCTATACAAGCTGTACACTGACTACTCTAAAGTATTCATTAGTATTGTCCCTTGAGAACAAATAATAAAATGGTTGATGAAATGTGAGGGGTGTATTCACTTTTGTGAGATACTGTACACTTTGGACAATATAAAATACTATATTAACATTCAAAGTTTGTGTTTTTTTTTGTTGTTGTTGTTTACTAGATAATTTGATATATGAAAACAAAGATTTGGAAAGAAAAGAAATTCTTCTAAATTGCCCTCGGACAGAATAATGGATTATGATCCGTCAAAATGAGGTTAAGTGGTTGTCTTATCTGCTATGACTTCACATACAGCACTCCAGAAAGTATTTGGACACTAAAGTCACACTTACAAACACATTATTTTCAAGTAAAACATTTCTAAAAATATACTTTAAATGAAATATAATGCAGTATAAGTGTTTAGACATCTAATTGTATCTGAATTTAAAATCACAGTTGTGATGTTTTAATATTTAGTTTCCTGTTCTGTTCATCTAGATGAATTTCCCTTTAACTGTGACTTCAGCAGTGGCATTAACCGTGAGGAGATGTTACCTGTGTAGAGGTGAGGAGTCTCCAGCTTTAAACACCAGAGTAGGATCCATAGACTGATCACTCTTCATGGAGATACAGCTGGGTGCTGCTGATTCTGATCTCTCTCCCTGGAGTTTACTGCACAACATTATATGAACTTGTTAATTTAATGAGACCTACATTTTACTTAGAATGAATGGAAACAATTTTATTTTGACTGTTATTTTGTCATTAATGGTGAGACACTTTACTATTTACATTTTGAAATTACTTCTTTCATATGTACTTACAGTAACTAATAACTTGGATATGAATATTTAATTGTAAAATATAATTACATATTATAAAAATACAGTGGTACCTCAGCATGCGAACACCCCGCCTCACAAATTTTAGCCTCAAAAATTAATATTTTGCAAGAAATTTGCCTGAGCATACAAAACATTTTTAGCATACAAACGAACCAGGCGAAACTCCAGCTAAGTTGTGTGTAGAGTATGTCTGAAAGCCGTTCAAAACTTGTTTGCTTCAGTAGAAAGCCAAATGGAGCAAGTTTATGTATTTTTTGTGGGATTTGGAAGACAAAGCACCATGGGTCCCAGGAAGTTCAGCAGGGGCGGTATCAAGTAGAAAAAGGGGGCCACTTTCAGTTTTGTTTTTAAAGGAATCATAAATTAAGGTTTAAATGAGTTTTAATGTCTATTTATTTCATATTTTCTAAATGTTGTGATTGTTTTTATATGCAAAAATATGATGATTATATACCAATTGAAAATTGGTAATATTGATAATATTTTGGGTGCCTGGTACAGATTATCTGCATTTACATTATTTCATATGGGAAAATGTGTTTATGAAATTTCACCTTAAGAACTCGCCTATGGAACGGATTAAATTTGCATGACGAGGTACCTCTGTATATTATGGGTTACCGTTTTTTAGAAGGTGTGGACACATTATCAGTGTCCACATCAGGGGTCTCCATCTTCAAACTATAAGTTGAGATCCTGAAGAGTATGATCTCAGTGGACTACACTCCTGGAAAACACAAAAACAAATATGTAGTTAAACTTCCCCCCCCAATAATTTTCAAGCTTTGCCCTAATGAACTCTGGGCCTCCTTTTGTTGAAAAAAAAACTGCAGTTTGTTACAGAACTGAGTGATCAGCCTGGACACTAGGACTGACCTTTGAAATTCTCAGCACCAAATCCATCACTCGTTTATTTTCTTAAGTGATTTTTCTTTATAAGGATAACTGGAAATCTGGAGCCATGGCCAGGAATGGAAAACATGGGTAAAAATAATTCCTTAAAAATATGTAGAAGGAATTGTGAAAAACAATCCTTTTTTTCCTTGCAGAATCTTCCAAAACTCAAGGGACTCATATGTCAGAACTACAAACAAGAACTACGACTCCCAAAAACAACACTCCGACTCACCTGAGTACTAGCACACCTGAAACTAATCCCAGGACACAGATAAAAGGAACTCTCACACTTCCGGTCCTCGCAAAGTATACGCTCCCAGTGAACTTGTTCCAGTGTCGTTACCAAGCCTTTTGAATTTGGATTGCTATTTTGGTTTTCTATCTAGTTTCTGTTCCTACGTTTACGAGTTTAGCCTTTCCCTATTTATGCCCATTTGTAAATCGCCCTTTCCCTATTTATGCCCATTTGTAAATCGCCTGACCCTTGCCTGTTTTTTTGGACTTACGAGTTGGATTCTCCTTATCGGATTTGTGTTTTTGCAAACTCCGAGTTCACGAGTCATCTCATCTGCACCTGCGTCCCCCGTGTCAGGTACATAACAATATACTCCCAGATCATTCCGCAATTGCCAGACAAGTTGATACAGTAGCAAAATAATCCTCATTATTCACAACATTCTTATTTAAGAATAATTAAAATTGATAGATAAACACAGCTACACTCACATTTATATTTAGTATTCAATATGTATTTATTGTATAATCTTGGCTAATTTCTACCAAACTCTACCTAAAAACACAACAAATTAATTCCTGCTCTAGGATAGTCTGGCAGTTTATACGCCTTGAGAATCTAACTATCATATACATGCGGACGCGTAACTGTCAATGAGACTTCTGCACCTCTCTGCAGGTATTTTGGCCCACTCCTCATGAGCAAGCTGCTCCAGTTGTTTCCGGTTTGAAGGGTGCCTTTTCCAGACAGCATGTTTCAGCTCCTTCCAAAGATGCTCAATAGGATTGAGGTCAGGGCTCATAGAAGGCCACTTTAGAATAGTCCAATGTTTTCCTCTTAGCCATTCTTGGGTGTTTTTAGCTGTGTGTTTTGGGTCATTGTCCTGTTGCAAGACCCATGACCTGCGACTGAGACCCAGCTTTCTGACACTGGCCAGCACATTTCTCTCTAGAATCCCTTGATAGTCTTGAGATTTCATTGTACCCTGCACAGATTCAAGACACCCTGTGCCAGATGCAGCAAAGCAGCCCCAGAACATAACAGAGCCTCCTCCATGTTTCACAGTAGGGACAGTGTTCTTTTCTTCATATGCTGCATTTTTCCGTCTGTGAACATAGAGCTGATGTGCCTTGGCAAAAAGTTCCATTTTTGTCTCATCTGTCCATAGGACATTCTCCCAGAAGCTTTGTGGCTTGTCAACATGTAGTTTGGCATATTCCTGTCTGGCTTTTTTCTGATTTGTTTTCAACAATGGTGTCCTCCTTGGTCGTCTCCCATGTAGCCCACTTTGGCTCAAACAACGACGGATGGTGCGATCTGACACTGATGTTCCTTGAGCATGAAGTTCATCTTGGATCTCTTTAGAAGTCTTTCTGGGCTCTTTTGTTACCATTCGGATTATCCGTCTCTCTTTTTTTCTGATTTGTCATCAATTGTCCTCCCTTGGCCACGTCCAGGGAGGCTGGCTATAGTCCCATGGATCTTAAATTTCTGAATAATATGTGCAACTGTAGTCACAGGAACATCTAGCTTCTTGGAAATGGTTTTATAGCCTTTACCTTTAACATGCTTGTTTATAATTTTCTTTCGAATCTCCTGAGACAACTCTTTCCTTCGCTTCCTCTGGTCCATGTTGAGTGTGGTACATACCATGTCACCAAACAACACAGTGACTACCTGGAGCCCTATATATAGGCCCACTGACTGATTACAAGATTGTAGACACCTGTGATGCTAATTAGTGGACACACCTTGAATTAACATGTCCCTTTGGTCACATTATTTTCAGTATTTTCTAGGGGTACCATCATTTTTGTCCAGGCCTGTTCCATGAGTTTATTTTTTTAAAATAATTCCGTTGAAGCATGGTTGAAAAGCAATGTCTGACTTTCATTGGTTAACATTCATAGAATCTTTTTAAATTATTACTTTTGTCAGATTAAAGTTATTTCTGTGACCATTGTGAGTTTTTCTTTCATTGACCGAAGGGTACCAACAATTTTGTCCACGTGTGTAGATGAGACTCAGTTTTTACACACAATCATAACCCTGAAGGTGGGATTTGCTGAAGATACATAACAAACCTTAGCCTCAGTTACACTAGCAAACTAATCATCCATAAAATCAATTTAATTAAAAAAGAATGAAATTTAAACAAAAGAAATATTGTCCTAAACTGCATAAATAATTTAATAAATAACAAATAATATTTGAATAACAAATAGCATTTGTAATAAATCAGGAATTCTTATGACTAATCATAATGGAGGATTTTTGGCAAGATTTTTTAACCTCATATAAGCTTGTTAACCAATTCGCAATCATTCTTTTTTATTATATGTAATTTACATTTACAAAGAACTAAAAATAGTTCACCCCGGATTATACCAACTCTTAAACTCTGAAATCTTTCTGCTTGCCTTGCGTATGAACTTTGTCTTGAATTATGTTTCTGCTTATGTTTGCTGATCACCTGACTTTGCCCATGACCCTATACTGTTTTTTGATACCCATGATTAAGTTGTCCACTGAGAAAATGTCTTTCATAAAAATATGGCTTTTACCGGCACTTCTGTCCTTCCGTATTCCAAACATAACAACTGACCCAGGTATTCTCTCACTCATCTCATCAAAAAGAACTATTTTCCCCTATCTACTTTTTCTGCTCTTAAGAGTTTTTACTTAGTTTTTTTAATGGTTCTAAAAATGTTAGTCTGGAGCCCTTCATAAGTCCATACAACAACTTAGATTTACACAATGTTCAATAACACATGGAAGTAGATACATTAGTCAGACATATATCACACAGTCTTTAACAGCACACATACATGGCCTTTTTAGTCAACTGAATTAATTTGATATACAGTATATCATAGTAAAATAAAAATGCACTTTAGTTACAAATATGTTCAAAACGTCTTAATATATTGCAAATATACTAACAAAAATATATTTATTTCTTTTTACCAATTTTTGGAATTAAACTTTACTCACTCACGCACTAATTCACTTTTTATATCACTTTATCCTGTATTCAGGGTCACGGGGACCTGGAGCCTATCCCAGGAGGCTTAGGGCACGAGGCAGGGTACACCCTGGACAGGGTGCCAATCCATCGCAGGGCACACACACACACACACACGCACGCACACGCACGCACACGCACGCACACACATTCACACACTACAAGCAATATGGGAACACCAAATGTAATATATTATATATATAGAGCCACATGTAATATAAGTAATAACATTTTATTTTAATAATAAAATATTAAATTAAATATTAATAATTTAATGATTTATTTATTTAAGAAGATTTTCAATTCTGAAAACAACTTCTACAAGCTTTACATCATCTCGTCAATCATCTTGTCACTTTCTTATTCAACTTAACAAAATGAAAATGTTTTGTACATTTATGCAAATGATTATGCATTATAAGCAGCTTATTTCATGTTGTTCAAAATGATTGATACTGCTTCCCTGATGAATAGTCTCACCCCCAAAAAACATCAGAGCATCAGTTCATTATATGAATCATTACACGCAAAATGGTTGAACTAGTTGTGACAATCTGTTGAGCATATTTTCTAGACATTTCTGTTAGACTTTTTGTTCTGTAAATTTGTCCTGAATTCATAAAATGCTCTGTTTAATCTTTGCTTCACCAATGGAGAGGAATTTTTAAACCAATCAACCAATGATAAACCAGTTCTCTAAAACACCTGGTTGCTATGGATGCGGTATGTGAGGACCTCACAACAGAAGATGGATATGACACTCCTAAAGACTATTTTAGTACTGCATTGTGATGTGAAAGAGAGAGTCTGTGACCTGACAGACGGGAAAGTCAGGAAAGTAGAATAACAGCACTGTAATTTCCCATAATGCACTGCATGCACTGTACAGTTATGCCTAAGTTTGTTTTTTCTTTGTGCTGTGCAGTGACAAAAAAGTCTTGTCTTTTTTCTTTTCTGTCTCACAAAGACATAATCTATTAGCAAATAACATTGCAATCATGTAAAAATGAATTCTGTCCAATCTTTTGAAATCAATCTTAACCCTTACCTACTTATACCCCTATCTCACCTATGCGGTTTGACTCGCGATGAGAAGCGGTGTTGGGGACTGTGAGCCACCGCGAGTGACCGGCCAACGTTCTGCAAGGTCCATGAGCTTCCGCGAGAACCGGTAAAAAAATAAAATAAAATAAAATTTTATATATATATATATATATATATTTTTTTTTCATGCAGAAAGATTGGAAATGTAATCACTATGCCAAAAACAAACTAAGATTTTGATCAAGTTAGAGGCTTTTGCAGGTTATTAATTTTGTTGTGCTGTTTGTTATAATTGTTCTGAGAAATGTACTTACAGTTTTGTAAATGTTGAGGATGATTCAGGAAATGTTCCAAATTGTATAATAGATATGGATTACTGCACAAACTGTAATATATATAGATACACTTCCTAAATGGTTTACACGAGTTTTATTTACAGTATCTGCATTGTTGTTATATAAAGTCGTTAATAATAATAAAAAATCACTCACCTTTAGTCACATGCTGTGTTGATTTAAATTAATATCTCAGTTTCCGCTATAAAGATCGTGCTTTAACTTTTCCAAAACTTCCACAAAATGGAGTTGAGGCTGAAACACTTCCACTTTAGGAAAAAGGATTCATTACAGGTGATGAGTCACTTGGGAGTCGATCCTTTGAATCGGTTCATATTCGCGTTTCTGACTTCATTAGCTTTAAAACGTAAAGCATTATTATTAGTGTTGGGGAAGTTACTCAAAAAAAGTAATCTACTACAAATGACTAATTACTACTTTATAATTGTAATTTGAATACATCGTTTTACGTTACTTTCAAGTTACTTTGAAAACATCAGTCACGTCGTGCGCCTGTGATGGGCTGCGCCTCAATATGTACAACCTGTTGTCGCTTCTCGTATACATATTGTCGCTTCTCGTATATATATAACCTGTTGGCTTCTCACTCACTCCGCAGGCTCCCTACGTAGGCGTCCTCCCCTTCTGCGCGAAAGGGCGAGGCCGCCAGGTCGGGCCAGCTGGCGATAATTAATGTTAACGGAGCTCGGGCTTTCTCCGCGCCTCTCCTTTCCGTTTTTTCTAAATAAAATCACCACTTTTTTAAGACTTCGCCTTGTGGCCGTGGTGCCGCCTATGCAAAAGAGTGAACCCTTTGCAACATTAAATGTAAAACTACAAAGTTCTCCGACGATTGATTAAAGCGCGTGCTCGTTAACTGATGCTGCCGCGCAAATGTGATTTTTAAATGCATTTTGATACATTTTGTAACGCTAGTAACGTAATGTTATTCACATTAGTAACTGTAATCAAATTACATGCATTTAAAATATAACGCGTTACATTACAGCATTATTATTCCCAACTCTGATTATAATTTACAAAAAAAAAAGCTTATTTAATAAAGTTTAAAATTCAGAGAAACCTTTTTTACTGTTAAATTTAATTTATTAAAATATATTATAGTTTTGACAAAAGTTTCCAGACAAAATGTCACCATTTCGGAAGTGTCAAATTACTGTCCTGCAGTTAAGGAGATTTGAAATTACTGGAATTAAAAAAAAAAAATCACAAATTATTAAAACCTGTAAGGACTGTGCCAAACCTTCCACTTTGTGGAAGAAAGAAAAATACAAATTGAGATCACTTAAATACTTGATGTTGCACAGTGAAACAAAATTATATATATATATAAAAAAATAATAATAATAACTTTAACTATATTTAATATAGTGAAGAGCATTTTCATACACTTAGAAAATATTTTAGAAAATATTGCTAAAGTATGAATCCAAAAAGCAAGAGGAAGCAAGTTTGAAATGAATTAATCAATAAAATATAATAAATAAAGAAACTGTGCTTTCTGTGTGATTCAATTCAATTCAATTTTATTTATATAGCGCTTTTAACAATAGACATTGTCGCAAAGCAGCTTTACACAATCAAAAGAATTCAGTTTATAATTTAATGTGTGTTTATAGATAAGCCAAAGTCAGAAGTTAAGGCGGCTTTTTTGTTATTTCAAGCATATACATTAATTACAGTACCTAGTGAAATAAAATAACATTCCTCCAGGATATAGCGCTATATAAAAAACAACACAACTAACTGAGACACATATACACATATCTTAAATTATACCAAAAGAATCCCAAACTACATAAAATGCACAAGTGAAAGTCTGTCAATGATCACAGTTAAACATTGAAAAACCAACCAATACAAAGTTCAAATGTGAGTAAAAGTGCAAAACAAGATACTATATTGCAATATAGGTATAATAAATGTAATGAGTGTAAACATGCTTGATAGGCAAAATGCAAATCAATAAAATACGGTATTTAGTGATTATAGCAGTCAGATTCCAACAGTGGAATTAAATGGTGTATGTTTAGTTTACACTGGTATTATCAAATTATGTGAGAGTGTTTAGTGTGCTGCTAATACAAGAGCATTTAATACATTGGGAAACCTGCAGCCCACACTGTAAAAAAATCCAACTAGATAAATGTTGAATGAATTAATTCTGTATTGTTGGGCCGACTTCTTACAGTGGTATTTGTTGAGAAAACAGGTAACAATGTGTTCTTGAAAACTTTGGAGACCCAAAATAAATTTATTTGAGCCACTAATTTACCTTTATTGAGATGCAATCACATGATTTACTGTATACAAGTGATATCTACCTCCTGATGTCTACCTCCTGACATGCTGACACCTGAAGACATCAAGTCAAGTCAAGTGAAGTAGGCTTTTATTGTCATTCCAACCATATACAGTTAGTACACAGTGAAACGAAACAACGTTCCTCTAGAACCAAGGTGCTACATACATACAACAACATAAATTTAACAACACAATTTTTAACATTTTTAAGTTAACCTTAAAAAAAAAAAACTCAAAAACGTAAAAAAAAAAAACACTGCAAATGTGCAAACAAGGAGCTACATGACAAGCACAACAAAGTAACACTTAACAGTCCTTTTTTTATTTTTATTTTTTTATTAGATGAAGTATGAGTTGAGGTAGTGGGAAGAGTAGCAGTAAACAATTGACATTGTAACAAAAAATATAGTGTGCAAATAGTGAGTGAAATAAATATTGTGCAAAAATAAGACACCCACCTGCTGGACTGATGCTATCAAGCTGCACAAAAGAGGTGGAGAGTGCCATTTTGTGGACTCTTTATTCTATTGGTGATTATTTATTTATATTTTAAATAAAATATGTTTCAGTTAGCCTACAGGTATTTTCCCTTGTGAGTATAATATTTTTCCCTTGTGAGTGTATGATTTTTCCCTTGTGAGTATAGTATTTTTCCCTTGTGAGTGTATGATTTTTCCCTTGTGAGTGTATGATTTTTCCCTTGTGAGTATAGTATTTTTCCCTTGTGAGTGTATGATTTTTCCCTTGTGAGTGTATGATTTTTCCCTTGTGACTATAATATTTTTCCCTTGTGAGTGTATGATTTTTCCCTTGTGACTATAATATTTTCCCCTTGTGAGTATAGTATTTTTCCCTTCTGAGTATATGATTTTTCCTTTGTGAATATATTATTTTTCCCTTCTGAGTGTATGATTTTTCCTTTGTGAATGTGTTTGTTTTTTCCTGTGCAAGTGTTTAAAATGTAAAATTATGAAGAAAAAAAACTCTTTTGCATGATGTTCTATGTAGTTTTTTTATTTTATTTAAATAAACTGCATTTCAATTGTTACACTCATTGTTTACATGTGTATTTTAATTATTCTTGAACATTCCATTCACAGTACATAGGTACAAGTTGCTATTATTCATAAGGCTACATGTTTCCATTTCACCAATTGGATTGAGCTGTTTCACGGATCACTCTGGTTATGTCTGCAGATCCCATGTGAAGCATTCAGCTTGTAAATTTATCCCAGATTTCAGCTCATCTGTACTGTTGGGTCAGGTGTTACTCATCTTTCCCATTAAGCTTGGCTGGCCAATTAATCACAGTAACATCAAAGTGGTCAGCAAACCAGTTAGTGGTAGTGTGTTTGACTTATGAGGCTTACAGTCCTTGTGGAAGGTATAGATGATCGTCTTCTAGACATCTTGTCAGGTCAGCAGTCTTCCCTATGATCATAGTTGTGTGTACTGAACTAGACCGAGAGATATACAGTATTGAATAGTACTTTCTTCAAACTCGAAGAGAAATATTTAATATTTTGACATACTTTTTTTTTTTTTAGTTGTAAGCAGTAATCATGGGAATTAAAGGATTAAACAAAAAGGCCTTGAGCTTCATGTGTAATAAATCTGGAATACGAGTTTAACTTTATTAATTACATAAAACAAATTGTAAAAATGCATGATATTCTAATTTTTTGAGATGCACTAGAAGTAAAATGTATGTGAAGGAGTTTAAGAGTTAAAGGAGGCCTTTGTTGTAAAACATTTAAGAACCTCTGCTTTAACTACTTAACATATGGTATTAATGTATTGATCAATATTATGCAGCATGTTGTTTGAACTAAAACAGAGCTGTCAGAAAAACAGTAATGATGTTAAAATCCCATACGGTAGACAAATCTGTACCCTCACACAAAGAGCAGTAATGAATTCTGTATAGGCTTGTACCCTCAAACAGAGTGGAACTGTATAAACCTGTACCGTCAAACAGTGTGAAGTAACATGTAATTCTATTCATCATTTTCTGCAATGCTTTACATGCACTGTTTTAAAAAAAAAAATACTCAACTGTAAATGACATTAAACACTTTATTTAGAAATTAATAAAATACATGTACTGTATGTATTGGTGGTGTAAGGAGGCAGAGGATCAAGGGTCCGTCCTCTCCACGACAATCTACAACAGGGGAGAAATAAAGACATGATGTTAATATAAGTGTCTGGTAAAAAGACATCATGATATTACTATGCAGTTTGACACACACACACACACACACACACACACACACACACACACACACACAATCAATTCCATACATTTTATAGAATGCAAGCTATTATTGGGTTTTGCCATTAAGTATTGCTGCACAATTTGTCCCCGACTACCCCATTCATTAACACACACATTATGTCCATGAAGAGACAGACGTGTGTGTGTGCCTGTCCCCTGATTAAGACGTGGTCAGTGGTGTTCCTGAAAAGAGGGGTGAATACTTCTGATCACTCACCTTCTGCTCAGGATGTAAAGCTGGTGTAGAAATCCGCTGATACACAGGGAGTTGATTTACATACAGTTCACTGTGAGAAGGAAAACACACAAGCATACATATTATAAGTAGTATAAACACATATTGAATGACTTTATAATAGAATAGATAGGACCCGAACAAAAGCCCCTTTTCTTGACTGTTACATACATTGTGTAAGCACATAGCTAACTATTGAGAAGATCTCTACCTGTGATAATACCACTACATTATACAGCAGTATACATTATATGTCACTACAGTAACACTGATGAGCTCCAATAAATTACATACAACAATTCATTAACCATCTGTAACATTACACATAACAGGAGCAGCTAAGAATTAGCTCAGGGATAATTAGCACTAGTTGAGAGGCAACAGTTAATAGTCTGTTATCTTAGCCCTTTCAGTAAGCTAGCGCTTAGCATAATGATATTAACTTACTTATAGATCCATATTTGGACAGGCATTTTACAGGATCAATGGGGCTAATTGTTTACATGTGTGCAAATATACTATTATATTAATATACATTAATGAACAAACTAGTTTCCCTATGCTAAGCGCTAGCATTATGATATTAGCTTGCTTATAACTCCATATGTGGATGTATATTACAGAGACGCCATGGAGCTGACGGTTTACATCAGTGTTTAATGATCTAAATGAGACTTTTATTCCTTTTAATCACTGCCATTTACACTCGGCAAACACTCTAATGGCATTAGCACTGCTACAAAGTTATCATTAGTGCCTAAAACAGTAACATTCTATTAATTTTATACATTAAACATTACCTGGTAAGTGTGTCCAGTTGTAAATTTAGTGAGAATTATAATGTTATCACGCTATAATTCACTGTATATTCCATCATGATAAGTCCTGGAGCTGAATCCGGCACAGTTCTTTGCTCAATTGCGTTTTGACCTCAGTCCCATAATCCTTTGCGCATTAGCTTTAGCTTTTAGCTTGCAAAATACAGGAGAGAGTTCTCACACGGGAAAAAGTAGTTGCGCACAAACGGGAAAAAGCATACACTTACACGGGAAAAAGCACACATTTTTAAGGGGAAAAGCATACATTTGCAAGGGAAAAATAATACATTTTAAGGGGAAAATAATACATTTACACGGGAAAAATAATAAATTTTAAGGGAAAAAGAATACATTTACAAGGTAGAAAACATACACATATATGGGAAAGATGATTTGCCCTTCTGGGCCACCGTAGTGGTGTAAATGTTCTAATGTATTTTACCCTGTTCTGTATAGCTTTGGTTTATTGGTTAGCTTATGACACTGCTGTCTATAATGTTGTTTAGCACAAACACTTTAGCTCCCGAGGGCTAAAATACTGAGTTATATAGCTTAGAGACTTTGTGATATTCAGATGTAAAAAAAAAAAAAAAGTTGCATGACATTACAAAAGCTTGTGTTGTCTTTATGCACGGTCATTAGTGATTGATGATGATTATAAACAGTAGTTTATTTTATTGTGTTTTTTTTTTCCTTTTTTTTTATAAACAGTTGTGACAGCGAAAATGATCAGCCACCTGTTTGTTAGAAAGCAAATGCAAACAAGCAGACGAGATACAGACGACCATCACTGTTTCATGGAAAACACTGATGATGACACTCTGTGATTCCTGCCCACATGGGGACCTGGACCACAACTGGGGTCTGAATTTCGGGATGGATATCTTGTATTTTTAAAGTGGATGGACACACGATAAGTTTCTATCTGCACCTGTGACTGCATATAACCAGCACATGGACTGACCTCAGATATCAGAAATATTTTCACTGCTGGTCACAGGGTCTGTGTGCGTCGTAAAGCAGTTCATGGTAAGCAGCAATAAACACCATGGAAATGAAATCTTCAGTTGAACAGGAACTGCTTTTTAAGAGTGGGCTTTTACAAACATAACACCCTTTTTTCATTGTATTTTGCACGGCCATATTTACGCCATAAATGTGCCTTCTGTGTATGAGATAATCTGTGTCCCTCCTCACTCAATACTGGGCATTTTCTTTGTAAGTGAGTTGGTTATGTTTAGGTTGTAAGCGCGAGTTATTGTCAGTTAGCTATATATGTTTCTTTTGTTCTCAAATAAATCTTGTAGCACTTCCCTCACATACCTGACTGAAAGGCTCATTATGCAGCTCAGTATGCGGGTCTTTGTCGTCTCTGGTGTGAATTACAGCATTATTCATGATCAGTCACACCGCCTTGCATATAGCCTTTCTAAACAAAAATGTAAATTAACATATTATTTTCTGTGAATGAGTGAGCAGGATGATTGTCACATCATTTTAAAGCAAAAACTACAGACTACAAGATCCAGTTCACAAAAGACTTGTACACAAATGTTATGAATGTGGTTTGTCACCTTATTTCAGTGACTTATTTTTTGTTGCTTTCAAAAACCACGCATAACTGTATTTTTTATTTGTACGAATGGCTTACATTCAGTAGAGCCTAGGATTGTGAGGAAGATGGTTAGCGAGTGTTCTAAAAGTCAAGCAAAATTGTTTAAGAAATTTTGGCTTGATAAATGAGCCAGTCTTGATTTATGAGTATCAAATATTGTGGCATTTCATGTGGCACGCATGTGCTTTGTTTTGACGCAGAGCGTCACATGATCACACAGAGTCAATGTATCTTTTTTCTTTTTCTTGGTTCTTTTCCATGCTTGGCCTCAGTGCGCCTCCTCTTGCCTCCTCTCGCCTTCACACACACAGTGTATGAAAACATCTCTCAGGATATATTTTTTTACTTTTTTCAAAGATAAAGTGCAGGTTAATTTGTTTTATTTTTATTTTATATTTTGTATAAATTATTTTTATATGTTTAGTTTTTTGTGTTGAGAAAAGAATAATCTGCATTTTCATTATTTATTATGGGGGGAATTTGCTTTGATATACAAGAGTTTTGATATACAAGCACACTTATTAGACTTTAGACATTTATATGTTCATAAATAAAAAAATACACCAATGTCAGGACATGTCAGAGCTTCTTTAGGGCCCCCAAACACCTGCAGACTCCTGAGGGCTAAATTCTAACAGGACCTGTGAATGTCAATTAGTTAAACAATCTTTGAGACGGTTAGTCCTGCATATGAAGAGACACATAAGAAGCATTAAGCAATGCAGAATCGTAACGAGAGATAAGTGACCGTAGGCAGCTGAAAATGCAAGAGCCAAACAAAAAGAGAAGTAGGAAGACAAAAAGAACAGGAATAATCATTGCAAAGTAAGGAGGCGAGTGAGATAAAAGTCCTCAGTTTGTGTTACAACGCATCATTGTTTAGTTCTCTAGAGATTTTATGCATTTGTTCAAGGGAAATAGAAATGTTACCATTAGTGTCGTCATTAGGGGGTATGTACTGTATGTACAACACTGGCTGCCAACCATAGCACAAACACCACCTTATTTAGCAAGTAAAATATCCAAAGCCATTCTGTTTCATATAACGAAACGAAGAGCAGTCAATTCTTAATGCCGTAAATGGTGAAGCTACAGTAATGAGATCTGTAGAGGATCCAGGACACACCGACCTGACCAATCACGAGGCAGATGATTATGGACAGTGCCACCACAGATCCACCACCAGTTTTCAAGCATCTGGGTGTCTTTCTCATTAGGAGTCGTAAATGAACAGTTACAGTTCTTACATATTTAGGGATAAATTGTCTGGCAAACATATTCTGGTGAATTACTTACAAATTTGGTGCCATTTCTCTGAAAACATGAGTAACTTGTCTGGAAGGAAACACAGACAATCTTCCTCACAGTAAGAACCATTAGCGCAGGTTTACATACGAATATTATTAGTTAAATATGAATCACGAGTATAACCTGTATGATCAACAATACAACTTTCTACAGAAAACAAAGGACCTGGCAAACAGTGTAGTTAGTGGACTTTGGAAGTGGTTTATGTCTAAATGGATGTTGGGCTGAGTGAGAGAGAGAGAGGTACAAACAAAGCACCCATTATTGACATTACTTTGCCCAACAGTATAAGTCGTGTATTGTCAAAATGAATTATTTTGCAAGAGATATTAACGTGAAGAAGCAGGAGTTCATGATTAGTAAAGTCAGCAAAGATGACGATAAGAAGGATGATACAGGAAATAGATTAAATCACTTATCACAGTTAGAAATGAAATGAACAGTACAAAGGTAATCAGGCGTAAAATAAAATTTTAATCAGATGTGGAAAAAATCAAGCTAACACAAAGTTGAACCTATATGTGTCTGTGAGAAGGTGAGAAGAGACGAGAGTCCCCTTCTGAGGTGTCTTCAGGACGTGTGTTGCTCCACGAGCCCCTCGGTGGAGATCTTGTGACGTAGTGGTGATTATTTCAGGCAGTCAGAGACGTCTGTGGTGCTTCTTCACACGGCTGGCGTGAATCCACTGTGTCTTTAAGTCAGTGAGAACAGCTGTGTGAGTCTCTGTGATTACAGTTGTGTGTTTACTGGAGGCAGCGACCCCCACCTTCCTGGGATTTAAACTTTTCACCAGCACTGTATCACCTGGGATGAAAGAGTGAGTGGGCGTGTCTGTAGGCAGAGGGAGAGAAGCAGAGACATTACCATGAACACTGTTCAGTTTTTCACTGAGTGTTTGTGTATAATCGCCGACAACCTGTAAGAGAAACACCGGGGTCACCTTTTAACCAGAGGGGGCGACGCTCGTCCCATTATAATCTCAAAGGGTGAGGGTTTGGTTGTAGAATTGGGTGTCTTTCTAATTTCACAAATCACAGATGGTAACAGGTCAACACAGTTCTTACCTTTATACATCATGTCTTTGGGCAGTCTGTCTCTGATTGTTCTGTTCATCCTTTCTACCACACCAGAACTTTGGCGATGTGAACTTTACAATCAATGCTTAAAAAATGTACACAATTTCTGTGTCACTTTGGAGATGAAAGGTGTGACATTATCACTGTCAATAGATGTTGGAATACTGTATGTAGGAATTATTTCTTTAGCCAGAATTTTAACTACTATTCTTGTATTTTCTTTTGAGCATGGACATGTCTCTACACATTTAGAAAATCTGTCCACAATTACAAGCATGTATTTAAGATTTCTGACAGGTGGCATGTGTGTAAAATCAATTTGTAGACATTGAACTGGTGCAATAGGCATTGGCAAGGCATCATGTTTAACATGTCGTCCTTGTTGTATTTACACATGCACAGATCAAACATGAATTTAATAAAACAAGTGTAGGCTGTTTGATATTGCGAATGCAGAATCTGTCCTCAATCATACAGATTACACCCTGTTTTACAACATGTGAAATTCCATGAAAATGATGCACTAGTAACGGGAGGACAGATGCTGGAAGAGTTCTGCGGCTGCCTCATCAGGAATTATTATATTGGTGCCGGGTGAACACTCATGGGAAGTCCAAAAATGTAGATCTTCAGGTGAAGAATGGATTTGCAAGGACGACATGTCAATGTCAGATGACAAACCTGGGACAGAGACATGGGACGTCAAAGAGAATACTGTATCCATACAAACCTGTGGGGACAAAGGGGCTTCTTTAGAGACACACTGAGCTACTTCATCAGCTAGAGCATTACCCAAAACCTCTTCAGAGTCACCAGATGCATGACCTTTGACCTTCACTATAGACAATTGTGAGGGAAGCAAACTAGCCTGTAAAAGATGAGAGACAAGATTATCATGTGAAATGGGCTTTCTGTCAGCTCGCGTAAAACCTCGCGTAGCCCAAATCTTCCCAGAATCGTGTGTGACACCATAAGCATAACGTGAATCTGTAAAGACAGTAACAGGTTGATTTTTAAACAGGAGACATGCAGGAGTAAGAGCTGTAAGTTCAGCAGCTTGAGCTGAAAGAAAAGGCAGCGAATAATCTTCTAATACAATATTGTTCAGTTTACAGATAGAATAGACGCAGTAGGTCACATTATCATTAGGACTAGAACAAGAGACATCAACGTAAATGTGTGTGACGTGCTGTAAAGGAGGAGAAGACGAGTCAGAGCGACTGCAGAGGTAGTGGTGATCTCATGTACACAGTCATGATCCGTCCAGTCTGGTTGGGTCTGATCAGGGACACAGAGTGTCATAAGACGGTGTAAGAGGACAGCTGGACTGTTAACACCTTTAAGAACAGATGATGGAGTTTTTATGTCCTCACTGTGCTTGGTACTGCAGGTTTCCTCCACACACAACAGTTTCCTCCTGAAAGTCCAAAGACATGCAGTGTATTCCAGTTAATGTTTCCAAATTACATGTAGTGTGTGATTGGGTGGGCGGCACAGTGGCTTAGTGGTTAGCACTGTGGCCTTGCACCTTTAGGGTCCGGGTTCATTATTCAATGAAAATAGTGTACTGCACCTAACAGTAATTTAACGTAAGATAATTGAACCCTAACTTAGATTTTCACTTCTGAAAATAATCCTGTTGCATTCACACCCCCTTATTCTTTTCACAGAGCAATCAGCAGGTATATGGTATGAGATGGGTTAAAAAAAAAAAAGACCCATAAAATTGGTCTGCCCTGTAACTCTTCTCACATCGTTCAGGGTCAGCTATTTCTCTTTCAACCTAATAAAAACCTGATGCAGCCTCTCATTATATTGCTGCATGTTCTTGCTGTCCGCTAATGTTGTCTCTCTCCATCACAACACTCCAGCAGCAGAAAAGAACATTGAAAGTCCTTACCTGCCAATGATACCCAAAAGGGCAGGCGATAAAACACATACCTTGTAAACTTTATGAACAACTAAATCTGCAAGTATCCCAAGGCTCTGGTCTACTGACCACAAATTGATATAATCTTTGTATGCTTTGAGACAAATGAGACATGAACAGAACTAAGAACATTTTAAAAATCACCTGGTCTAAGCAGCTGCTTTGGTCTTCCTATTACTATTCCATAGAAAGAGTACCAAGAGCCTGCATTACAGACTCAAATACTAAAACTTCAGCAGCTGATAAGACACTGCTCCAGGCATATTCAGACATTCCTTGGCTTCATAGGAGAACATCATTAGATTATACTGCCTCTAAAGAACCAGAACCCTATTGAAGGACAAAATATACCCTGCAAACCTTTTTTTTTGCCCTGTTGCTTTCTGGTAGAATCCACACTCGTGGCCAAAAGTTTTGAGAATGACACAAATATTAGTTTTCACAAAGTTTTCTGCTAAACTGCTTTTAGATCTTTGTTTCAGTTGTTTCTGTGATGTACTGAAATACAATTACGAGCACTTCATGTGTTTCAAAGGCTTTTATCGACAATTACATGACATTTATGCAAAGAGTCAGTATTTGCAGTTGGCCCTTCTTTTTCAGGACCTCTGCAATTCGACTGGGCTGCTCTCAATCAACTTCTGGGCCAAATCCTGACTGATAGCAGCCCATTCTTTCATAATCACTTCTTGGAGTTTGTCAGAATTAGTGGGTTTTTGTTTGTCCACCCGCCTCTTGAGGATTGACCACAAGTTCTCAATGGGATTAAGATCTGGGGAGTTTCCAGTCCATGGACCCAAAATTTCAACATTATGGTCCCCAAGCCACTTAGTTATTACTTTTGCCTTATGGCACGGTGCTCCATGGTGCTGGAAAATGCATTGTTCTTCACCAAACTGTTGTTAGATTGTTGGAAGACGTTGCTGTTGGAGGGTGTTTTGGTACCATTCTTTATTCATGGCTGTGTTTTTGGGCAAAATTGTGAGTGAGCCCACTCCCTTGGATGAGAAGCAACCCCACACATGAATGGTCTTAGGATGCTTTACTGTTGGCATGACACAGGACTGTTGGTAGCGCTCACCTTTTCTTCTCCGGACAAGCCTTTTTCCAGATGCCCCAAACAATCGGAAAGAGGCTTCATCCAAGAATATGACTTTGCCTTTTGTCCTCAGCAGTCCATTCGCCATACTTTTTGCAGAAGATCAATCTGTCCCTGATGTTTTTTTTGGAGAGAACTGGCTTCTTTGCTGCCCTTCTTGACACCAGGCCATCTTCCAAAAGTCTTGGCCTCACTGTGCGCGCAGATGCTCTCACACCTGCCTACTGCCATTCCTGAGCAGCTCTGCACTGGTGGCACTCCGATCCCACAGCTGAATCCTCTTTAGGAGACGATCCTGGCGCTTGCAGGACTTTCTTGGACGCCCTGAAGCCTTCTTAACAAGAATTGAACGTCTTTCCTTGAAGTTCTTGATGATCCTATAAATTGTTGATTTAGGTGCAATCTTAGTAGCCACAAAATCCTTGCCTGTGAAGCCATTTTTATGCAACGCAATGATGGCTGCATGCGTATCTTTGTTAAGTCAAGTTAAGTCAGCCTTTATTGCTCACACATACATTACTGCACAGTGAAATTTTTTATTCTTCGCATATCCCAGCTTCTTGTTAGTAGGCCAGGGTCAGAGCGCAGGGTCAGCCATTTTTACGGCGCCCCTGGAGCAGACAGGGTTAAGGGCCTTGCTCAAGGGCCCAACAGCAGCAACCTGGCGGAACTGGGGCTCGAACCGCCGATCTTCCGATCCGTAACTCGGAGCCTTAACACACTGAGCCACCACTGCCCCTTTGCAGGTCACCATGGTTAAGAACGAAAAAACAATGATTTCAAGCATTACCCTCCTTTTAACATGTGAAGTCTGCCATTTTACCCAATCAGCCTGACATAATGATCTCCAGCCTTGTGCTTGTCAACATTCTCACCTGAGTTAACAAGACGATTACTGAAATGATCTCCGCAATGACAGCAATGAAATGCAATGGAAAGATTTTTTTGGGGATTAAGTTAATTAATTAAGTTAACTTTTCCAATTTCCAATATTTATGTAATTCTCCAAACTTTTGGCCACGACTGTACACTACATTATTTATTTATATGACCTCTGTAGAGCACTGCACCCTTTCATACAAACATTCCCCCTAACCTCAGCCCAAAAACACAGTATTGTTCATGGACCTCTACATAATCTTCTATAACTATGTGTTTACAATATTCATAATTATCTTTTTATCTGCCCTTAACGAGATGTGCAATATGCATAGACTTCATTTTTTCATTCATTTATCAGTGCTCCCTTTAAACAAATGATTCTATGGTTATTTTATAATGTACCAAATATGCACTTATGTCAGTGATATTTTGGCTTTTTGTGGATTATCTTGTGTTTGTTTGCTGTACAGTGTTAACCTCAACTGAATATGAGCGAGGATAGACTAAAGTCTGCTAATAAAATGATTAATTAAAGTAATGTAATTATAATGACAGACACCATTGTGTATAAAAAATTTATTGTAACATTGTTTTTATGTGGAATCACACAGTAGCATGGTTGAATAAAATATTATGTAAATAATCAATGAAATGGCAAAATTGTAATATACTGCTGATATTTTATTTAGATCCTACAGATACCTAGACATACTGTATGTCATCATAAAGTACACATTAGCTTAGAATTCATCAATGCATTATTCATGCTCCAGGTCATACACTAACCAACGGCTATGCTTCTTAAGAACAGCATAGAACTCTGCTTTTGCAATTTTTCCTGCTGAATCGAGAAATTCGTACAATTTTCTCATTTTGTGCTGGTTTGTATTTTTTGCCTCGATCTCACTGTACATTTCGTCTGAGATGATTCCTTTGGTTTTTAGGATGTCTGCTATTTCCATTACTGATGAAACTCTCTGTATGAGCTTATCTCTATATTTATCTACAAATTCAGCACCTAAAAAACAGATTAGCATAAACTTATAACAATGTTTACCACTGGACCAGTATCAACAGTATCAACAGTATTCATCAAGTTCATTATAAATATATTAATTTTTTTCAAATCAAATTAATTCCAAATAAGAAAATATTTTATAAATGCCTGTAGTATGAATTAGGACATGGTTTCTGTTTGTAACAATAATTTACACAATATTTAAATGTTAAAAAGTTTGATAAAATATTTACAAGAGTTCCAGTGTATAATAAATAAGAATGTTGCAGACATAGAACTCATTTTTACGTTTTTTTATTTTTTTTTATTTGATAATCCTAAATTCTTATTTTTTTTCCTACTGAAATGCACATTTTGCTTTCCTGGAAAAGATCATAAAAACAAGTATTTTAAATAAATTGTGTTTCAGTCAGAAAGTCTTACCTTCAATAATTTCAGAGTCAACTGCTTCTCTATTATCAGCTGATATAATAAGACAGAAAACAAGAGTCAGTGCTATGATACTGTTACTTTAACTAATATTACAGTGAACTCACCACCCCAGTACTACATGTTTGCAAGCATCACAGGACTTATAAATCAGTGGGGTGGGTAAGTCTGAACTTTAAAGGTATGGAGTTATGGGTTTGCTATGATAGACTGAAAGATACACCAATGGTTTCTGTAAAATTAGAATACAAAAATGAACTCTTCGCTACCTGTAAGAAAAACATGACGAGGCTCCCACACCTCCTGGTCAGTTTCATCCAAAAGACCCAATGTGAGGTCTTCATCCTCTGGATTAAAGAACACCTCAAATGTGGGGTGATAGTTAGGGCCAAAGTCACAGCCAAATGTCTCTACCTAAGAAACCAAATGAATACACAAATACAATTGCTTGTATCAAGAAATACATACAGGACATATACAATTGCTTGTATCAAGAAATTTTATTTCTTTGCAAATAACACTGTGGTTTACCTTTGGCTGGGATACATAAGGCTTAGGCTTACAGATTGGTTTGTATTTTTTACCAGGGATCAGTTGACATATGGAGCTGCATGGAATATATGTGTTTCCCTGATGTTGTTGTTGCACCTTAATGGTCAAGTAAAGAATATTGGAAAAATTATAATAAAATTTTTAATCTTACATATATGAAAATCTGGAATGAAATATTAAAATGATCATTTAAATAAACTGATTAGAGTAGATTAGGAAAATACCTCTTTAACTGACACATTTCCTGGCAACAAGTGAATGTCCAATTTTCTCTTCCTTTGTGTTCCAATAATTTCTTTGTAGAAGAGAAGGACTTGGGCATTGATGGGTTCTTGAAAAAAACATTTGCGTAGCAAGCCAAATATGGAGAGACCAGGGACTTCTAAGATCACATGTGTGTTTGTTATTTTCAGGGGCTGAAGGATCTCCACAGTATCATCACTAATATGTGCCACAGCAAGTTCTATCTGATTGTTATCTGGAATATACACAGTGGTGCCAGAGTTGAAAGGCATGATCCAAAATCTAGCATACAAAGGGATTTTTTTTAGGGATCTGTTGCTTACCATGGTAACCCAAAATAATCTTACCCGTATGTATCTCACAGTGAGGGAGGTGCAGATAAAGAATTGAATCTTCAGAGCATGTGATGTTGTACAGGGGCCCTGCAGGCTGGAACTGGCCCATGCCCTGTAACTGACTCTTATCCCAGGACACAAATGCATATAGCACTTTCCCACT
Source organism: Clarias magur (assembly GCA_013621035.1). Lineage (NCBI taxonomy): Eukaryota > Metazoa > Chordata > Actinopteri > Siluriformes > Clariidae > Clarias > Clarias magur. Next base: position 56,920 of record QNUK01000484.1, on the reverse strand, counting down.
CCCTTTCATCTCAAAGACAAGGTTGGTCAATTTACAGTAAAACTGGCCAGCATGAGAACACCAAAAACTGCAGAGCAAAATACATAAAAGAGACTGAGTAAAATAAAAATCTGTCTCAATTTGGAAATATTACCAAAAAATAATAATAAATCAAGGTATAGTCAAAAGCGTTGTAAGCGTAAGCATGTGGCACCTGTATGCACCACTGCCAGCATCTGTGACTGCTGAGACCTGCTGAACAGATGAAACATACAAAAACAAAACATTGCAGCATATATTATTAATAAGAGAACAGAAGCACAAAGAAAACAAATAAAATGTGTTTGTTGTAAGGAGTCAGTAAATCTAAATATGTTGGGACCTATACGTAGTTTACATAAGACCTATATTACAGTACAGATGAGGCCAAAAATGTCCATTCTCCTATAAAGGCTAAAGATAGTCAAACTTTTTAAAATTTCAACGTCTAGAGTTTACATGAACTTTGCTAGTATTTGATGGGTTTGCCCTTCAAAGTGCTTTAATTTGACACCATCAAGAAGCTTCCCATAAGACGTCTCATTCCTTTTGACAGAGCTGGTATACTTCAGTTACATCTGTGGGCCCTTTGCTCAGACATATAATTTCAAGTCTGTCTACAAATGTCCTTGGGATCAATATCCGGGAAGTTTTAACTTTCTGCCTTGAGAAGTTGCTTTAGTCTTTTTCTGATAATGATGGTATATATTCTCTGAAGTATCTATTTCTGTACTCCACAACATGATGCTGACCACTCCATGCTTCTCTCCAGTGAGAGTATAATTTGTTTGAAAAGTCTTACACATATTTCATACATTGTGCTAATTATTATAGCCAAAAATTTTTTTAAACATGCTTTTAATAAGTTAGTGATCCCAAACCATATTGTTTCTAAAAATCCCTAAGTCTCCTAAAATTCTGAAATGGTAAATAAAAACCACGAGAGACCTTTGTCTATTAACTATCTTTAGCCTAAGTGCATGTAAACTTTTGGCCTCAACTAACAGTAACATGAACCTTAGGAATCAAACAATTAATATTATATAATGATTAATATTTAATATATTATTTAACAAGTAATATTATTTAATAATTAATGCTAGTCTATATTACATTTAAATTTGGGATATTGTGTGTCCTTAGTATCATCATGAACAATTCTTACATGGCTGGTGTGTCTCGGCTGAGTAGATGTTGAGCATTTGTCGTCTTCTTTACTCCCCATAAAATTTCATATGTAAAGAAATCAGAGCACATGAACATATTTAACCCTGAGTTTTGTTTTTTCACATTTTACCTATATATGGATGGGTTTGCCATTGTCACGAAGACCCTGTGAGTGCTTTATGAGTGTGTCTGTTGGTCAGAGCAACATTTGCCAATCATGAGCATTCCAGAGCATATACAGTATATGGGGGAAAAAAGAGATCACTTCTGGGCTGTTATCAAGAGGATAGTCACAAACCATCAAGCAAAGCTATTCCCATAAGAAATAATGAAAACTCTAATTATTCGTTCCACAGCCCAAAAAAATAAATACATAAAAATAACTGATACAATATATAAAATAAAAATAAAACAAATTAACCTGCACTTTACTGTAACAACTGTACCTCCACAGATCAGGGGAATAAGATCAAGTTCCCCGGATTACTGAGTTGACCCTTTGTCCCCACCTAGTGTGTCTATGTATGTACTACCAGCACTTAAGCACTTAAGCACTAAACACGAACACCTGTGATTCCCTTGTGTGTCTACTACTTATTCCGTAGGGCTTCGCCTGTTCACTGTTGTGCACATTGTTTGTCCTCACCTGACCCTATCCTCGTTTTATGTGTTTTTTACTGATTCTATTCTGCCCGTCTCACTCCCAGGATTGAGCAGTGTCTGCAGGTGTGGGACTCTGGGAGGAAGGAAAAACCTTCACTAGTCGCAAGGACCTTGCAAGTGTTTCCTTTTGTTTATGGTTTGTTTCCGGAAGTCGAGACTGTTCAGTTCACCCACCTGCCGACCCTGCCTGGGAAGCCCCGCTCGGGAACGCAGTGAGCGCCACGGGACTTTGTGTATTTGTTTTCTTTTCTGTTTAAAAAAGAAGTAATAAATAAAAGACTAATCTTGTACACATGGATTCTGCATCTTCGTCTAATTCTCACCAGGAAGACATGACAGATGAACAGGCCCTTCCAGACGCAGCAGGAACCCCTCTACCTGAGGACGAAGCCCCCGTCCTCGATTACATACGGGGCCAACAACATGAGATTGACGGGTTGGCCAGAGCCGTGAATGACCTGGCGCGCGGGATGGAACAACTTATGCACCGCTTGCCTTCGCTCTGCGCGCCTGGGTCGCGCTCCACGCCGCTACCACCCCGCCCTAACCCCCCAGAAAGGTATGATGGGATGCCGGAGGGGTGCAAGCGGTTTCTCCTGGCCTGTGAGCTGTGGCTTATGGAGTATCCAAACATGACGGATCTACAGAAGATCAGCTTCGTCACGCAACAGCTCACAGGTGCCGCTATGGATTGGGCCGCGGCGGTTTGGAAAACAGGCAGGATCACGGCATTAAACTACCCCCAATTTCTTTCGGAGTTCCGCACGGTTTTCGACCACCCCGATCAGGGCAGAACGGGGGAACAGCAGCTGCTGAGGCTGAAACAAGGGACTGCCACCGTGGCGGATTATGCGATCCGTTTTCGGGTACTGGCCGCGGAGAGTGGCTGGTGTGACCGCAGTCTCCTAGCGAGGTTCAGGGATGGATTACAACCCGAGGTCCAGCTGGAATTAGCCTGTCGGGACACGGGCATGTCCCTGGACGAGTGCATCGTGCTGGCAATAAAACTGGACCAGCACCTCCGTAGCCAGAAACGACACATCTCCCCAAAAACCCCGCCCAAACGGTCGGAGTTCAACCATCGTCCCAGCCTCAGCACCCCCGGCGACGGAGCCCCGGGAAGGAACTCCGGGAGAACCGATGGACCTCGGCACATCCCGCCTAACTGCCCAGGAGAGAAGGCGACGCATACAAGCGGGGCTGTGCTTATACTGTGGGGGGGATAAACACCTCATTAACCACTGCCCATTACTACAAAAAGTAATCCACATCACACCTCCACGCACACATCACTCCTTCTGTGTAAAAGCACGATTATCTTATTTTAACCATTCTATGTGTGTCTTCCCCCTTATAGATTCTGGTTCGGCTGGAAATTTTATAACGTCTTCTCTTCTTTCCTCGCTACAGGCTCCCTTGTCGAAGCTACCAGCCCCTATCGCAATTAAAGCTCTGGATGGTCATAACCTTCGACACTCGCCTATTAAACAAATATCGGCGCCCCTTCGATTAACTTTTCCCGGTCATTCCAAGGAACTAAAATTCTTTGTACTCCCTCGGTCAGATCATTCAGTCGTGTTGGGTCTCCCATGGCTCAGCTCTCATAATCCCAATTTTGATTGGGAGAAATCTCGCATCCTATCATGGGCCCCTAGATGTGCTAAAAAATGTATACCGCCGACATTGACGGTCCAAACCACCTCCATTGAAAGCCCGCAAGCCCTAGTATCTATAAAGGTACCATCAGAGTATGCACAGTTTCAAGACGTGTTTAGCATTAGGGCAGCCGCACGACTTCCCCCTCATCGGCCGTGGGACTGCGCGATCGAGATTTTGCCGGGGAAAACACAGCCGAGCTCGCGTGTTTACCCATTGTCCGTGGAGGAGACACGGGCTATGGAGGAATACGTGAGTGAAGCTCTCCAGCAGGGTCTCATCAGTAGGTCCACGTCACCCGCCTCAGCAGGTTTGTTCTTTATCGATAAGAAAGGAGGGGGCTTACGTCCCTGTATTGATTATAGAGGCCTCAATGCAATAACAGTAAAGTACAAGCACCCACTACCGTTGGTACCGACCGCAATCGACCAACTCCAAGGCGCCTCTATTTTTTCAAAACTCGACCTCCGCAGCGCCTATAATCTCGTTCGTGTGCGTAAAGGCGATGAGTAGAAGACTGCGTTTAGCACGACATCTGGCCATTACCAATACAATGTGATGGCTTATGGATTGGTAAACGCACCTGCGGTGTTTCAGGGGTTCATGAACGACGTGTTTAGGGATATCTTAAACCGATATGTTATAGTTTACTTGGATGATATCTTGGTTTACTCTCGGTCATATTCCGAGCACGTCCAACATGTGACTGCCGTCCTTCATCGATTGCGCAAACACGGGCTCTATGCGAAGGCGGAGAAGTGCGAGTTCCACAAAAAGGAGGTCGCATTCCTCGGCTACCGCATAGGGCCACTGGGGGTCGAAATGGAGACGACCAAGGTGGAGGCGGTGCAACAATGGCCGGAACCCCAATCGGTAAAGGCGCTACAGAGCTTTCTGGATTTCGCTAACTTTTATAGACGCTTTATCCGAGGATTCAGTATGCTGGCAGCGCCGCTTACAACCCTGCTAAAGGGGAAACCTAAGCGTCTGCGTGAGTTTCCGCCGGAGGCACGCAGAGCTTTTCAATATCTAAAGACCGCATTCACTACGGCACCTATATTAAAAATCCCCGACCCAACCAAGCCTTTTTTGGTTGAGGTCGATGCCTCTGAAGTGGGGATTGGGGCGGTGCTGTCACAGCGTCATGGCAACCCAGAAAAACTCCACCCTTGCGCTTTCTTTTCGCGTAAACTAACACCTGCCGATCGCAACTATGATATCGGCAATCGCGAACTGTTAGCAGTAAAAGCGGCGTTAGAGGAGTGGCGGCACTGGCTAGAGGGAGCCGATCATCCATTCGTAGTGCTGACCGATCATCGCAACTTAGAATACATCCAACAAGCAAAACGATTAAACCCTTGCCAAGCCCGCTGGGCGCTGTTCTTTACTCGCTTCCGCTTCACTATTACTTACCGTCCTGGGTCTAAAAATAGAAAAGCGGATGCTTTATCTCGGTGCTACACAGCCCCTGAGGAAACCGCAGAACCCGAGCCAATCCTGCCCTCGTCTCTCGTGGTGGCACCGATCATGTGGGACCTCGACTCGGAGATTGCACAGGCGGCACGGTCCCACGCCGCACCGCGACAATGTCCTCCGGGGAGAACCTACATGCCGGTGTCCCTACGAGAGCAGGTAATTATTCACGCACACACGAGTGTAGCGGCCGGGCACCCCGGGATCATTCGTACTTTTAGGCTGTTAGAACCAAAGTACTGGTGGCCGAATATGCGGAAGTCAGTAAGAACAGTGGTTTCATCTTGTGCAGTTTGTGCAACATCTAAAAATCCTAGACACCTGCCGGTTGGTAAATTAATGCCGTTAGAGACACCTAACAGACCGTGGTCCCATATCTCAGTGGACTTTGTCACGGATCTGCCTGTATCTAAGGGCTACACCACTATTCTAGTAGTGATCGATCGGTTTTCCAAGGGATGTAGATTTATCCCCTTCGGCTCCCTCCCGTCAGCCTTCCAGGTGGCAGAAGCCCTATTTACAACCGTGTTTCGTGGCTATGGTATCCCCGAAGATATAGTATCCGATCGTGGTCCCCAATTTATCGCACGAGTCTGGAAAGCTTTCTTTCAGAAATTGGGCACCACTGTTAGCCTAACGTCGGGCTATCATCCCAAGTCTAATGGTCAGGCAGAGCGGACTGTCCAAGAACTCGGAAAATATCTTCGAGCATATTGTAGCAGCCGTCAACACGAATGGGCAGAATGCTTAATCTGGGCGGAATATGCGCAGAATTCGCTACGTCACTCCGCTACCGGCCTAACGCCCTTCCAATGTATACTTGGTCATCAACCCCCGCTCTGTCCCTGGGATGCCACACCCACCGAAGTCCCTATGGTGGACGATTGGTTTAAGAGAGCGGAAAAGGTATGGGAAGAGGCCCACACCAAAATCTCCCAAGCAGTTCGTCGCTTTAAGAAATTTGCCGATAGACGACGAAGGGAAAGTCCTCCGCTCCAGGTAGGCGATAGAGTATGGCTCTCAACAAGGGACCTTCACCTGAACCTTCCCTGCCGTAAACTCACACCCCGCTATATAGGTCCCTTTCCTATTTTATCTCAAATAAACCCCGTATCCTTTAAATTACAACTACCAGCTCACTTACGCATCCACCCTGTCTTCCATATCTCTCTTCTTAAACCAGAGACCCGGGGACCGCTGGACGAAGGTGTGGCGGAACCAGCAACCCCAGCAGCAGTGGAGATTGGGGGCGCTCCGGCGTTTCGAGTCAGAAAACTGCTAGACTCCCGGAGGAGAGGGGGTTCCCTCCAATATCTGGTGGAATGGGAGGGGTACGACCCGGAAAGACCGGAACGCCCGGCGCCGCGACGTCCGGGTCGTCCCCCTCACCGGCCATCCCATCAGGTTGGTGAGCCTCGACTCCCTCCGGTAAGACGGAGACAGCCCTCACATCCCCTCCCGGGATACCTCCACAGATCAGGGGAATAAGATCAAGTTCCCCGGATTACTGAGTTGACCCTTTGTCCCCACCTAGTGTGTCTATGTATGTACTACCAGCACTTAAGCACTTAAGCACTAAACACGAACACCTGTGATTCCCTTGTGTGTCTACTACTTATTCCGTAGGGCTTCGCCTGTTCACTGTTGTGCACATTGTTTGTCCTCACCTGACCCTATCCTCGTTTTATGTGTTTTTTATTGATTCTATTCTGCCCGTCTCACTCCCAGGATTGAGCAGTGTCTGCAGGTGTGGGACTCTGGGAGGAAGGAAAAACCCTCACTAGTCGCAAGGACCTTGCAAGTGTTTCCTTTTGTTTATGGTTTGTTTCCGGAAGTCGAGACTGTTCAGTTCACCCACCTGCAGACCCTGCCTGGGAAGCCCCGCTCGGGAACGCAGTGAGCGCCACGGGACTTTGTGTATTTGTTTTCTTTTCTGTTTAAAAAAGAAGTAATAAATAAAAGACTAATCTTGTACACATGGATTCTGCATCTGCGTCTAATTCTCACCAGGAAGACATGACATTTACCTTTAAAAAAAACTTAAATTAATCCAAACAGAGATGTGTTTCTGTTTGTGCGTGCAGGCACCATGTATTTGTGTGTGTGTGTGTGGAATTCGCCTCGTCTTACAAAGTAAAACTTCTCCTCCCTCTCCCCACCTCGCTTTTTAAGTTTCATAACAAACAGACACACAACGGAAACACTGTTTTAACGGGGAAAAAAAGAAATCTGTCTAGGGACACTCGCATGAGCGCATACTAATGAAATTACTGCTGTACAGTAAAAAAAAAAAAATTATAATAACCAGCACCTTACCTTTGAAAAGAATCGCGACAGAGCTGACTTTTCTGTGTAAAGAAAGCGTGTCTGCGTGTGCGTGTCTGAAGCCGAGAGAGTGTGTGTATGTTGGTGTGTGTGTGGGTGTCAAATTACGTGCACACACATATGAGACACGACGAAACAGAGAGGGAGACGTTGATTATACCAGTAAGAGACGACCACTAAGACCCAGGGAAGCAGGGGAGACGATTACCCACAATTCTGCAGTGCAAGAGAGAGAAAAATCATTGGCTCAGTTGTGATCACTTCCCGCTCTGTGTCAAAATAAGAGGCCCATGCGTGATACATGGTACTCGGCACTCGTAAACCAATACTTTCGCTCGGTTTCCAATTAAAAATTTATTAAAAATCTTTACTCGTTTTGCGGAAATACTCGTCAACCACGTTACTCGCAATCCAAGGTTCCACTATATATATATATATATAGAGAGAGAGAGAGAGAGAGAGAGAGCACCCACTTGAACAAAGTATTGACCCCATCTTTCCAGGCCGCCATTTAAGACATTTAGAAAATCTTTAGGTAGACCCCAAGTATAACTTTTCACAAATTATGTCTCAAAGAACCAACCATGTGATAAATGTGCCTCCTGCTCACTGAATTCTGGTCCTTTAATCTTGGTCTCTGTAGGGGAGATCACGTCTATAACTTGAGTGAGAATCTCGTCGGTGACCTGTTCACGGTCCAGAGCTGGGAAGGTGGTGACCAGGAGATGTGCCACTCTTTGTTTGAGTTCTTTTACCTTAAGGCTAAAAGAAAAGAAACTCCATATGAATCACTACATATAAGTTATTGTGTTGCAATTCAGGAATTCACTGAAGGATTTCAATCAATGTATTTGTTTGATGCACACAAAAAAATGCTGGGTTGTTTTTACTCCCCAAAAGCTGTGTTGCCTCTGTTGGGTAATTTTTCTGGGTTGTTTACAGGGAGTTGGGTACTTTTTGTTTAACCCAGCTTGCTGGGTTGTAGTTGGGTTAGCTAGTGACAGCTAACATCACAGACAAGACCGCCCCTCCCCCGAAGTTCACCGGTGTATTCAGTGGCTGTGTCAGCTTTGTGTCTGTTTTTTTGGTCTTTCTCCTCACTCATTTAAGAGGAAATGTAAACGTTAAATATAAGGTCTGTATACACACTTTCACTCACCTATGACTGAATTTGTTTACTGTATGTAACATTTATTATTTTTACCGTTACACTCAAACTTTCAGTCTGGTCTGTGCTATAGCATGCTAGTTTATTTGACAATGGCTGCTAGCTAGCCAAACCAAAGAACCCCACCTGTGTATGAAAGAAACTGCAAAAATGTCTGAGCTTTTTAGCTTTCTTTGTAGAATGTTTGCAGGGTGTATGAAGATGGTCAAGTGATGAATGAAAGCTAAACTGTTAACTCTAGTGCCAGCTGAGGTGTTACAAAACACTAATCTTCTTCTTACAAATATGCATACTAGCCAACCCTCTTGATTTTTCCATAAACTTTTACTTTCTTTAATTTCTTTCTTTCTAAGGCTGGAACCAACACCATGGAATATCTCCAGCAGGCTGAAGTGTCGAGGCCGTACCCCTACATGTTGATGTTGGGAGATAATGACCAGCACTGCTCTCAGGCATTAGTGCTTCTGAGTAATAGTATCGTAATGATGTCGCTGTTGAACTTTTATATTATCTGATCTTGTGTTTTGAAAAATAAATATAAATATTTTTTATATGATTTGTATAATTAATTAGGTGTTGTTTTTTTTTTTTGTAATAGATCGGTATATCAAAGTAATTTAACTGTTTAAACTGTTTTACCCATAGGCATGTAAAACATAAAAATAATAATAACCTATTGGTGAGGTAGAATTAAAACAACATTATAGTTTTAAATAAGACCTAGCATTTGGATTGAATATTTTACCCATCTTTCTGGGTTAAATAAATAACCCATTTTGCTCGGTTAAATTAACCCAGCATGTAGTTGGTCCAATATTTATCCAGCAGCTGGGTTAAAAACAACCCAGTTTGGTCTATTTCAGCTTCAAGTGTTTTTCACTGTGTGAAAAGAACAATCACATTTATCACATTACATTTAAAACATCAATCATAATTATATACTGACAGGTCTATAAATATAATCACAGTCTATAGAATTTAAGTTTAAAGTGCAGATTTTTAGGGTAAATTCGAGAATGTTTGCATCCAAATCGGGTGAATGGTATAGAAACTGTGTTAAACTCTTTGTATTAATTCTGTTGAAGGCTTCTTTTTATTGTTTACCTTGACAAACAATGTTACCTCCTGGAGAGTGTTCTGGCACCCTGTTGTAAAGGAATGTTTTTATTCACCAGGGAGCAAACGCTTCTGCCATACACTACGTCCATCAGGTGCTCCTAAGCTTACCAGTGCATTGTTTCTGTACCATATAAGTAATTTGGTAATGTTTGGCAATTGCCTAATTACTTTTACTTACTTAAAAATTGTATATGGGGCCAGGGGGGGTGGGTAGTTATTTTTTGATATTTTTTATTTTTATTAGTTTGCTTTTATATCTGACTGCCTCTTTTTCCTCTATAGAATACAGACAATGAAACTGAAACAAGATTTAGTGTTGGAGGTTTCATGGCTAAATTTGACCAGCCTGGTGACCAATCTTCATTGATTGCACATTCCACCAGTAAGGGTGTGAAGGTTTAATTAGCAGAGTAATAGCACAGTTATGCTTAAAATATTGCAATGCACACATTATGGGTGACATATCAGAGTTAAAAAATTGATCTGTAACCAAGACAGCAAGTCTTTGTGATGTATCAAGAGCCATGGTATCCAGGTATCCATGGTATCCAGGGTAATGTCAGCATACCACCAAGAAGGAGGAACCAGTAACTGTGGACGCAAGAGGAAGCTGTCTGAAGAGGTTGTGCTAACCCAGCTTGTATCCAAAAAACATAAAACCACAGCTGCCCAACTTACTGCAGAATTAAATGTGCACCTCAACTCTCCTGTTTCCACCAAAACTGTTCATCCACAGGGTCAATGTACATGGCCGGGTTGCTATAGCCAAACCTTTGGTCACTTGTTCTAATGCCAAACATCGGTTTCAATGGTGCCAGCAGGAAAAAAACTTAGGCTGTAGACAATGTGAAACATGTACAGCATTGTTGCCTGATGAGTCCACCTTCACTGTCATTCCCACATCCGGGAGAGTTACGGTGTGGAGAAGCCCCATGAAGCGTACCCCTCCAGACTGTTGCATGCCCAGAGTGAAGCATGGGGGTGGATCAGTGATGGTTTTGGCTGCAATATCATGGCATTCCCTAGGCCCAATACTTATGCTAGATGGGCGCGTCACTGCCAAGGACTACAGAACCATTCTGGAGAACCATGTGCACCCAATGATTCAAGCATTGTATCCTGAAGGCGGTGCCGTGTATCAGGATGATAATGCACCAATACACACAGCAAGACTGGTGATAGAGTGGTTTGATGAACATGAAAGTGAAGTTGAACATCTCCCATGGCCTGCACAGTCACCAGATCTAAATATTATTGAGTCACTTTGGGTTGTTTTGGAGCGAGGAAACGTTTTTCTCCACCAGCATCATGTAGTGACCTGGCCACTATTCTGCAAGAAGAATGACTCAAAATCGCTCTGGCCACTGTGCAGGACTTGTATCTGTCATTCCCAAGACGAATTGATGCTGTATTGGCTGCAAAAGGAGGCCCTACGCCATACTAATTAATTATTGTGGTCTAGAACTAGGCGTTTCAGTTTCATTTTCCAACCCGTCTATATGGCCAGACTAATTTAATTTAATTTAAATTAAATTATTAAATTTTAAATAATTTTGGCAGAGTAATTCCTGGCACTGTGCGTGCATGCCCATGTGTGTGAGAGAGAGAATCCAGTTTTAAACTTACTTAGTATCCTGAAAGGGATTAGTGCAGTCTGTTTTTTGTTCAATTAAATATTTAAATTCATGTGAATACTTCTCCATAGGGATGTGCCAAACGAAGCTTCTGAAGCAGTGAAGCTTTTACAACAAACTGCATTGATGCTTCGAAGCTTTTTGACACAGTGCTCTACTTCGCCATCTGGTGGTAAAAAAAATCCCTACACCAGCTGTGCCATTCACATGTATTGTTCATTGTAAGGTTTTGTTTGTATATTTACTAAGACAGCATTCACAAGGACGGCATTTACAATCAGCAAACAAGGTTGTAGTTGAGGATGGACTTTGATTCTTTTTGGGAACAGTGGTTGAGCCCGTAAGGTGTTTTAATGGGCATGAGGCGAGACGACGTAACTGGGACACATGGAACGTGGAATTGATCCTTTCGCATAGTTGAGGGGAGCAAGAGCTTAACAGGGTTGACTATCTTCATGATGGTGAATGGACCAATGTAGCGAGGAGAAAGTTTATGGCAGATGGTTTTTAGGGGAATGTCTCTGGCAGCAAGCATGACGCTTTGTCCCACCCTGTACTTGGGGGCCTGAGAACACTTGCGGTCGGCCTGTTTCTTGTACCTTCTGCTGACCTGTAAGAGTGTCCTCCTTGCTTGAAACCATGTCCTTCTACAGCGTCAGATAAATGCTTGGGCTGACAGAACACAGACTTCCTCCTCCTGAGATGGAAACAAGGGCGGTTGATATCCCAGGCAGCACTGGAAGGGAGAAAAACCGGTTGATGCTGATACCTGGGAGTTGTGGGCGTACTCTATCCAGGGTAAGAACTTGCTCCATCAGGTAGCATCTCTGGAAGTCATGCACCTCAGGGCGACCTCGAGGGATTGATTCTTCCTCTCTGTCTGGCCATTTGACTGAGGGTGGAACCCTGAGCACAGGCTCGGAGTGGCCCCAATTAATTTACAGAAAGCCTTCCAGAATTGGGAGGTGAACTGAGGTCTGAACAATGTCCTTTGGGAGACCATGGAGCTTGAAGACATGATTGATCATGAGTTCTGCAGTCTCTTTGGCAGACGGAAGCTTTGGCAGTGGAATGAAGTGAGCTGCTTTAGAGAAACGTTCTACAACGGTCATGATGCAGGTGTGGCCGTTGGAAGAGGGTAGCCCTGTGACAAACTCCAGAGCGATGTCGGACCATGGGTGGTGTGGGAGGGATAAGGGTCGTAGGAGGCCTGCTGGAGCTGTATTGGTGTGCTTAAATCTGAGGCAAATGTCACACGCAGCCACAAAGCTGGAGACATCCTCCTTCAAGGTTGGCCACCAAAAACCGTTGCTGAACCTAGGTCAGAGTATGGGCTGTGCCAGGGTGACAGGACAGTTTGGAACTGTGAGCCCATTCCAGAACCTGAGAGCATAGGGTGTGGGGAACAAAGAGGCGATTAGGAGGAACATTACTGGGGCCAGGTTCATGGGAGAGGGCTTGCTGGACCTTAGTTTCAATATGCAGTTTGGCTGCGGCGAGCAGGCAGGAGGAGGGGATTATGGTATCATTGGTGGAGGTGTCGTGAGTGGGTGAGAATTGTTTGGAGAGAGCATCTGGTTTGGAGTTCTTTGATCCCGGGCGGTATGAGAGTGAATCTGGTGAAAAAGAGTGACCACCGAGCTTGGCGAGAGTTGAGCCTCTTGGCGCTCCTGAGGTATTCCAAGTTCTTGTGGTCAGTCCAGACCAGGAATGGAACCTCTGTCCCCTCCAACCAGTGTCTCCATTCTTCTAGGGCAAGCTTAATGGCTAAAAGCTCTTGGTCACCAATGCCATAGTTTATCTCAGCAGGTGTTAGGCGATGAGAAAAGAAGGAACATGGGTGCAGCTTTTTATCATGTATAGATCTCTGCGACAGGACGCCCCCTACCCCCATACTGGAAGCGTCGACCTTAACAATGAATTGTTTTGACGGGTCAGGAATGGTGAGGATAGAGGCGGATGTGAATCTTTTCTTTAGTTCAGTGAAGGTTCTTTCAGCTTCCTGGTTCCAACAGAACTGGGTTTTGGATGAGGTCAGGGCTGGAGTGGAGCAGCGATGGAACTGTAGCCCCGGATGAAGCGGCGATAGAAATTAGCGAAGCCCAAGAAACTTTGAAGCTCCTGTCGTGAGGTGGGAGTGGGCCAATTCGTCACTGCTTGAAGTTTGGTGTGCTCCATCTCAATGCCTGTAGGGCCAATGACAAACCCGAGAAACGTGGTCGAGGTGGTGTGAAATTCACACTTCTCTGCTTTGACAAACAGGTTATTCTCCAGAAGTCTCTGAAGTACTTGGCGAACGTGGTGTCTGTGTTCCTCTAGGTCACCTGAAAAAATGTATATGTCATCTAGATAGACAAACACTGAAGAGTTGAGAAAGTCCCTGAGTACATCATTAATGAGAGCCTGGAAGATGGCTGGGGCGGTAGTAAGACCAAACGGAACCACCAGGTATTCATAATGTCCTGTAGGAGTGTTGAAAGCCGTTTTCCACTCATCACCCTCTCGAATGCGGACGAGGTGGTATGCGTTGCGCAGATCCAGCTTGGTAAATAGTTTGGCTCCTTGGAGGAGTTCGAAAGCCATAGCCATTAGTGGAAGCGAGTACCGGTTCTTAACGGTAATGTCATTCAGGCCCCTATAATCTATGCAGGGGCGAAGGGAGCCATCTTTTTTGCCCACGAAGAAGAATCCGGCCCCCGCCTTAGAGGAGGAGGGACAAATGATCCCTTCTGCGAGGGATTCGGTAATGTATTGGTCCATGGCCTGGCGTTCCTTGGGTGACAAAGAGTATAGGCGGCCCTTGGGAGGAGTGGTGCCTGGGAGCAGATCAATGGCACAGTTGTATGGTCGGTGGGGGGGAAGGGAGGTGGCGCGTGACTTACTGAATGCTGCCCTGAGGTCATGGTAGTCTAGAGGGACGTGGGTGAGATCGGGTAGCTCCTTCGTGGGGCTGAAGCATGGCGTTGTGGCAGATTGTAAACAGATTGTGGAACTTTGTTATAGACCCTTTGTTGGCAATGACAGAGATCAAATGTTTTCTGTAAGTCTTCACAAGGTTTTTACACACTGTTGCTGGCATTTGTATGGTGTGGCTTCTGTTCATTGTGAATTGCTAGTCTAATTTTATGTTTAATTTTTGGGAACTAATGTAGCCGGAACAAAAGTTACAGGACTGCTTTCCACGGAATCCTCTCAAGCGGAGGACCTCTACTTTTTTATTGGTTGCCGCTCAACCGTGTCATAGTTCATTACCATAAAGTTGAGCTGATTTCAACTCTCTTCGCCGCTCTCGCCGTGCCGCTCTCGCCGCCCGCTCCCATTGAAAATTAATGACTTCCGGCCGTTTTGACGCTCTCGCCGCGTTCGGTGTGAACGCAGGGTTAAGATATATCTTACATAAGTTGTTTTATTATTATTTACTGTCCCTTAGGAGTCTTCTTAACTTGCTGCCTCTTACGTCCGACGTTACAAGGCGCTGTCTACAGTGAAGGTACTGAATTAGCTGACATCGATTGCCAGGAATTGATTTTTCATTCCTTTTGCATGACAGCATTAAGAAAGACAGCACTTTCTATGCAAATTAATCATTGCATAAAATTCTTCCAATAACGTTTATTTTGACATGGGTTAACTTATCAATAGCATGCCATAATAGATAAATATATTAATTAAATCACTGAACTGTCGCTAATATTTTCATGCAACCGGTAGTGGCATTGAAACAAACCGGGTATACAATCACAGTTGATTGACAAACAGCTGCGGTTACTTATGTGCAACGCACTCTTGATTGCCATTGTTATGGAGCATGGCTGTTGCCACCGTACCTGTGCAAGACATGTGAGGCTCCATGCACAATCCTCCTGCGGACTTGTGCAGACACCGAAAGTGCAGCTTCCAGAGTCCAATTGCACGCTCGACGATGTTGTGAGTGCAAATGGTTGCAACATTGAAGGCTCTTTCAGCCCGAGTCTGTGGATTGGATACTGATGTGAGGAGGTACGTTTTGAGAAAGTATCCACTGTCCCCGAGAACCATGCTTTGACCAAATTCACCTCTTTCTGCTTTCTCATCCACGGCGGAATTGGCCCAGACAAAACTGTCATGGTTGCTGCCAGGCCACTTCGCTACCAGGTCACGCTGCCACCATTACCTGGATGTTTATTGCCACGTATCCCTTTCGTGACATGTATGCCTGATCAAGCACTGATGTAGTGGAGAGTGGGATTAGTGTTCCATCCACTAAGCCTAGGACACTAGGAATGCCAGCAATGGCATGGCAGCCCTGGTGCACCTCCTGGACCTCTTGGCGAGTTGGCACAGAAGCATGGCACAGAAGGGCATTGTTAACAGCGAGGACGCACCTCCACACCGAGGTTTTGCTGAGGACGTAGACTTCTCCCACAACCTCTATGATGAAGCTCCCAGTAGCATAAAATCTTAGCGCTGCAAGCAGCTGGTCATCGGAACGTAGAGCGCAAGTACGACTCATTGGCCTGGCAAGCGTAGATCTGAGCAGGTCAAGAAGCTCCATCATTTTGCCACCTCAGGCAAAATATGAAAAAGGCTGCCATATCTGTTGCTTTCTGGATGCCACCATGATTACCCATTTATAGCCACTTTGTTTGCCACCTGTTCGATATTAAAAGGTATTGCCAATTTTAATGCATTAGTCACATTATGAAATAGGCTAATTAAAAGTCACTCTTTTAGTTCTGATATCAAATAAAATGAAATTCCTAAACAGGCATACAGTATATTCCATTATTAATATGACTTTGATAACAAGTTTGCATACCAGAATGGGATTGCATACACCGCTGATTTATAAAGACTGCTGCACAGTGGCGACGACTAGCGTCTTAAGCTGAAACAACGCTAAGTGTGAGTTAAGGTTGGTCCAGCTTACGAATGTGTGACTTACCCAAGATATACTTGGAGTACAAACGTTTCGGGAATCGAGCCATAACGTTAAGAGAGAGGTACAACTTAAGAACTAATTAACAATAAGAAGCTTTTGGGCAACTGGGCCCTGATCTGTACAAAAAGGTCATTACTCACTTCAGTGTCTGTAGTTTGTAATGTTCATCATCCTTAAGAGCAGAGAGCAGCTTCACTCCTGAGTCTCCTACTTTATTCCCTAACAGATCCAGTACTCTCAGGTGTGAGGGGTTTGATCTCAGAGCTGAAGTCAGAGCAGCACAGCCTTCATCTGAGACACCACACCACTTCAACCTGTAGAGAGACACAATGACACACTCTTCATCACAGATCATGCACAGGATAAGGAGCATAGAAGAGGAATGAATGAATAATATTCATGTCTTGTGTAAACCAGATTACTTGCTGATCATTTATTGTTGGATAGATATTCCTGAATTATAAATCTAATGGAGTGTAAAAAATGTCTACAAATTGAATCCATCAGGTTCTACACGTTTAAAAGTGAAATTCACAATAAATAAAGATTCTACAGAAAAACTGACATAAAGACAAAGAGATTTCAGAAAGAATCATCCAAAAAAGTGTGAAAGTGATGATTTGATCTGATTCAGATTTTTTTTACTAAACAGAATATGTAGAGATTAACAGTCGTCAAATTTTATTTGTCACATATGCAGTCATACACAGTATGATATGCAGTGAAATGCTCAGTTTTACACATTATTTTGTCCTCGTCTCAGAAGCAGGTGTAAATTAACAGTGTTGTTGTAGCAGTTGCCAGATCCCCGGTTTTCAGATGTGTCTCTCTGTGACTGTCTCTCTGTGATGTTAATCATTTTTGTTCTTTTGATGTAACATAATGACACTATTATAAAAACGCAGAAAAATTGTACAAGAATGATGGATTGCGTTTAATTAAGTTTGGCACATTGACTAGCTATATATGAAGCACAGGTAGATTAGTCAGACTTGAAGTCTTTTACTCTTTCCTAGTCTTCCTAGTGGAGAGAGATGTATGGCTTCGAGGTCTGGGAGACTGGTTTTGAATTGACTCTATTGATAAGAGACCATAAGGACTGGACATGGCCTGCTGAAGTCTTAAGGAGGTTTGGAGTTCAGGGCTCAGTCTATATAGATGAACAGTCTATTCACAGAGAGAGGAAGTTCATTATCAGTTCAGATGAATATACATACAAACAGCTCTTGTCCGACTGAGATGTTAATGACTGGTTCTTTTGATGTTCAGGACACAGCATCTGGACAAATGTTTAAATGTTCTCTCTTTACTGAAAATAAAAAGAGATCTGTGTTGTCTCTTCTGGGGGTTCGGGCTGGTAAGAGTATCGAGTATCGTTGCAAAGCAGCTTTACAGGATCAAAATAAAATTATGGAAATGTTGTATGAAATGTGAGGAAAAAAATGTGTATAAATCAAAATGATCAGGTTGTAATAAACATGATTAAGAGAAAATCACACACATGCATCACAATCCCACTTTATATTCAGATCACTATTTTTAATTTTCCTTTCTTCTCTCCTTATTTTGTATCAATAATGTTTCTCCTTTGAGTGCATTTTCCCTCAATTCTTCATCTTCTTCTTATTATTATTAGTGCTTATTATTATTATTATTACTTTTGCTTTCCTTGTTTAGTAATTTTATCCCTAATATATTGAGCTTCGGCAGTACGAGTGTGTCCAGGAGACGTCATACTACGTGTGTTTTGTAGGATTCTGTCTTAATCAAGTGTGTCCCTTTAATGTTCTCGTGAATATAAATAGTGATGCAGTGTGTTGTGTTTGATTAAACTCAATGCAGCTTTTGTAATTTTCTCTGTCCTACTAAAATATACAGAACCTGAGCCATGCAGGTTGAGGTGTGTGAATGTGTGTGCGCTGGGCGCGTCATGTGCATGTACAGGCAAAACATTGCCCTTATTTACAAAATCCCACTCAAAGCTTTTATGAAAAGTTGGCAGCTATACCACATATATTTTAGGAATAAAAATTTGATGGTAAATTTGTCATCAGACTTTATTATGAAAAAAAACAGACATTTTTACATTAAACATTTCTTTTGTGAATTGGACTTCTTATTATCTTTCAAACGTGTTTAATCAGCACGGTTTTAGTTAAAAATATCACTTTGTTAATTTTGTCATTACTTCCATCTACATTTAATAACAGGATGTTTGGTTGCTGAATGTTGCCGAACAGGTAAGGAGGCGATAAAAGCCAATAATGAATCCATGCGCTGAAAAACTAATAATGACTCGATAACGGCGCTTAAGAATTGATACCAAGGCGTTTCCAAGGCATTAATGTTGGGAGGGGGGAGACCCCCTTTTTTAACATGCTCCAACTTCCCTCCCGATACTAATGACTAATTTACAAATAATAATAATAATAATAATAATGAGTAAATTGGGCTCAGTGGAATGGAGGCCTTTAAACCTAACAATGTGCTTCCCTTCGTCTATCTGTCTCCGGGTCTCCATATGACTCACCTATTAATGACTTTGTTCTTTCGAGGTGTGGGATGTAAGAGAAGAAAAAAAAACAGGACATAGGAGGAAAAAAAATCGAGACCATGTGACTCATATTTCCAGCGACAAAATATGGAAAGGGCAAGCTCCGAGTACATATTGAATGTCGTTATATTTTAGGCCAAGCTGAAAGTAAAACTCAGCTATTCAGAAATATACTCACTAATTCTCTCCATGCCTGTTTAACAATATCCAAGTACAGTGGCACCTCGGATTGTGAGTAACGTGGTTTATGAATGTTCCGCAAGACGAGCAAAGATTTCTTAATAAATTTTGACTTGAAAATTGAGCAAGTATTGGTTTACGAGTGCCGAGTATCATGTATCTGTCAGGGATTACCCCTAGAGGGCGACAAAGCGCCCAGAGAGTTCCTTTGTTTTTTCTGTTTTCTTTGTGTTCTTTGTGTGAAGGACTCTAATCCCCAGAATGCATCTCAGTCAGGTGATGTGGCGCTCACCTGAACTGAGTTTGCTCATTAGTGTCATGCACACTCGTAACACGACCGGCACTAGGACCCGGAAGTAATACGGTCGGGTTTCAGGAAGCATAAAAGGAAACAAGATGAAGCCTCACATTGCTCAGTCATTGAGTTCTGCCCATGCTATCGCCGACGCCTCGCTCGTCTAAACGTGAGTACTCACTTTCTTGGGTTATCGCTTCTGATTGGGTGTGTGTATTTAGAACGCGGGTTTATTTGTGTAAACTCTTGCTCTCGCTTCGGGAGAGTTCTAAGAATAACTAGCGTGGTTATCCTGCCTGCTCGCGCTACTTCCGCGTTTGGGTTTACCATCCACGCTACAGGGCTAACTGCTAGTCTTCTGATTCATCTCCGGTTAGTTCGTGACAGATCAGGAGTAGATGAGGATGTCGTCAAGGTAGACGAACACCCAACGGCCTAACATGTCTCTGAGGACGTCATTGATGAATTGTTGAAAAGCGGCAGGTGCGTTGCAGAGACCAAACGGGATGACCAGACTCTCGTAGTGCCCTGTAGGGGTGATGAAGGCCGTCTTCCACTCATCGCCCTCTCTGATGCGCACCAAGTTGTAGGCGCTCCGGAGGTCCAACTTAGTGAAGATGGTGGCACCAGAGAGGGCGTCCAGGGCAGAGTTGGTAAGAGGCAGTGGATGTCGGTTTTTTATGGTGATATTATTGAGCCCCCGGTAATCGACACAGGGACGTAGACTACCATCGCGTTTTTTCACGAAGAAGAACCCCGCAGCAGCAGGTGAGGAGGAGGGCCGGATGGTACCATGGCGAAGTCCGCTGGAAACATACTCCTCCATCGCCTGCATCTCGGTGTTAGATAGTGAATAAAGGTGGCCGCGGGGTGGTGTCGCACCTGGCTGAAGATCGATTGCCAGGTCGTATGAGCGATGAGGAGGTAGGTGGGTAGCGCGTCTCTTACAGAAGACTTCAGCCAGGTCCCGGTAGTCTAGCGGGATGTTGTCTGTGTCGACATCGGGGGCCTCGGACTCCCTAGAGCACGTCCCAGCCTCGGCCCGTAGGCAGAGCTCGGTGCAGGTCGGCCCCCATTGTAGAATTAGATTTTGGGTCCATGATATGAGTGGATCATGATGCAACAGCCAAGGGTGTCCGAAGATGATGGGTGGTGATGAAATGGTGGTGGTGTAAAACTGAATCTGTTCCCGATGCTGGTTGATGATGAGGGTGATAGGCTGAGTTTGAAAGGAGATGGGACTGGAGGAAAGAGGCCGACCGTCGACTGATGTAATGGTTACGGGCTGGGATAACGCCTCGATCTTTATCCCCAGTTTTTTGGCATATGAAGAGTCAATGAAGTTACCTGCTGCCCCGGAGTCGACGAACGCGGTACTTCCGACCGGTTTGTGGCCAAACTGGAGGTGTACTTTTACCGTGAGACGGGAATCATTAGTCAGGGTGGTGGAGAGGAAGATGGGACCCGGTGAGCTACTCTCATTTCTCCCCGGGGCTGCGCGTTTCCCGGCCGCAGAGGACAGATGGCTCGATGGTGTGCAGCGGATCCACAATACGCGCAGAGCCCCTCTCTAAAACGGCGTTCCCGTTCTGCAGCGGTTAGAGGCGCGCCCTAATTGCATGGGTTCCCCGGCTCCTGTGTCAACCACGGCGGGAGGTGGAGTAATCACGGTTCTGGTGGGTGCTGCAGTGAATGAGGCGTGGACTTCTGGAACTGGAGCGGGAGAGGAAGGGTGTGGTGCGAGGTAGTGCTGTCGTGATGGGTGGCAGGGTACGGGGAGCTGGCTTGGGGCGAGCGAGCAGACGTTGGTCGATCCGGAGGGCGAGTTGGATTAAGCCCTCCAAGGTCGCTGGGAGCTCTCGTCCGGCGAGCTCGTCTTTTATACGTGAAGCCAGTCCCTCGTAGTAGGCCGTCCGGAGTGCGGAGTCTCCCCAGTCGGTCTGCACGGCGAGAGTGCGAAACTCCGCGGTGTAGCGGCTCACAGACGACCCTCCCTGCTGTAGATGATATAACTTAGAGTCGGTCTCCACCTCAGCAGCCGGATGCTCAAAGGTGAGTTTAAGCTGACGGGTGAATTCTGTGTAGGAGTACGACGTCTTAATCTGAACGAAGAACCGCCGTGGCCCACTCAGCTGCCTGCCCGGATAGCAACGAGACAAGAAGAGCAATGCGCAGTCGGTCTGTGGAGTATCTGGTGGAATTAAACTCAAACACAAGATCCAATGCAGTTAGAAAAACACTGCACTTCCCATCCATGCCATTCCATTTGTCCGGTAAAGCTAGAAAAACATCAGAAGGTGGGGAGGGGGTTGGCGGCGCAGCAGCCGCTGCGATGGGCGTGGCAACAGCCGGCTGAGCGGCCGCCCCGCGGAGGATCGCATTCTCCTGTCGCAGCTCCGTCACCTCGCGGCGCAAGACCGCGACGCCCTGGAGCTCCGTGTGGAGAGATGCGACTTCACCACGGAGCTGATCGATCAGCTTAGCATGCCGGTCAACCACATCGCAGAGGTGAGCAAACTCCGCTGGGTTTACTGCAGATGGCTCAGTCATTCTGTCACGAACTAACCGGAGATGAATCAGAAGACTAGCAGTTAGCCCTGTAGCGTGGATGGTAAACCCAAACGCGGAAGTAGCGCGAGCAGGCAGGATAACCACGCTAGTTATTCTTAGAACTCTCCCGAAGCGAGAGCAAGAGTTTACACAAATAAACCCGCGTTCTAAATACACACACCCAATCAGAAGCGATAACCCAAGAAAGTGAGTACTCACGTTTAGACGAGCGAGGCGTCGGCGATAGCATGGGCAGAACTCAATGACTGAGCAATGTGAGGCGCCATCTTGTTTCCTTTTATGCTTCCTGAAACCCGACCGTATTACTTCCGGGTGCTAGTGCCGGTCGTGTTACGAGTGTGCATGACACAAGCTTGAACTAAAACCCTGCATCTGCGTCCGATATTTCCAGGAGAATCATGACATAGACTCATAAGTGTCAACTTTTACTTGTTTAAATGTTTATTAATTTTTGGATTTCACTATTTTATTTTTATTAAAAGTTTTTTTTTTATTTACTCAATAAAACTAGAAAACAAATGTAAATACTTCTTACAGTTAGTTCTAACATATGTAAAGCTAGAACATAACCTTATTGTTACACACTGTATTTATTCATTCATCTTCATAGCACTTACCCTGTACAGAGTCCAGTGGGGCCTGGAGCCTATCCCAGGAAACATAGGGCAAGGGGCGGAGTACACTGGACAAGATGCCAAGGGCATGCACACACACAATGCCAGTTAACCTAATCTGCTTTTTTTTAGACTGTTGGAGGACATCAAAGTAGCCGGAGAAACCCCACCAAACATGCAAATTCCATGCACACAGACCTGAAGTGAGAATCAAACCCGGACCCTGCGGGTGTCAGGCCATAGTGCTAACCACTAAGCCTCTGTGTACGTTGTATGGTAAAAAAAAAAAAAAAAACTGACAGTAAAAACCAGAGCCATATTTAACAGTGAAAGTAAAAGCATTTCCACACACACACACACAATGTAATAAGAACTTATAAGAATTGGAGTAAACATCTGCATGTCCATAAGAAAACGTGTTAGTGAGACTCATCGGAAAAAAGGCTTCAGTTGGCTAGGGAGCATAAAGATTGGACTTTGGATAAAATACATTTAAAAAATGAATAAAATAAAAGTCAATAAAAGTCACCTTATGACCTGAATGTACTGAATGACTAGGTTATCACATATACAGAAATATTATATTATATTATATTTTATAAATACCCCGGCTGCGCTAACCCACATTATAATAAACTGCTTTGAGAAACTGGCCTTTAGTCACCTCAACGAGGGCCTACCACCAGTGTTGGACCAGTGCTGGACCAGTTTGCCAACAAACTCTGTTAGGTTGGACAATCACATGTTCTCAACCCTTATTCTGAACACTGGCATTCCACAGGGCTGTGTGCTGAGTCCATTACCCATGACTGTGTGGTAGGTCCAATCACCAACAATATAGGGACTAGATTTGCTGCCTATCAGCATGGTCTTCCTCCAACAACGTCACCCGTAATGCCAAGAAAACAAAAGTACTCATTGTGGATTTCTGGATTTTAAAAACACACCCTCATCTACATCAGTTCCTGGGTGCCCACATGTCCAAGGACCTGTCCTGGAACCAATGGAATTCATGTTCATCATGAGTGCATGTACACATCTGATTGCAACTGCAAATTAAATGAAATTTTAAAAACTGACTGCCTGTGTTTGGTCAGGTTGAAGACCTCAGATGGAACATAGTTTTATACAACACTGTATATAAACCATAAACTCTTTCATTTGATAGTGTTGGGTGGACAACAGAACTAACAGGCTGCTAAGATACAGTGGAATATTTAAAACCCCCAAATGTACACCATTTTAAACACAATGAAAACCTTATCTAAGTACTGTATATACTGTTTTAAACTCAATAGTTGTAGTTTAAAGTGTTTTGTACTACAAAGTTTAAATCGTTTAAAAAATAAGGGGTGTTTTTTCACTCACTCACTCACTCACTCACTCACTCACTCATGCACAACCAAATTATAATGGTTCCACCCACTTGTGTGTGGTGTTAAAGGTGAGCACCAGCCAGCACTCGTCACTCAAGGTCTCAGTATGTAAACACACACGCGTCGCCCGTTCCAGGTTTTACCTTTCACTTTCATTTCTCCTGGCAGAATTATATGCCATTACTGCGATCTGTTAACTCCAGAATAATAAATCAGGCACTATGACGAGTCAAAGGCATCTGAGTGAGGAGGATGCATCGTGCCCCAAGAGCTTTAGAACATCCAGGAAGAGAACGGCAGCCATGACGCAGAGAGCAAACCGCCACTCAAAACATCAACAGGAAGGTAAAGAACTAATTTAAATCCTCATCACTGGCTCACTACAAATTTGAATTGCAGCACTAGAAATATGTTTCATAATGCCTGTATAACATTTCCTACAGTTCTATATAGTTTATTACTGTAACATTACATCCTTTTATATAATACAGTGGTTAAATTATCAACAATTCTTCCTTACATAGGTATATCTGCAAAAACATTGACAGGATTTTCAGGTCATATTTGTACATGCTCATATTCCAGGCTTATGCTTTCTGTTCAATTCAATTCAACAAAATTTTATTTCTATAGCGCTTTTAACAATGGTCATTGTCTCAAAGCAGCTTCACAAAAATGAAAAGAACATTTATGGAAGTCTGTATGTGTGAGAAAAATGTGGTTAGATAATGAGATTGTACTTGATGAGCAAGCCAAGGGTGACGGCGACAGTGGCAAGGAAAAACTCCCTGAGATGGCAACAGGGAGAAACCTTGAGAGGAACCGGGCTCAACAGGGAACCCATCCTCATCTGGGTGATAACAGATAAGATTATCTTTATTTATTATTATTATTATTATTATTATTATTATTATTATTATTATTGTTCAATTATTAGGTTTATTATCTATAATATCTTTACAATTATCTTTATCTTTATTATATTATAAATATTATTTCTAAAATAATTAATTAAATTAATTAATTATCTTTAATCTTGCTTGCTAACACGTGCTAGTTTATATACTATATATAGTATATTAATAAACAGGGCCAACTGATGCTGTGATTAAAAAAGCATTAGGACCCAGGGAAGCAGCTGAGCACTTATGTCAAATTGGACAAAGACTCAAACAGAAATGAAAGGTTTCCTCTCCACTTTACTAATGCAATGAGCACAGAGGGCGTGTCTAACACCAAACACAGCTCCAGCATCATTTTAAGGGTTGCTGATGACACAGATATCCTGCGCCTCACCCAAACAGAGATGTGACATTTTGCAGAGAGGAGATCAGAGGTGCGAGACATTACTGCTGTGAGCATGACGGCAAAACAAGGGAAATTATTTTGGTCTACTGTTCCCAGAGATGAAATACACTGTTTCTTATACATCAATGAAGCTGCTGTACTATGGAAACAGTCAAGAACTCCAAATCTTAATCATCAAAAATGAATAATAAGTGCATTACTGTACTGTATAGTCCTACAGCTGCCCCATATACAACCCATTAGCTTTCTAGGATTTTGTGGTCACCCACAACGGCTCCTCCAGAGGTTTTCAAAGCATCAAGTCGCAGACAAGCCAAATAACGAAAGCATTTCTTACTCTCTTTAATGATAAATAAACCTAAATTGAAAAGTACTTTGAGTTTAGTGTGATGGCTTTCTATAGTATACATTCGTTCATTCATCGTCTATACTTCTTTATCCTGTATGCAGGGGCCTAGAGCCTATCCCAGGAGACTTTGGGTATGGTGTGGGGTACAGGCTGGACAGGATGCCGATCCTGCTGTAGTTCAAATAAAAACTTTACAATAATTCTAGTGAAAAAGACTCAGATTACAAGTTGATTAGCATTAATGTACAAATGTCCCTTGTACTGTATTTATGTCCCTGGTAAGGAACCAGAGTGTTCGAGCTTCAGAACACTCCTGATTGTTGAACACTCTGTTTTATAGAAACATCACTCAGACCAGAGGCAGCCAAAATATTTTTTTTTCTTTCCCCAGGCCATGATCAGATTTCAACTGAACCCAAGGTGTGTTTCCTACAGCAAGCTACCCATCACAATATGAACCCGGTCTTCCAAGTAAAGTGTAATGTACAATATGTACTATTTAGTATTGTAATGTGTGTGTTTTGGGATGATATATATATATATATAGTACAGACCAAAAGTTTGTACACCCCTTCTCATTCAGCGAGTTTTCTTTCTTGTGTTCTTTCTTGTGTTCTTCAGCCCAAACGCGTCTCTTCTGCTTGTTGCCTGTCCTTAGCAGTGGTTTCCTAGCAGATCTTCTAGCATGAAGGCCTGATTCACACAGTCTCCTCTTAACAGTTGTTCTAGAGACGTGTCTGCTGCTAGAACTCTGTGTGCCATTGACCTGCTCTCTGATCTGAGCTGCTGTTAACCTGCGATTTCTGAGGCTGGTGACTCGGATGAACTTCTCCTCCGCAGCAGAGGCGACTCTCGGTCTTCCTTTCCTGGGCCGGTCCGCATGTCAGCCCGTTTCTTTGTAGCGCTTGATGCTTTTTGTGACTGCACTTGGGGACACTTTCAAAGTTTTCCCCATTTTTCCGACTGACTGACCTTCATTTCTTAAAGTAATGATGGCTGCTCGTTTTTCTTCACTTAGCTGCTTTTTTCTTGCCATAATACAAATTCAAACTCTTTGAATGAGAAAGGTGTGTCCAAACTTTTGGTGTGTACTGTATATACTATATATATTTTAAAAAAATATTATTAATTTATATAATAAAAAAAAATTGGAATGTTATTGACGTGACTGTGATGATTGTGTTTGGTTATTCACTGATCTCTACTATTTATAGTTCCACCCCATCCCTAAGTTTGGTTCATTTAATATGTGTATTAGTTCCAATATGAGATAACATAGAGATACTCACAGAGTTCTCACCAGAACCAGAGTCCAGTGCGAAAGTGTAATAATAATAATAATAATAATAATAATAGTAACAGTGTACTTTTTCTTGCTCAGAGGTTTAATGATTTGATCCACGGTCACATCGACCTGCCCCCCCTGCTGGTGAGGATCATCGACACTCCTCAGTTCCAGAGACTGCGGAACATTAAACAGCTGGGAGGAGCGTACTTTGTGTTTCCCGGCGCTTCACACAACCGCTTCGAACACTCCATAGGGTGTGTGTGTGCGTTTATGTTTATGTATTTGTAACTTGCAAAAAAACTACTCAATTGCAGTAATGCGAGTAAATGTACAGTAAATGTACAGTAAATGTACTTTCCACCTCGGCTAGTTAGTTACCATGACTAATATGCAGTTAAATTTCACTAGCTGCTTCTGTTAGTTAGTAAACTATCACTGTGCTTCAATCTGAGTGATTAAAAGGTCGGCTGTTTTTATATCACGCATAAGAACCCACAGTGATACAGAAGACACAAACACTTTAAATGTTCTGGAAAGTTTCTAAATCCTTGACTTTAACTCATGAAATGAACGTCCTGGTGCAGTCATGTGACAATCTGTGAAATGATAAAGGCTCTGAGTTCAAGCCCCAGCATCGCCATGCTGCCTATGTTGAGCTCTTGAGCAAGGTCCTTAACCCTACCTGCTCTAGGAGGCTCTGTATCCTGGCTGACCCTGCACTCTGACCCCAGAAAAAATCATCATTTCATTGTGCTGTAAGATACTTGTGACAATACTTGTGATAAATCTAAGGACTAAATTATCATGAAAAATTATAACAAATTATCATGATAAATTATAACATGAATTAACAACATGGAAAGTGTGGCTTTAAAAAAGTATTCAGTTTTATCCTGATTTAAAAACTATCTGACCATTTTCTAGCATTTAAACTCTGAGTCCGGTGTGTTTTTCAGCGTGGCGTATTTAGCAGGCTGTCTCGTTAAAGCTCTGAGAGACAAACAGCCCGAGCTCGGCATCACAGAACAAGACGTCCTGTGTGTTCAGACTGCTGGCTTGTGCCATGACTTAGGTGAACACACACACACACACACACACACACACACACACACACACAGACAGACACACACACACACACACCAAGTTCATATTTTCATACTTCTTGTAATAAAATATTATATGTACATAATTCACACATTAGTTATGGCTCGGTGAGAGGTAATGTCCTCTTCTGCTCTGTTCTGTTCAAGAAGTTTATTAACATCCAGTACTAGTTTCTGTTTGGTGTAAATCATTACTGTAGTTTCAAGATATTACTGACCTATAAGTATTAAGTACAGTGGAACCTTGGATTACAAGCATAATTAGTTCCGGAAGTGGGCTCGTATTCCAAAACACTCTTAAACCAAATCATCATTTGCCATAAGAAATAATGAAAACTCTAATTATTCGTTCCACAGCCCCAAAAAATAAATACATAAAAATAATTAATACAATATATAAAATGAAAATAAAACAAATTAATCTGCACAAATAAATCCTGACAGATAAGTGTTTCTGTTGGTGCGCGCAGGCGCCGTGTGTGTGTGGAATTAGCCCCTTCCCTCGCCTCGTTTTACACACTAACACTCCTCCTCCCTCTCCCCACCTCGCTTTTTAAGATTCACAACAAACACACACACAACGGAAACACCGTTTTAACAGGAAAAAAAGAAATCTCTCTGAGGCTGACATGAGCGTATATTAACAGACTCACTTTTTAAGTTTCACAACAAACGCATAAACACAGCGGAAACACTGTTTTAACGGAAAAAGGCGAGACTGGCATGGGCGCATACTAAAGGAATCACTTAAGTTTCACAACAAACGGACACACACACAAACACGGAAAGTGACGTTCGGTGTCAAAATAAGAGTCGCATGTGTGAAGCATGATACTCGGCACTTGTAAACTAATACTTGCTCGGTTTCCGAATAAAAAATTATAAAAAATCTTTGCTCGGTTTGCGGAACACTCGTAAACCACGTTACTCGCAATCCGAGGTTCCACTGTACATAGTTAACTACATGTTTAGTGTAAGAATATAGGCATGTAAAATAGTTAATATTTTTTTGCCACTTAAAATGCCCAGATTAAAGAAAATACCCATAATTCATTGCACTTATCCATAATTAATAAGAGTGAGGATTAAAAAATATATTAACAGTTGTTCACTTTGGCAGGTCACGGTCCATTTTCTCACTTGTTTGACCGCATGTTTATCCCAAAAGTGCGTCCTGATCTGAAATGGGAGGTAGGAACTCGATCACTACTCAGTCATGGATTGTAATGAATATTATTATTTAACATTTTACCTGTTCACCATGACACTGTATTAAATAATGACTTTTATTCCTTGTACTTGTCATTGGTCAGTGTGTAAGGTACAGTATACATTTATCTTGGCAATCTACATGATTAATGTTTTTACACAAAAGCAAGGTCATGTGAGGACTTTTAGGATTCCTTTAACTCTACCTGCTAAAGTTATAACGTATAGAAAACAAACCTCACTTGTAAGGTGAACAAAAACATTCAAGCCTCAGTGTAAATGTGTTCCTGCTCATTATTGATCCTCTGTTTCAACACAAATGCAGCCTTTGTAGCTTCTTACACCTGGGACCTGGAGCTTATTTCAGGACTTAGGGCACGAGACAGGGTAGACTCTGGACAGGGTGCAGGGCACACACCACACACTCATTCACACATTGTGGACAATTTGGCAATGGCAGTTAACCTAATCTGCATATCTTTGGACTGTGAGAGGAAATTAGAGTACCCAGAGGAAACCCACCAAGCACTGGGAGAACATGGAATCTCCATGCACACTAGGTGGCAATCGAAACCAGAGCCTGGTGGTGCAAAGCGCCAGTTATACCCCCATGCCACTGTGCCACCCCTACTGAGCATGGTACCTGTACATACTAATTA
Source organism: Clarias magur (assembly GCA_013621035.1). Classification (NCBI taxonomy): domain Eukaryota; kingdom Metazoa; phylum Chordata; class Actinopteri; order Siluriformes; family Clariidae; genus Clarias; species Clarias magur. Next base: position 27,270 of record QNUK01000484.1, on the reverse strand, counting down.
TTATGCTAAGTATTTTTTGTAAGGAACTGTGCAATCTTATTTCAACGATGATTTTAATCATGCACAGATTGATCCATTTCAACTACTTATGAGACTTGTGGAACTAATTAAGGAGTGAATACTTATGAACATATTTCTTTTTCAAATATGTTTGCTAACCTTCCACACAGGGGCAAATTTATGGGATATTTTGTGTAGATTCATGGCAGAAAGACATCCAGATAAAGTCTGTTTCAGTATCACTTTACTTGAAGTGCATGTTCATATTTTTTAAACACTACCATATAAAATGGAAATATATTTTAAAAGACTTCAATCAAAAGAAAGTCACAGTCGACAAATTGAATTCAATAAGGACACTTGCACATCCAGAGCTCATTAGGGTCATGTGGAGCGCAGGGGATGATGGGAACTCTAGATGTGCCTACCTGGTGAAATCATGACATTTAGGCTTAAAGGCTACAAAATGCACATAAGTCCAAGATGGTGAATACTCAAATTTATTTGAAACACAAAATGTTATAACTGTGCATGTTTTTTTTTTTCTGTAGCATGAGACTGCGTCAGTGCAGATGTTTGACCACCTGGTGAAGGTTAATAATCTGGAGCCTGTGTTGGAGGAATATGGTCTTTCTTTGCCCACTGACCTTGATTTTATCAAAGAACAAATCACAGGAGAGCTGGACCGTCCAGAAAATATGGTAGAGATTTAGTTTCATGTTTCTTGACAAGTTCAACCTTACAGCTTGTCTAATATTTTTTTCCTTTGGCTGCAGTACAAGAGCAGACCTACGGAAAAGGAATTCTTGTATGAGATAGTGGCAAATAAGAGAACCGGTATTGATGTGGACAAGTGGGATTATATCGCCAGGTGAGTCTGTCATTCAGAGGAACTTTTTTTTTCATGTTGATGCTGAAATCACTCATAAAGGTATCACACTAACCTCATGTTTATTGTCCACCTGAACAGAGACTCCTATCATCTGGGCGTCCAGTCCAGCGTAGACCACCACAGTTTCATCAAGTTCACCCGAGTGTGTGAGGTCAATGGGAAGAACATCATCTGTGTTAGTGACAAGGTAGATTGTTCACATTTACATCAATGGCATTTGGTAGACATCCTTATCCAGTGCGATGTCTGTCTCATTAGACGTCTAAACAGTTGGGGTAGCCAACAGTGGTAGCCTGGAGTTTGAACCCATGACCTTATGATCCACAGCCCAACATCTTAACTCACTCATCCATTCATTCTCTATACCGCTCATCCTGTGTACTGGGTTGGGAGGTCCAGAGCTTATCCCAGGAGAATTAGGGCACGAGGCGGGGTACAACTTGGACAGGTTACCAATCCAACGTAGAGTGTGCACACACACACACACACTACAGGCAATTTGGGAATGCCTTTGGGAGGAAACCAGAGGAAAACCACAAAGCACAGGGAGAACATGCAAACTTCACACACAGACCCCTGGAGGGAATTGAACCTTCAACCCTGGAGGTGTGAAGCCACAGTGCTAGCCACTACATCACCATGCTGCAACCACGATACACTGTTGTTTTATTTTAAACTTGCATTTAGATAAGACCCGGGCATTTTAAAGTCCGGGGGCCAAATACGGTGAAAGCCCGCGAAAGGACTAAATGGACTAAAACAGCAGTGCTTTTATTTTGAAACCTGTTTACAGTGTGCGTGCATCGTTTATGAACAGGTACTCTGAAACAAGTCCGAGGGCATGTGATTAGCAACAAGTCATTGTAATGGTAACCTTTCAAAATGTTTGCACATGCCAAAAAAAGACAGGTGAAAGCTGAAGGCCGTGGTTTCAGGAAAACATGGACTATTAAATATTTATTTAATGACGTCAGGGGTAAACCCGTGTGTTTAGTTTGTGGTAAGCAGGTCGCCGTGTTTATGGAGTACAACGTGAGTCGGCATTACGAGACGAAGCATGCAGAAAAATACAGGCATTTGACTGAGGTTTGATTTCTCTCACTGAACAAGAAAAAAACACAAACATGTTTACTTTTTTCTGCACTGTTTGGCAGTTATGTTACATATTTGGACAAAAATTTTGTGAGTTATGTTACATTATTATTGGCATACAAAGACATTGTGGTATCTTAATAGAAAGTATTAGAAACATAAAATATTATTCCATGAATTTGTAACAGAAAAGGACAGGTAATAATATTTAGGAAATTATTAGCAGATAAATGTCAGAATTTACACTGTTGCTATTATTTACACTGTCCTTAGAGAAATCATACTCTCCATGATCAATGAAGACTAATATGGCAAAAGAAAAGCTGGTTATGGGTTAGAAAAGGCAGATGACAAAAGTTTTTTTAAAAATTGGAAAACAGGAGAATCTTTTATTCAGCTGAATTAACTTTCAACTTTATTGTCATTGTTATAAATAACAGAGTATAAATAAAGAGATATCGTTAGAGCATCATCTTCCAGCATGTGATGTAATAAGGTGCATCTATTTTGTGTGCTGTAGAAATGCAAGTCCAGTTCAGAGTTATTGTAAAAGTGACGTACGATATATAGGAGTAGAGGGAGGGAGTAAAGCCGAGAGGGAGGTAACTGCTTGTTCTACAGTCTTACAGCCACTGGAAAGAGGCTGTAGGAGAGGCATGTTGTCCTGGGGTGTATGGATCTATACCTTCTGCCTGAGGGCAGTAACTGGAACTGTTCCAACTGGAACAGGTGATGTGCAGGGTGTCACCACTCCTGCTGGAAAACCACACCAAAAGTCCACATGTCAACACACTCTCTATGGCACAACAATAAAAGTTTACCAAAAGCTGCTGAGAAAGGTTGGCCCTTCTCAATTTCCTCCGATAGAAGAACCGCTGCTGGCCTTTCTTATGGCAGAGATGATATTATAACCCCATGTTAGGTCCGCTGTTACAGTTAGGCCAAGAAACTTGTAGCTGGTGACCCTCTGTACTGTCCCATTTTCAGTAATGAGTGGTAAGTAAGTGGTCCTTGTGCTCTTAGGAAAATCCACGATCTTCTCCCTGGTCTTCTTGATATTTAGGGTCAGCTTGTGGGTATCACCCCAAGCTGCCAGATGTTCCACCTCCTTTCTGTATGAGGACTCATGGTTATTAGTGATGAGTCCCAACACTGTGATGTTGTTGGCAAATTTTATGAAGCAGTTAAAAATTAACACAGGTCTTGCACAGTTCTAAATCAAAGGTGTACTTAGCCACATTAGCCTATAAAAAATCTTACAACTCAACTCATCTTTATTTGTATAGCACTTTAACAACAATAATGCCCCAAAGTGCTTCACATAAATAATACAATAATATAGTAATATAATTTTTTTTAATAAAATTATAAAAAATAATACAATACTGTAATATTAAAAAGGAACATAATTAAAATCACATCACACACATATCTAATCAAACAATATGTAAAATCTCATGTTGGTTTAGACGGCAGGGTAAACGTGTGTTTTGAGATGGAATTTAAACTCTCTCATGTGTGGCCTCACGAATGGTCACAGGCAGGTCATTCCACAGGTTGGGTGCCGCCACAGAGAACGCCCGATCACCCCTGAGCCTGCACTTGGTCTTGGGTACCGTCAGCAAAAGTTTATCTGATGATCTGAGAGGTAGGGCGGGGCAAGGCCATGTAAACATTTAAACGTGATCAAAAGAATTTTTTTATTAATTCGGTACTGTACCGGGAGCCAATGAAGAGAAACGTCTCGGGTTACTTGGCTGTAACCCTGTTCCCTGATCAAGCGGGAATGAGATGCTGCGTGAAAACGCTATGGGAACATCTCTTTGTTGCCCGGTTGTGAAGCCTGTGCATGTCAAACCCGCCGAATACCTTCAGCTTATAACCTGTGTCAGGCCTGACGTCACCGAATAAGGTGCCCCTGCAGGTTATAAATAGGAGTCTGGACCCCCAGGTAGTGTAGCGTGTGCGCACAAGCTGAGGAGGTCTCAGACCTAGCTCTGGGATGCTGACAGAAGGATCCATGAACCCGGAGTAGCATTGACATCCAGACTATAAAATCTAACAAACGTGTGTGGAGAGGACCAGCCCGCCGCATCACACACCTGCTGCAGGGGGACGCCTCTTGCCAAGGCAATCGATGAGGCAATCCCCCTGGTTGAGTGAGCCCTGATTCCCACAGGCGAAGTGTGACCACACGCCTCATAGGCTAGGGCAATGGCATCTCTCACCCAGTGTGACAGAGTCTGTCTAGTGACAGACCCCCATGGCAAATAAAGAACTGCTCTGACTTACGCCACTGGCTAGTGCGGTGGACGTAGATCCGAAGAGCACGTACTGGACACAATAAGTGAAGTCTTTCCTGCTCCAGAGCTGTGAAGGCGGAGGACAGAAGGCCTCGAGAACAACCGGGTGCATGGTCGAGAATGGAACCTTCGGAAGATAGTTCGGGTGAGGATGCAGAATAGCTTTAGAAGTAATAGCCATAAGAAAAACCATCTTAAAAGGCAGAAGCCTGACAGGCGCTGACTCTAGTGGTTCGAAAGGGGTGTCGGCCAGGCCTTCGAGTACGATAGTTAAGTCCCATGAAGGGACCGTCGCGCTAGTGGGCGGCTTCAACCGTTTAGCTCCACGAATAAAACGGGCAACTAAATGGTGCTTGCCCACAGAAACCCCATCATTCAGAGCGTGACAAGCCGAAATAGCGACTACGTACATTCTGAGCATACTAGGGCATAAGCCCGAGGACAACCTTTCTTGCAGAAACTCCAGCACTGAAACAATCTGGCAGTGAACTGGGTCTACATGTCTTGCCATGCACCAATTTTCAAATACACTCCATTTGAGGGCATAAGTTCTTCTAGTGGAGGGAGCCCTGGCACTTAAAATGGTTTCAGTTACGCTGGCTGAAAGCCCAGCATGTCTTAGTTGGTCTCGTTCAGGGGCCAAACATGAAGGTTCCAGAGCTCGGGCCGGGAATGAAGTACTGTCCCCTGCGCCTGAGACAGAAGATCCCTCCTCACTGGAATCACCCAGGGTGAGCCTTCGAGGAGAGATATTAGATCCGAGAACCACACTCTGGTCGGCCAATGGGGCGCTATCAATAAGAGGCGCAAGCCCTGTTGACGGACCCTCGCCAGGACTCCTAGGAGCAGAACTATAGGTGGAAACGCTTAAAGGCGTAACCTGCGCCACATGTGGGCCATTGCGTCCAGACCCAGGGGAGCTGGAGGAGTCAGAGAGTAGTAAAGGGGGCATTGTGATGCCTCTTGTGATACAAAAAGGTCCACCTCTGCTACGTAAAATCTTTCCCAGATTGACTGACTACTTCAGGGTGGAGTTTCCATTCCCCATGTTTTACAGCTTGTCTGGATAGCAAGTCTGCTCCTACATTCATATGCCCTGGAAGGTAAATCGCCCTGAGGGACAGGAACTTGTCCTGTGCCCAAAGCAGAACCTGGTGCGCTAACTTGTTCAAGCAGCGCGAGCACAGTCCACCCTGGCGATTTATGTACAAGACTACGCAGTGCTGTCCACCCGCACTAGGATATGGTAGCCTCTCAACTGCTGGAGGAAGTGTTTCAGGGCCAAAAACAGAGCCATCATTTCGAGGCAATTGATGTGCCACGCGAGAAGATGACCTCTCCAGCTCCCTTGTGCTGGACGGCCATCCAAGACCGCACCCCAGCCCGTGAGGGAAGCGTCTGTCGTTAGCATCTTGCGACGACAAGATGGACCTAGAGTGGGACCCAAAGTCAGAAACCGGGGTCTGAACCACATAGAAAGGGTACGAAGCCCCCGGCATGTAACCCTTATTAGCCTCTGGGGCTTGGCCCTTGAATGAATGTGGCTCTTAGCCACAGCTGAAACGCTCTCATGTGCAGAAGGCCCAAAGGTATCACCATGGACGCAGCTGCCATGAGGCCTAAAGATTTCTGAAAGTGATGAACAGTGACCTTCTGGCCTAGCTTGATTTCCTTCAGGGTGTTGAGAATGGATTCGACACGAGCAGGAGACAACTGTGTTGTATATGTGCGGGGTGACAGAGCTAGGCCAAATGGAAGGACCCAATACTGGTAAGCTTCGCCCCCAAAAGCGAACCTCAGGAACTTCCTGTGCTGTGGCAATATTTCTATATGGAAATATGCGTCCTTGAGATCAATTGTCACAAACCAATCCTCTAGTTGGATTTGAGAAACAATCATTTTGACAGTCAACATTTTGAATCTGGATTTCTGAGATTTTCTTCAAGCCGCGAAGATCCAAGATCGGGCGCAACCCTCCCCCTCTCTTAGGCACCAAAAAGTACCGACTGTAGTAGCCCGACTCTCTGTCTGGGAGGGGAACATGTTCTATGGCCCTTTTGCCCAGCAGAGTCTGTAACTGCTGGGCCAGCAGATGTGCTCGATCCGGTTTCATGGAAGTGGAGACCACGCCGTTGAAAGGCGGAGGACGATGTGCAAACTGAATCCTGTAGCCTGTGCCTACAGTCCTTTGCACCCAAGGAGATACACCTGGCAGTAGTTTCCACGTTGCCAGCTTCTCCGAAAGGGGCACGAGCTTTGACACTTCGGCTGGATGGGAGGGGGGGGTGTTAGGTGTTGGGAGATGAAGTGTGGCAGGAGATGCCTGAACACCCAACTTTTCATTGGAGACCGGCGCTCCCCGAAACACCAGTGGTGGCGGGGATTGAACACCGGCCTCCCGGGAGTGCCAGGGAGGAGGCCCTGTTTTGTGATGAAAATCCAGGCGCCCCTCCCCAGGGGGAGACACCCCCACGGCCCCAGGCGCACGAACCTCAGGGCTTTTTCTTTGAAGAGAGGAAGCTCCTCAGATCCAGTCTTTTTGAAGCTGATTTTTTAGAAGAGCGGCGAGCCCCACCCCAGTCTTTATGGGTGGGTGCACGGCTGGTCACGCTCTCCTTCTGCACCTCACGCCTGATAGGGGCCAGACCTGGCCGGGGCCGGGTGGCCGACGGGGCACGACGGGGAAGAAACCTCCCAAAGGCCTGTTCATATAGCTTCGCCTCTCGAAACCTAGTGGCGACGGAATTAACAGCGTCGCCAAAAAGGCCGGAAGGCGAGACGGGGGCATCGAGGAGGACAGCACGATCCTTATCCTTGATGCCCGTGAGGTTCAGCCACAGATGCCTCTCCGTGGATACCATAGCAGCCATAGAACGGCCCACAGCACGGGCCGTCCGCTTGGTTGCACGGAGAGACAGGTCTGTGGCTCGGCGCAGCTCTGCAAATGCCCTGTCATCAATAACCCCGCCGCTGCTCAGGTCCTTCAGCAGGTCAGCCTGGTAAACCTGCAAAACCGCCATGGTGTGCAGGGAAGCACCAGCCTGTCCTGCTGCCTGAAAAGCTTTACCCACCGCATCAATGATATCCGAATAAATTGAAGGCACAAAAACACGCAATGAATACGGCTTGCTCCATGAAAGAGTTAATTCATCATGGATGTCACCAAAGAAGGGGAAGGAGAGACGTTGAGGCTCCTCCCCCCGGCCACCCGACAGAAACCTGTCGTTCAATCTCAAACGCTTGGGGAAATCTCGCTGCTGCGGCCAGTCGATATGCAATCGCTCGACCACAGGCGTTATAACCTCTAATAATTCCTCAAAAGCTCTGTCAGCACTGGAGGAGCATTTTGAGGAGGCTACTTCCATGGAAGCGAGAGAGGAAGATTCTTCCACTCCTTCACAAGAAGCGCCAGAGCGCGCTTGCGAAGCGGAAGCTAAAACTTCCTGATCTGGAGAGAGCGAGAGAGAAATCGGAAATTCCATCTCGTGCGCGTCTGCCAGATCAGCACGCGAGCCCCAGGAATGCGCCGCAACTCGCGGTTTCTGTTTAAAGAAAGCGAGCCGCGCGCGAAGCACCTTAATAGGGAGAAGATCACAGTACTCACATTCTCCCTGAAGCCCGAGGCGAGCGTGTTCTTCCCCCAAGCACTCGAGATTGAGCAACTCGTGAAGATCGCCCTCTGAAAAAGATCTATCTCACGGAGGCACGCATCTCTTAAGCAACTCCGCCATATCGGTGAGTTTATGCTGTTATTTTTATTTTGCTTTCGTTACGGCTTGTACATGCACACGCAAACACAAAGCGGTCCTGAAGACAAAAAGATCTGAGGATGTTTCCGGTTCACTCCTATTTATAATCTGCAGGTGCACCTTATTCGGTGACGTCATGCCTGGCACAGGTTATAAGCCGAAGGTATTCGGCGGGTTTGACATGCACAGGCTTCACAACCGGGCAACAAAGAGATGTTCCCATAGCGTTTTCACGCAGCATTGAGTGTAGCTTTTGAAAGGGAACCAGAACTGGAGAGATTTGTTCTCTTTTACGCGCTGACATTAATAGTCGAGCAGCAGAATTTTGGATCAGCTGTAGCCGATGTGATGCTGCCTGAGAAACCCCAAAATACTGAGCATTACAATAATCAATGCGAGTGGTGATGAAGGCGTGGATGGCTATTTCAAAACGCCTAAAGGACAAAACAGGTTTAAGTTTTGCCAATTGCCTTAACTGAAAGAAACTGGACCAAACCACAGCACTGATCTGTTTATAAAATCTAATGCCATGGTCAATAACACCTAAATTCGACGGTGTGTGTTTAACATACTGCTCCTAAGCTCCTACTGTAAATCTCGAGGTGGAACTCTACCCCTGGAACAAAAAATAGATATTTAAATAGGGATGCTAAGTGGCAAAACAGGGACTTTCATGCTTAAAGAATAATTTATTTAATTTTTTTCTTCCACAGAAAGTCAATGATGTATACAACATGTTTAACACACGATACTCCCTACACCACAGAGTCTATCAGGACAAAGTCACCACAGTCATTGAGGAGATGTGAGTAACATTACCAACACATATACTGTATATGAGGTCTGTTAGGAAAGTGTCCATTCATGTAATCTGGATCACTTCCAACACTCTTGATGACTCTTGGCCATCTATTTGATTTGTGCGATTTGCATGTTTTTTGCAATGTTTTTTGCATGTAATGTTATCGCTGAGTGGTGAATATACTGTAATGGGTTTGACACACGGAGAGAAAACCATGCGAACCAGATTCCACAAGCACAAACAGTCTTTATTCAAGCACAATTCAGCAGCAAAGTTAAAAGTATGCAGTCTTCGGTGACTTGTGCTCTGTAGCAGAATAGTGGTTTCAGTTACGCCCATGTGAATAGTGCGTATCCACGGGTCATAGCTCAGTGAAGCAAAGAATCTGCAAAGAAAGGAGAAGTGGAAGATTATAAGTTCAGGTATCGCTCCTTCTCTTCTCCTCTCTTCTTTTCTTCTCTCTCTCCCCCTTCTCCATCTCTCCCTGTTTCTCTGTCAAGCTACACATGTTGCTCCGGAGCTGCCAGTGATCCAGACCCCCTCTGCCCTCTGGACCTGTCTGGTGCATCCTGGTGTCCCGCTTCTGATTGGAGAGCTTGTCGCATGGAGCCCTGTGTGGTCTGTCTGGGATGCGTGTGGTGACTGGGGACAGCTCCACTTCACCATGAAGACGGTCCTGTCCTCGGCTGATACAGACAGCTGTTCTCTGAGGACTCGTGACTGCAGTCGCTCGATCGTTCAGAACTGGAGTTTCCTACAGTCTACCTGAGTCTCCAATAACCAACTGGACTCCATATGAACTTAAACACGTCTCCTGTTATACTGAACTTCCAGCCTCCTAACACACAGTATGAGTGCAGATCAATCCCTGTTATCCGTTATCACCCAGATGAGGATGGGTTCCCTGTTGAGTCTGGTTCCTCTCAAGGTTTCTTCCTATCGCCATCTCAGGGAGTTTTTCCCTCAGCATCGTCGCCCTCGACTCGTTCATCAGGGACCATCTGATCATTTTGATTCATATCCATTTTTCACATTTCATACAAATTTCCATCATTTTCATTTGATTCTGTAAAGCTGCTTTGCAAAAATGATCATTGTTAAAAGCACTATACAAATAAAATTGAATTAAATTGAATTGAACAGGAGCACGGCGTCCACAGATTGTGTTCCAGCTCAGGTGTATTTGCAGGCCCTTGCTCCTTGGCTGTAAGCCCGCTGTCACTATATATTCTATATCAGGCATATAGTCATACAGTAACAAAGTGTTACTAGCTATATAGTACTGGTGACACTCTGCTGCTGTATGTACTGTACTTTAAACAGTGCCAAAGGTACTGTGTTCTAAATATCCTGTACAGCAAAGGGCTCCAGAGCCACAGACTACTGCTACACGTCTTCAGGGTCTGAACTGCGTAAAAATTCCCACCTATAGAAAAGCAACATTTTTGTCAAATTATTTTCGAAAACTATTTTGTGCTCGAAAAATTATAATGGTTAGATACTGTATATTTTCACACATGCAATGTAATCTCTCCACATCTGGTAACTAAAATACAAAAATGCCCACACTGCAGGATATCAGAGGCCTTGGTGAAGGCTGATCCATACATTCTAATCATGGGATCAACTGGCCAATGCAGAATGTCAGAGGCCATAGATGACATGGAGGCTTACACCAAGCTCACAGGTCAGCTCATGATGTGCTGGTACATGATAAATTACAATATTTGGCACAAATGTTAATGCTTTCATTATAGCTGCATGCTAGGTAGTGTTAGTGAACAAACGCGTTAACTAAAAGCTTGTAGATAACTTTAGAAGATAATAGACTATTGTTTCATGATAATGATAAAGAGGTGTGATAAAGTATATAATGGATTTTAAATAAACCATAAAAAAGAAATCCTTTTATCTACTAACATTCTGACCAATGAGAGTCCATACCTTAATAATACTGTAGAAATAGAAGGTCTTGTTTGATTATCTCAGTGTTAAACATAAATTTCAAAATACAGTATGTTTTAACATTTGCAAGTAACTGGTAAATTTGGCAAACTATTAGTAACAAAATTGAACACAATTATAAATTAGACTGCCACTTCTGTGACTTACCAAACTATATTTGTGGCTATACAGTACAGATAGAAATATAATCTATAACAGATCTGCTGTGGTTTGTGTCTTTGTGATGATCTTTCTACATTATATCCACTTTACCTCTCTACAGATCATGTTTTTGAGCAGATCTTGTACTCCTCTAATGAAAACCTGTCCGAAGCTCAGTCCATCCTGAAGAACATTCTGTGCAGACGCCTGTACAAGTGTGTGGGACAGACACAACCTGAAAATGCTCATCCGTCAAAGGTTAGTATTAAATTTCCTACAAGTGCTTTATACCAGTTAACATGTTCTAAATTGTGCAATTCTTTTGAGTAGAATCCTTATGTACTCCTGGGGTTCAGGACCAGGGGTGTAGGGTGAATTCCTAAATAAGAATGTAGTCCAACTATATTTCCTGCCTCCAACTAGTTCCAAGTATTTCTCTGGGTTTACCTAAATCCAGATTAATATTGTTCAAATCAGTGCAATACTGATACAGATGTTCAAAGGTCATCTGTTAGAAACTGTAAATCAGCTTGTGACAGAAACGTGTGTAACTCTCAGTGTAAACAGATTCACTGTATTAGGGGTCGTTCTCAGATTCCTGAATTTATCTCAAACCTGTTGGACAAGTGTGTCTGTGTACAATACAGCTGACCACAGTATGAGAGAACTCCTGGTGTCAACCTAAAATTCAAAAATACTCACTCTCAGAACTGAAAATGAAACCATACTCTCTAACATCGTAGCATTGTGAACAGTTCATGCCTTGTTGTAATGGATCACAAAAACCACAAAGATGTGGAATTTCTAAAACTTAAACTATGAAACTTTTCGAAACCATCACATTTTCAACTTATGATTAGGATAAAGCTGCTACTAACATCACAGGCACCCTCAGGATCACCTGACCAGACGTTGCTAGGTAAATTAACATCAGTTTGACATGTAGTGCACTAGTGATGGAGAAAAAAATATACAGTTATGCTGAAACAATAAGGAAGGAATCCAACACAGGTGGCTGTTAACAGGAGGGCTGACAGGGCAGGACATTACAGGGCAGGAAGGGAAAATGTGTGTGCTTTGTGTGGAAAAATTTGCAGCGGTAATATTAACACATGGGCTTAGGATCTGCATGTAGACGGAGCTTTCTAGTTCATTAAGTTTCAATTTAATCCTCCAGCATCACAGTCCCATTTAACCCAAAGTGTAGGTGATTTAAACCACAGCAATAAAAATTAAGACCTTCAATACAAAATCTGCTCATTCTGCTAAATACAGAGCTGAGAAACTTCATCACTCATAACTAATCACTCACATAACTAATAATGCAAGGTTCTTTTCTTTTTCTTTTTTAATAATAACACACAGGTGAGAATAATCGACCTGCGTCATGTCTCTGTTCACAGCCAATAATCAAACACAGATATAAACTAGCAGAAGAATTGAGTAGATTCTATTTTCCAAGAAACAATATTTTCAAAATCTGGCATTTTTAGAATTCCGCCAGACTTTCACAGAGCACGAATACAGACCTACTCTTATACAACAAACTCCATTCATCCATTCATCATTTGCGCAGTCTCCTTGAATGACCTCATCCTCTTCAGTGGGAGTTTGCTCTCTATAAACTGTGTAGCAAAAGTGTATGTTACAGCCCTGTGTGACCCAAGACCATCGCACTAAAAAGGAACCAGGAACCCTGGAGGAGCAGTTCAATCAAATCAAAGGGTTGTGGAACGATGATTCATTCCCTCAGAAGCTAAAGCTAAGGTTAAACTGTGATTAAACTTTTTTCTACTTTTTAGCAAATGATGGTGTACGAATTGGCGAAATCCAAACCGGATGGCACTGAAGTGGAACTAAAGCCTGAGGACTTTGTAGTCAGTGTATGGACAAAATTATTGTTTTATACTCTGATTGTGATCACTTGTAAAATTGTGGGATTTTGGATTCATGTCTGATTATTATCTGTCAGGTGTTTGGTTTAGATTTTGGCAAGAACAAGAAAAATCCACTCGACCAGATCTGCTATTTCTACAATAACAACAATCCCACTAAAGCTTTTCAGATCCCCGTGAACCAGGTACATGAGTCAACTTACATTTTCAAACAAGTCTCCAGATGATTTCCTACAAACATGTTAAATTACTTTTGCAGAACAGGTAAAGCAGGAAAGTGTACTGTAGGGATTAGTAGCACGGACTATTTCATATCACTTGAACCGTAACCAAGTACATTTCATTTTGGCTAATAACACCAATCCCTTAAACAATAATAATATACAGTGTAACTTGTGTCTTCTGATGATGAGATGGTTCCAGAATCCTGGTTTTAAGTTTAAGGACATAACTTCCTAAACTCAGGTTCCTGCTCACACTCCTGGACTAATTCCCAGGCTAATGTTTGTTGACAGGCGTATCACTGTACGCGTTAACATCAGCATGTGAAAGAGCTGTAGAATTTTGTTTGACGGTAAATGTAAATCATGAGTTGATTCAGACGTGTATAGAATTTTTAACAGTGGACAAATATATATACAAGTACAAAGTCCCTGAGAAGACATGCAGTGAAAAGTGATAGACAGTTTAGTTGATGTACACTGCTCCTGTGTTTACAGTGTGAAGAGTTTTGAACATGTGAATATGTAAGTGGAGTAAAGTTGATGTGTGTTGTGTCTGAGCAGGTGTACAAACTGCTGCCAGACTTGCTTTCTGAACAGCACATTAGAGTTTACTGCAAACACAGCGACAAGGAAAAAGTGGAAGCTGCAAAGAAATACTTTGAGCAGTGGTGTAGGAATAAGAACATCATAGCTCAGGTAACACTCGCTTACTGCACTGTGTGTGTGTGTGTGTGTGTGTGTGTGCGAGAGAGAGAGAGAAAGTTAAAACTGGCAGTAGATAATACTGCTTTGATTTCAATAAAAGAATATAAAAACCACTTCTTAGCCTTCACTGAAACAGGAAGTGTTTTAGGTTCATGTTATATGTTAGCAATAGCATAGCATGTTGGAGGAAAGAGACACTCTGTAAGTAAGTGTGTATGTTTACAGGATGCTGATATCATTTCTCTCTCCTCCAAAGGATGCCAAGTGATACAAACAAGTGAAATCAGCATCTCTGGTTGATACAAACAAGGATCAGGAAGCAGTGCTAACACTGGAGCTAAAGTAAAGGATCGTCACCCCTTTCAGCCTTACTGGGAGACTGGGTGTTATTAATGATAGAACAGTCCTATTACACGTTTAATCTACGGGTTCCGAACATCTTCATCCTCATCACCTTTTGTCGCCATCCATTAAAAAAAAACTTATGTATGTGCACCCCTGGGAATCACACTATATGCAGTTCTTCCCCAAGAATTTGGAAGCAGACTCTTGTACCGAATGTCTCTGTAATTACAATTTCCCAATTTGTACTGGGGCTAATTGACGCAAACCTCCCATCCAGCATGATAAGGTCCCAGTGAGATCCACAAAGCCATCTCCATGAAGACATGCTGTGTTAAGCACACATGTGGACTGGAACGCCAACTGCATTCTTTTTACTTTTCAAACAATTCATTATGAATTTGCCTTAAATATTGTTTTGTTTTATTGTTTACTTGAATCGACTGAGACATCAGTCGCTTCCTGAGGTTTCTAACTTTTCATTGAGTGTAATATGGGTTTGGTATTCCATGTATAGCTGTTTAGTTTAAAGCTGAAACGTACATTCTCAGATCTTATCATACTCTAAGGTGTGCACTGTTTTACTCAAATCTGATCAGTACTGTAAATAATGATGGTTAATACAGTTTATATACAGAGATACTGTACTCTACTTTGATTACTGTAAATAAAACTATTGTACCAGTAACAGTTTATGCTTTACATTTTGCTAAAAGCATTCTCGTGTCCTGTAAGATAATAAATATACCTTCAGAAGGTTTCGGACGGCTACCAAGTTGTTCCATAGGAATTTCATCCTATTTTCCTCAAGTTTTTACTCCATGGATATGGCTCCACTCATCCTCCCATCAATCTAGACAGGTTCCCCAATCCATGAAACACCCCTACAGCGTTATGCTTCAGTATGCTATCATGCTTCACAGTCCAGGTGGTGCTGTTTTGGGCATTGCAGAACTTTAGTTCAGAATGTGATTTCTTTGTATTAATAAGTTAGACAGCGAGTTCTGCTGTATACACACTGGAGGCTGACTCTGTATATACAGTACATAGATTGTGAAACCAATACCACTTCAATTAAAAGACAAAAATATAATCTGAAGAAGGAAAACATCATCATCTTACAGAAGTGTTCAGTCTTTCACTAAGTCGCGCTTCATCCATAGGGTTATACAGATCAAATGAAGTATTAAAATATAAAATCGAGGCATAGTCGATTGATTACCCTTTTCACTTTTCTTTAATCACTTTTTTTAATATGTTTGTTAAATATAGTTGTGTTTACTTCAGGAAATACAGTATTATAATTTTTTTTTTTTTCAGAATTGGGTAGTTTATTTGGGACGTGTACCTGCTGGGTGTGTTTTGTTCAGATGGAACTTGTGCTTGTTGTTTAGACTTGATTTGGAACTTTATTTGTTTAGCTTTGGACTCGCGCTCGGACTGAACTCCACATCCGCGTGTAACGGGGAAAACTCTCTCGAGCGTTCCCGGATGTGGCGCGCGCGCGCGAGCCGGAAGAGAAGGTGACGTCACCGGCGTCCATCTTGAGTCAGCTCTTCCGCGCGCTTCTCGGTCTGCCCCGCTCCACAGCCGCGCCGAATCGGAGGAGAATCCCGCCGCCGGGGTGCCATCATGCCCGGACACCTGCAGGACGGCTTCGGCTGCGTCGTCACCAACCGCTTCGACCAGCTGCTGGACGACGAGTCCGACCCGTTCGATATTTTAAAGGCTGCAGAGAGCAGGCGGAGAGACGCGGCCGCCGCGGCCCCTAAACCCGCCGCTCAGGCCGCCAGGCAGCCCAAGAAGGAGTCGCAGAAGGAGCGCAAGAACCCGCCGCCGGAGAAGAAGGACGAGCCGCAGCCTGCTGCCGCGCCGCCGGCCAAGAAGGAAGGAGGTACTCGTTTCCCTCAGACCGCCGTGTGTCCTCTCCTTTAACTCGCCTCCGTTTCGCTCGCTTTTATTATTTTCATTCCGCACGCGCATTCACACAGGTCCCGCCTTCTGCCTCGTGACGCGGATCTGATTGGCTCGCGGCGCTGTCCAATCCGCGCAGCTCTCGTGACTGGCCAATCCGGGACGTGCAGGCCAACCGTAAGCCAATACTGGTTTGTAGAGGGCGGGGCTTGCCTGAATGCGGGTGCGATCAAAGACAACGACGCCACCGTTTGTGTGTGTGTATGTCTGTGTGCTGTCATGTTGAAAGCTAACAGTGTTAGCATAAGCACTATATTTACACCGATTACTTATTTTTGTGTAAATATAAAACACCAGTATTTGCTCAAAATCTACAACAAAAATTCATTGTAATGATTTCATGAGGTAACCTTTGAGCATAAATGCGTTTTTTATACAAATACGTCGTGTTTTTCTTTTGTGGTTCTATTTAGCACCAGAGCTTAAACCGGATCGATCCAGATCCCTTCACAGAACAGAATTAAATGGTTCACAATTTTACATACAAAAACAATCCTTTCTTGTGTTTGTTTACTATTTAGTATTGCACGTGTGTGGTTTTTTTTTCATGGGGTATGTAGGCGGCTCTTAGTGCAGTGTGTTTGATGAGGAGATAAAGTCAGCCATGTTGGACAGACAGTTAAAGCCTTGTTATTTTATCGAGTCTGATGATAAACCTAGTGGGACAAACGCCTCTCAGAGGAATTATAAATGGATCACCAGATCACACTTTTTATGTCAATCCCAATAGTGAACAATCTTCTTCTTCTTCTTTGTTGTTTAACGGCGGTTGGAATCCAGAAGGTTACATTGCTGCCAAGTGTAGTTCTCGCACGTTCTTAAAGCCCTTAAAGACATTGGCGTCATTAGCCATTTAAAAGTAACATCCTAGAAGTTGTCATTTTCAACTGTAAGCTTTGCCATTTTTTTGGCGTTTTGTGGGCGGAATTAAATGCTAATGAATTAGCCTCATGTAAAACTGCGTAATTTACAGCCGATTCGAATTTATCACAGCACACATGCAAGAATAAAGCAAATCGTTTGCGTTACGATGTAACTTCACCTTGGAGGATTAAGTCATACACTGCGTTTTAATTCGGAGACATATAAAGAATTCAAGAGCGTACGTGTATAAACATGACGTATATGATTATATTAATGTCTGTTCATATTAAAGAGATGCAAACCTAAAGTTACAGTTTTGTCTGTCATGTTTCATCACTCATTGCTACAGAATTTACATCTACTTTGGTTTGCGCCTCGAGGAGATCATTTGTTTTTGAATACTTTGCATCTTTTTTTTTTTTTTTTTTTTTTTGGAGGAGAGCTATGTTAAACTTAGTTAAACCCGCCCACTTTGTTCTCTCAAACTGCTCAAGAGCTGTACACAGCGCTGCTGTAAACATTATAGAACATTATAGCCTACAAAAGAACATTATAGCCTACGCATCCTGAAAACATAAACTGCGCACTTGTTTTGATACACTAAAGCTTGACTTGACTTTCTGCATACGTCCCAGGTGTGAGGCGGATGGGAAGGAAGCAGCAACAGCAGGACCAGCATGGACCGAACACTCCCCACCAGCAGGTGGCACCAGGAGACCGCAGACCGGAGAGACGAGTCCCACGAGAGCGTCGCTTTGAAAAGCCACCTGAGGAAAAACACGAAGGAGGAGAAGGCAGCGTGGACAAGTGAGTGCAAAACCAAAATCGCTTCCGAAATAACTTAACGAGTTTGGTGATGATAACGATATTGTCATAATATTCATACGGGTGATCCAGGTTTTCTTCCCTCAGGCCGGTGGGAGACAGACCACCGAGGGGTCGCGGTGGAGGTCGCGGCGGTCGTGGAGGTCGTGGGCGGGGAATTGGACGACCTGATGGATTTGACTCTCGTGGAAAGCGTGAATTTGACCGACACAGCGGAAACGACAAATCGTGAGTGGTCTTGTACACCTACTAAGTATGTTTTGGTCAGGTTAGTGAGTTTCCATAGCAACAAATAACTTGGTTTGTGTTTGGTTTTCCAGGAGCCAGAAAGTGGAGGAGAAGCGAGGAGGAACCGGGACACACAACTGGGGCAACACCAAGGAAGAAGCCAGGTGAGGGGAGCTAAAACTTCACGTCTGTGGAGTTGAGGTGATGACTGTGAGAAGTGTCCCCTGGTGTAACTGGTACCTCTCGATCTTTCAGTGAACTGCATCAATCAGCCGCACCTGAGGCACCTGCGGAGAGGGAGGAGCCTGCTGCACCCGTCGACTCAGAAAACAAGTAAGCTCCATCCACACGTCATCCATGTAGGCCAGTGAGTCAGGTGTAAGTAAATACAGGAGCTCGATCAGGTCGAGTCGAGGGGAATACGTTTAGACGTCATTGATGTGCTCAATTGATTTCTAGAGAGAACGAGGTTGAGGAAGTGAAAGAAGAAGGCCCGAAGGAGATGACCCTGGACGAGTGGAAGGCCATGCAGAACAAAGAGCGGGCGAAGGTCGAGTTCAACATCCGCAAACCCAATGAGGGCTACGAGGGACAGTGGAAGAAAGGATACGTCTTGCACAAGTCGAAGAGCAAAGACCTGGCCGTGAGTCGTATCGCACATGAACTTTAAGCCCATGATCTCATCACTGAAGGTTCTTTAGGGGTGTGCATCACTGATTTCTTTGTGTGTCTGGTTCTCCAGAGGCCGCCTGGAACTCTGATTGAAGCCGGAGATGCTAACGCTGAGTCACTCCACAAGGTGGGTCCTGTTAAGTCTTTTAACGTTTAGTCAAGTCAAGTCAAGTAGGCTTTATTGTCACTTCAACTATATACTGTACAGTCAGTACACAGTGAAACGAAACAACGTTCCTCCAGGACCAAGGTTCTACATGCAACATAAATTAATACAGAAGAGACAACATAAAGTGCATATGCAAATGTGCAAACATGACATTGCAATACTCTGTGGAGTTGAGGTCGTTGGAGGAGAAACGTTCCATAAGTAGCAGCAAGTATTAAAATAGTTAGTGAATAAATAATCACGTAATGAATATTGTGCAAAAGAGCATTTACAGGTTGGTGTGTGCAGACCACTGACGCTCTTACGGGTCTGTCTGAGAACACCTTAGTACTGTTTGAGAAGGTAGTTTACATGTATATAACATCTATGGACACCATGTAGAATCTTTCATGTACTACTCTGACACCGCTGTATCAATTTAAATTCTTTAATACAACTCTAATACTGTTGTGTAAACTTTACTAGAAAATTATTAGTTTGGGCTAAGTTTGTAGCTGTAAAGAGTGTATCTTTATACTCGAGCTGTAAAGTATCTGTTTTGATACTTTACAATAACGTATGTACAATGTACATTGTTGCTTTGTGAAACCTGTTTAAGACCATACTGACTCTGTCAAGTTTTTTTTTTTTTTTTTTTGGAAGATGGTGGATGCTTATAACATATTTGGAACATGTATATAGTGGAACCTCAGATTGCGAGTAACGTGGTTTACGAGTGTTCCGCAAACCGAGCAAAGATTTAGTATGCACTCACGCCAGGTCAGAGAGATTTATTTTTTTTCCTGTTAAAACGGTGTTTCCGTGTTTGTGTGTGTCCGTTTGTTGTGAAACTTAAGTGATTCCTTTAGTATGCGCTCGTGCCAGTCTCGCTTTTTTCCGTTAAAACGATGTTTCCGCTGTGTTTATATGGCGTTTATGCGCTTGTTGTGGAACTTAAAAAGTGAGTCTGTTAATAAACGCTCATGTCAGTCTTAGAAAGATTTTTTTTCCCCTGTTAAAACGGTGTTTCCGTTGTGTGTGTGTGTGTGTGTGTGTGTGTGTGTGTGTGTGTGTGTGTGTGTGTGTTGTGAATCTTAAAAAGCGAGGTGGGGAGAGGGAGGTGGAGTGTTACTGTGTAAAACGAGGCGAGGGAAGGGGCTAATTTCACACACACACACACACACACACACACACACACACACACACACACACACGGCGCCTGCGCGCGTCAAGTCAAGTCAATTTTATTTATATAGCGCTTTTAACAACTGACATTGTCGCAAAGCAGCTTTACACAATAAAAAGAAGTAAGTTTGTATGCAACGGCAATTATTTGTACTTTTTTTAAAGGTAAAGTGCAGATTAATTTGTTTTATTTTCATTTTATAGATTGTATTAATTATTTTTATGTGTTTATTTTTGGGGACTGTGGAACAAATAATTTTAGTTTTCATTATTTCTTATGGGAAATGATGATTTGGTTTAAGAGTGTTTTGGAATACGAGCCCCCTTCCGGAATGAATTATGTTCGTAATCCAAGGTTCCACTGTAGTTTGAGACTACACTTGGACTGTTTCAAACCTGGCGTGAAAGTGATTATTTATTGATATCCATTTATTGATTACATTTATTTGTAATCTTTATGTAATGACTTTAAAAATGTAACCGTCAATCCACAGTATTTTGATTTAAAATTAACACTTTGTTAAGTAACGCTTTGTTAAGTAACCCTTTGTCCGCGCTGTAGCCGTAAAAATTAACTGTTTGTCCGTGATGTCCGTAGGCTTCAGGTACACTTTGTCAAGTTCCCTTTGTGTTTGTGTTACCAGGGAGCCCCTGAGGACGGCTCAGGTGACCACCACTTCCGCAAACCAGCCAATGACATCACCTCCCAGCTGGAGATCAACTTCGGAGATTTGGGACGTCCCGGGCGTGGTCGGGGGGGCTCCCGGGGTGGCAGAGGGGGCCGGGGAGGTGGTAACCGGGCAGGACGTGGTGGGGGCAGGTCTGAGAAGGTCGGTATCATCTACACACACACACACACAAAACAAGCTAATGTGAAATGAGGTAAATGTCACTGTATGACTGTGTGTTTGTGTCTCTTCAGGGAGGTGGAGTGTCTGTTCCCAACGTGGACGACCCCGAGGCGTTTCCCGCTTTGGCCTAAACCCCTGACCTTTGACCCTTGAGCCCCACCTTGACGAGGCCTGCATGCTTACGGATCCTTCGACTATAGATATGATAAAAAACAAAAAAAAAAATTCAACTTGTAAAAGAGAGACTGTGGTGTAGACCGTAGTGAGGACTGAAACTCCGCCCCCGCCCCACCCCCCGTGTTAACGGACTTCTCTCGTTACACTGAAGCTAATTCTCCATAGAGCTTTTGTATTTAGAGACAGGATAGCTAGCAGGGACGTTCCTACAGTATTTGATTTGATTCCTGGTTTGATCGCTGTTTGAATGTACGGCTTTTTTCCAGCATAGCGTTTTCGGAGTGAGGTTTAAGCTTTCTCTTGTTCTCCTCCTTTTTTGCCGTATTTTAATATACATATATATAATTTTTATTATTGTATTTTTTTTTTTAGCAAAAGGAGAACATGGGTGGGGTCTTGTGCTAATTTTACTGTTATTGACGTACAGAAGTAACGTATCACTTTAAATATTTTAAACGAAGCTCTGAGGTCAAGTTTGTTTTTCTGTTTTTGATTTATTAATTGTTTATTTTTTGCTTGGCCTGTAGCAAAACCATAAATATGTGAATGCCTCGTTTTTTTTTTTTTTGCTTTATATCTTTTTTTCTATCCTTTTTATTTCAGTCGATGTGTACGTTCTGTGTGTTTTCTTTTTTTCTTAACTTTTGTTTTCTTTCTTTTTTTTAGGCTGGTCCTCTCATATGTCATCTTGTACAAAAAGAAAAAATTGGGAACACTTTTAAATGTGTGTGTGTGTGCGTGTGTGTCTTCGTGCATGTCCTGATGTTGCCGAGTGGACGAAGCCTAAGTCTACCTGTTGTAAACTTTTGCTAGCTGTGTACTTAAACTCAGCGTGCACTTTTGTGAGCGATATAGCGCAGTGCTACGTTCGAGCATCGTAGCCCGCTAAACCAGTCTTGTAGTGATTGGTTGGTTAAATTTAGCTTAAGCTAACCCGTGGCGGAATCAGTACGTGTGTGTATGTGTGTGAGAGAGAGTTTTGTGTAGACAGGCATGTTCTGTTTTAATCGCGTAATCTTTTAAAAAAATTAAAATAACATTTATATTAGCGTGAATCTCATCATGATGGTGGTGACGGACACGTGTTCCAGTTTGTTTGTGGTGTAAATGACCAGTGGTTCGAGGATCGCCCTCCTGAGGTATAAGCGATTATCGCACGCACATGCCTGTATACGAGTCACCAAGTTCTCGAACCTGAAGTTTTATCTTTATTATTATTATTATTATTGTTATTATTATTATTGTTGTTGTTCTTGTTGTTGTTCTTGTTACTATTAATGCCTCAGCATGCTTGGTGTGGAGACTCCATCGTCTCACCTTAAAACGACCTGTTTCCATGGCAACATGACAAATAATTGTCGTTCTTTAAAGGCGTGGTTTATAAAAGAAAGCTAGTAACGCGCCAGCCCTCCAAAACCAATGACGTCCATTTCCTTCGTGGGTTTTCTTTATTTCTTTTGTGTGTTTGTGTGTGTGTGTGTGTGTAAGAGAAACCCAACCACCTTTGTCTCTACACGAAGCATGCCGAGGCTTTTATTCTCTAGCGCTGATTGTTGACATATCTTTGCACTTAGATAAAAGATTTTTTTTGTTTGTTTGTTTTTTTTTTTAGCTAACAAGCACATGATCTGTCCCTGTTTTATCCTTATCCTTTTTTTTAAATATTTCCAGCAGCACTACTCGAAGAACATGCTCGATTCAGGGTGAGTGCATGCACGAGTGTGAGAATGAGTGTGTGTGTGTGTGTGTATATGAATGTGTGCGTGTTTGTGTGTGGTTTATTCTGAACTTAGGAGTGAAAGTAAACTGGAGGACACTAGGACATGTAGGAGTCCTCGGACAGTGGGAGACTCCGTAACTCTTTGTAGGACTTTTGGTTTCTGCGGATGTTTCTGCATTCACACGTCCCTGTTCAATAAACTTCCTACAGGTGTTAATGTTACTTACTGATCCTATGCCTTTTCATTCCTTCTTTTCGTTTTACTTGAGCTGTTTTTCACAAAGGTGAAGATGGTTTGGGGTTTTTTTTTCGAGGGAGAGAACAATATGACCAGGTGTAGGTCTGCCCCCTAGAGGCTGACCCTAAGGTTTACAGGTGCAGCAACGTGAAGAGGGAAAATGATTAGAAAAGAACCCTGAGTTGAATCTGTTAAACCCTGACGTGACGGAGAGACCATTGACAAAAACAGTGACAAAATCACACATGGCATCCAGACACAAAATCAAAAACTCAGTTTAATGTCAACTGTAATTTCAGTCTGATCTGTAAGACAGGGATACGGCCGTGACCTGGTGTTCATTCACTTCTGGTCCACGAGGTCAAGACTTAAAAATCAGCTAGTTAGCAAAGGTTTTTTCTTTTTACAAAACACAATTTTTAACGATGTAGTCTGCATCTTTTTATTTAATCACATTTTATCCTTGTACAAGATGAAATTTCTCTCCATAAAACCCCTCACCATGAAAATCTCTAAATGGGTGTAGAAGAACTCTGTTAGCCGACTCTAAAGTGTGTTTTTTTGTTTGTTTGTTTGTACCAGGTTTCACACATCCATTATCAAACACTTATTCCATCAGGGAATCTCAAACTTCCCTTTCTCCAGCCACCTCAACCAGCTCTGACTTGGTAATCCTGGAGTGTTCTCAGGCCAGTGTGGAGATATCATTTCTACACCTAGTCCTCGGTCTCCCCCGTGGCATCCTGAGAGCTGGATGTAACCATCCTTACCAGATGCTTGACCTACCTCAGCTGACTCTTTACAGCGTAAAAGGGCAGAAGTTCTACTCTAAATCTCTCACAGCTGACTGAGCCTTATATCCTGTCTGTGAGGGAGAAGCTAGCTACTTTTCTGAGTATCTGCGGCCTTGTGCTTTCGGCCATGACCCAACACTTACGCCCATCTGTGAGGGTATAAACAAAGGTCAACCTGTAGATTAAAAGCTTTTTCCTTTGGCTCAATGCAACACAGTCAACCTTGTGATCTAACGCCCCTCAGTTGTGAACAACACCCTAAGATACTTGAACTCCTTTACTTGATGTAATAATTTGCTCCCTACTTGTACCAAATTTCATGAAAAAATTTATGATTCCCCCAAACTTTTGTTCCACCATGATGTCGAGCTTGGTATTTGAAAAATAACTCAAAGAATGACTTGCCTAGTAAATAGTCATTAGTATAACCCTTATTATAGTTGTATGAAGAATGAAAACCTTTTCTGTCTGATGATTATTTATTTATTTGCTTGTATTCCACAGTAACTGTAAAGCACCTTAGCAGACTCTATCACCTAAATCAGTGTCATGTTTTAGGTTAGAATAAAAACGGCTGTAATTGATCAAAGATTTCTTAAAATGCAACAGATTCGACCAGTAAAGTAATACACTGCCCAATAACAATACATTTGTATTGCAGACTACAATATGTCTGTGCCATCAGTGAAGAAGAACCCTCCATAGATATGATGTGCTGGTGATTCAGTACATTCAGGTGGTCATGTGACTTCATTTTATCTCCACATAACGTTGCTGAGTCTCGACCTGAGCGACTGAAGCGACCCCAGATCATAACACTGTCTCCAGAGGCTTGTACAGTGGACACTATGCATGATGGGAGCATCGCTTCATTACAGCGCTTCCCTTCTCACCCTGACACGCACATCACTCTGGAATAGGATCAGTCTGGACTCATCAGGTCACATGACCTTTTTCCATCACTCCAAAGTCCAGTCTTTATGCTCCTTAGCAAACGGAAGTCTTTTTCTGATGAGTCTCACTTAACGAGTGTCTTAAGGACACACAGCTTTTTAGAGTTCTCATCATGGAAATGCTCTTACTTTCACTATTAAACATAGCTTTGGATTATACCATCAGTTTTTTTTTTCTTTACTCACTGTTTGAGTGATCTTCATTTATGATATTTTTTTTGATGATTCAGCACGATCCTTACAGGTTTTAATAATGTCTTGCACAGTTCTTAACCCAATTTCAGTCATTTCAAATTGTCGTAATTGTTCTTGGTGCTTGATGAAGACCCTTCTGAAGTTTAATTTTTTTGATCAGGTAGTTTATGTACATTTGTTTAAGTTTAGTTTAAGTTCTTACATACATAAATAGGGGTGTGATTAGCAGTTATTTTAACCACATGACACCGTAAGTGATTTATTGGATTGTGCATCAACCTCCTTTTCTCTCGCATACTGAGTGCAGATATCGGCAATATTTTGAACATTTTGAGAGAGATCTCGAACAGCGGACAGACCGCGTGACTCCCTGGCCAGCCTCCCGGCGTCAAATTGCGGAAAGGGTGAGATCCGAGTACAAACAAGTTGTCGTTATATTTTAGGCCGAGCTGAAAGTAAAACTCACTAATCCCTCCATGTCTGTTTAACAACGCACGTGTAACTCTAATCCCAGTAGTTTCTTGCCTGTTTGCTTCAACCTTCCTTTTTTTAGCGGTAACGCTGAAGTTTTGCGAGATATTGCGAGCTTTTTCATGATTTCTCACAATGAAAAAGGCCTTGTTGTTGTTGTTGTTGACCATTTTGTTTCCTTGACATTTTATTTCTCCCAGCCCTGTCCCTTTAGGAGCTCAGCACCAGGGTTGCAGAAGACTGGAGAAAGTTATGTGACTTTAGTGTTCATCTATTCTTCACGCATCAGGTATATATTAAACAGATGCGCTTAGAGCGCTTTTCAGGATATCGGGATATAAAGAAACACCAGTTTGATTATTATATTATATTTAACTTCATTATTATTCCTCACACTTTTATCCCCTCACTGAGCGCTGATCCTGATGCGTGCTGGCCCTTTAAGAGTGGGCGGGGCGTTGCGAGTGGGCGGGGTTTCGCCGTGCAGGAGGAGGAGGAGGAGGAGGCGGCGATCTGAGCGAACATGGCGGAGGCGCGCGTGAGAGCTCGAGCGCAGGTGAGGTCTGAGGAGAGACAGACGGTGTCCGGTGAGGACAGACAGGAGCGCGCGGTGTTGCTGCTCCGCCTCCTCAGCGCGGCTTTCTACGGCCTGAGCTCCTTCCTCATCGTGGTGCTGAATAAAAGCGTCCTGACCAGTTACAGGTGAGAGAGGGAGAGAGGGAGGAGGGGGGGGGGGCGTGTCACATCTGGAACACCTGTACACACACACACACACAGTGATGTCTGTCTGTCTGTGACC
This sequence comes from Clarias magur, assembly GCA_013621035.1. Lineage (NCBI taxonomy): Eukaryota > Metazoa > Chordata > Actinopteri > Siluriformes > Clariidae > Clarias > Clarias magur. Next base: position 1,066 of record QNUK01000484.1, on the reverse strand, counting down.
AGGTTTAGTATTTAGTCACCGAGTTACTCATTAACCCTGAGCACTTCAGCCCCTGGGACACCTGATGATTAATACATCTGTTATAGTTTATCTAAGAGCATAACTCTGAGGGAGAGTCAGGAACACACACACACACACACACACACACACACAGGGAGTTCAGTTTCAAAGAAAAACACAGGAATAACAAACACAAACCCTCGTTTATAATTCATTTCTCCTTCATGTTTAAACTTTATTGGTGGAACATTAACACTTCAGCATGGACCCAACAGCACGCTGTGATCCTCTGTGACCATACTGTGTGATACTCTGTGACGACATGCCGTGACGATACGCCGTGACAATACTGTGTGATACTCTGTGACGACACGCCGTGACGATACGCCGTGACACTACTGTGTGATCCTCTGTGACGATACTGTGTGATACGCCGTGACGATACTGTGTGATACTCTGTGACGACACGCCGTGATGATACGCCGTGATCCTCTGTGACCATACTCTGTGACGATACTGTGTGATACTCTGTGACGATACCCCGTGACGATACGCCGTAACGATACGCCGTGACGATACGCCGTGATACTCTGTGACGATACTGTGTGATACGCCGTGACGATACTGTGTGATACTCTGTGACGACACGCCGTGACGATACGCCGTGACGATACTGTGTGATACTCTGTGATGACACGCCGTGACGATACTCCGTGACGATACTGTGTGATACTCTGTGACGATACTGTGTGATACTCTGTGACGATACTGTGTGATACGCCGTGACAATACTGTGTGATACTCTGTGACGACACGCCGTGACGATACTGTGTGATACTCTGTGATGACACGCCGTGACGATACGCTGTGACGATACTGTGTGATACTCTGTGACGATACTGTGTGATACTCTGTGATGATACTGTGTGATACTCTGTGATGATACTGTGACGATACACTGTGACGATACTGTGTGATACTCTGTGATGATACTGTGTGATACTCTGTGACGACACACCGTGACGATATGCCGTGACGATACTGTGTGATATTCTGTGATGATACT